>JAEUWJ010000679.1:0-308865 GCA_018524395.1 Podaxis carcinomalis
CAGACCATGTAGCATAGTTGGTAGCATTCAACTTGGCAAAGTTTGGGCCGGAGGTCGCCATTTTTGCGAGCAGGAGAGTGAAATTTGTGAGAGGAAAGTGTAGGGAGTGTTGGGGAGTGAGGAAGTGGATGTAGGAGCAGTAGGTTGCATAAAATCGATGTTTCGGTGCTGTTATAGCCCAGGGCACATAACCTGTTGAATGGTACATGTAGGGGGTGTGGAAACAAACCTAACAGCGGTGAAACAAAGTTGATTGATTGAGAACTGAGGGAGGTATGAAGGAAATACTGTGGACACCTATAAGAGACTAAAGGCTTTAGGATGTCCACATGCCAGCTACAAGTTCAACCATCACATGACTATGTCACCTGACTAACCTAGGCTCAAATTACCAAGTCCCAAAATCATCTATGGACTGATAGGAGCACATCTAACAAATGCTTGTGTCAAGTCTCCTTGACTTACTAGGAATTAAGGTTTGTTTGTACATGTTGTATCAGTCCAAGTATGAAAGTTGGTGTCCACTAATATACTTTGCACTTAAACAAGTGCATTTTGTCATTTCCTTCAACACTTGAGGCTCTCCACTAGTCATATGTTTAAATAGAGCATTATACACATTATATGGGCAACCTAGAGTACTTTTGTGCATTCTCTCATATATTTTTATCTAGGTATATCCATAGTAGTATAGTTTCTTCAGTAGGAATTTCAATATATTCTTTTTTTGTCAACCATTAGTACCTTCCCAATGCTCAATCATGTCCAAGGCCCACTTAGCACAAACCATCTTACTGCCATTTGGCCTTTAGAAGATCCCCATAATCATCCTAGCATTTGTAAGTAACTGATTCACTTACCACTGGCCAAGTTGAGTAAAACTGAGAGACAAAATGAATATATATATAATTGATGTATGTGAACAGACATCTAATGCATCGATATTTTCTCCTTGTGCTGTATGAGACTCATTTCCCCCAAGATCTGACTGAGGCGAGTTATTTACTCCTCTGTCCTCTTCAACCCACTCAGGTCCTTAGTAGCCCTTGGGATTCCCTGTTGAGCGTCATATTTATACTTTGGTAAAGACTCACTCGGTAGGAACACCAAATACATCAACAGCATCAATCCGGGTTGTATCCTCTCCTCCGTGATTTGACTCAACAAAGATCTAGTTAGACAATGTGGTATTTCAGTATTGGGAAATGCTTCAGCACACACACAAGATACCCACATGGAGACTGTTGACACTCTGAAACCTGACAAATCGGAGAGGTATATTCTGCCCCTCCGTGACTTGGTCCTTGCTCAACTCAACAACTTGTGCTACTTCGGGTTCTTCAGCGTCCTCGACGTCTTCGAATCCGATGGAAGGTCGATTGACCACTAACTTGATGCGCCTCGGTGCTTGCGGAGCATTGGAACTGGCGATGACGAATGCACGGATGCGTACACCCTGGTTAAACTGGCGCGCAAGATACTAATACTGTCACTGTTCCCGGAACTCAAAGCGTTACACGCACATGTAAATTTAGGAGGAGTTGTTCGTCTGCATCGCTCAAAAGATAATTCGCAGTAGTGTTTCTTGTCTTGTTCTCGAGGATGCCCTTTAATGTGTGCTCGGCAGATTCATTTAGGCAGTTGAGCTGGGAAGTATCAAGAAACTCGAGTAAGGAGCTCTAATCAAGGCGGAATGCTGTTCAAGACGAGTGGTGCATTTAATGTGGGTGTATAGCTTACGGCTTTTGCTTCATCGACCGACATAGTGACCATTTGGAAATGTAAAGGGGAAGATTGTTAAAGATAAGATTATCGAGGTCCAGTATATTATGCCCACGGTGCCACGTGAGTACAACTACGATTAACACTCAACATATTACACACTCATCCTTCGCTTGTTGTCGCGTTGGTCGCGCAACATTGGTTCGCCGGTTACCCATACGTTTCATTTCCGTCAACCGATTCATCGCTCTCTTATTTCCCTGGGCTAAAAAAAGCAAATAAGCGTAAGCGAGATAAAGAGGGACACGTTCGCACCTGCTGCGCGCATATACCACTTCTTAGCAAATTCAATGTCCTGTTTGATGCCGATTCCCACTTCTGCATAGTAGCCAACAGCATACTCGGCCTTACTGAGTCCTTTATTCGCAGCTCGACGAGCCCATAGATAAGCTTCCGAGTCACTCTGTTTGAGAACACCTTCGCTTCCAGTCAGATACCAACCGCTCAAAGCTAGTTCGGCTTCCGCATCCCCCTTCTCAGCCGCTTTGGTATACCAGGCTATGGAACGACGAGGGTCGACAGCACAGCCCAATGCCCCATACTCGTAACACTGGCCAAGCTTGTATTGCGATTGGGTATAGCCCAGCTGAGCTGCTTGTGTGAAAAGAGCTTTGGCATAAGCAGGATCGTAGGGGACGAGAGTCGAGTTCGGTTGTTCATGTAACAGACCAAGTTCGTGAAGTGCATGAGGATTATCCTCGTCCGCCTGCTCAGCCGCTCGTTTGAGCCAGGTAATTGCCTCCCGAGGGTTCTTTTGTTGCTCGAGGGAACCTTGAAGGAGAATCATACCGAGCTTATACATGGCTGGAGTGTCTCCCAATGACGCCGCTTTTCTGTAAAAGGCTGCAGCTCGTTGCGGCTCCTTTCTTGTCCCCGCTCCAATCTCGTTGCATACCGCCACACGATAGGAAGCAGCTGCATGATTCTGCTTGGCTGCCTGCAAATACAAATGATAAGCACGCTCGTGGTCGACCTGCAACCCCAATGCACCGGTTCCATGACAATTCGCCAAGAAGAATTGGGCCTCGTGATATGCTTCGCCTTGAGTGGCCAGGCGTTTAATGACCTTGAGTGATTCTTGTATCAACATCTCGCTGTACTTCTTGGCGGCGCGCTGATCCTGGGCCCCTGCGCGTATCTTCTTGGCCGCTTCAATGAGGTATTTCGCATACAAGAAATGCGCTTCAGGATCTGGATCCCCTTTAATCCGTTGTCGATACTGCTCGATATATTCTTTGGTGTATGGGGGTGTGGTCAGGTCGATAGCCCTGCTCTTGTTGGTTGACGAAGAGTTGGAGGTAAAGGTGCCTGTACGCTCTAACGAAGGGCGAGGTTCAATCTCATGTCCTTCGGACGGAGGAATGGATGGAGTCTGGGATGGGGGGAAAGACTCGTAAGACTGAGGATACGACGAACGCGGGTGGTTAAAGTTTCCATGGTTCGGTGGAACGGGAGCGACTGATGGATATGCAGAATATTCAAGTGATTGACCCGGCGCAACTGGATTGGGAGGACCACGAGGCGATAGAATGCTGCCTGGCGGGGGGCCCATACCAAGGACATCTGATGCGGCAGCGTATAAAGGATTGTATTGGGCGGGCTTCATGGGTGCTTGCCAATTGGGAGGATAATTGCGATCATGAGGCACTGCACTTTGCAGTGAGCTGTAGCCGGTTGAGCCACTGTCATACGAATACATGCTTCTCTGATCATCATGCAGAGCAGCATGAGCGCCTGGAGGACCAGGTGGAAACTCCTGAGGGTACTGGTGTGACTGAGGCAGGGTTGCCGCATGTCTCGGTGGAGGGATGCCTCTGAGAGCGGGGGCGGAGCGGTGTGACAGCGAAGACGCGGCACGAGGGACAGGATCGGGCGAACAATGCACTGCAGGATTCTGACGTTGGGTGGGGTCGTGTAGCGTGAGGGCAGAAAACGTGTCGAGAGAGGCAGTGGGATCAAAGGGAGGAGGATCCCTCGCGGTCCGGACCTGAGGATCATTCTCGCGTTCAAACTGGGGTTGCTGGGAGGGAAGGGAAGGAACGGAGTGGTTTGGATGGTGCATGGCTGTTGGGGGAAAACAAAGAGTTGACCGCGGGTTGCGCTGGATTTAAAAAGCCTTACATGGAGGAGGCCCCAAGTCACCCTCGTCCCAACCATCGCCGTGAGCTAGATACTGTCGGTCGTTGTGAGTATTGGATTGCACATCTGACATGTTGAGCGGCTGGAGCAAGCAGACCTGAAGAAGTAGGAAGACGGATGGAGGATGGTAACCCTTGGCGCCTCAACCACAATTCTTGGTCGTTCTGATGCCATTCCCACCACTGTCCATCCAATAGATTATTCAACCTGAAGCACAACGATATACAAAACGCTATCTACTCTGTCATGTGCCACGACCATTGCTCTATGGTTCGCTCTATCAGTTGACGTTCCAGTCCTTCAGCGGTCCTTCTGACTTTCACCACCATAGTTCGTTGACGGACAACCCGGGCATCTTGGCCCCCTTCCACTGGATTTATTGTGTGATCATCCAAGTCAATCCACGGATCAGCCCAGTTGTCTCCCCTTCCTGGAGGTGTCACCTGTTTCGATTCTGTCCCAAGGTCCTCGGCTTTCTCCTGTATCCTATCCCATAACCGCGGCCTGAAATTCCTGAACCGCAACACCCCTTCCTCCAACCCTTCGCTCTCCACTCGCCGACGTTTGATACCATTGACGTGACCATTGGTTTTCTCCATTCTCTTCGAGCCTTCATCATCGCTCGCAGATCCCGCAACTAATCTCAGACGCCAACGCAGTTCTCTTGCAACAGCGGGGGCATCTTTCACTCGATCAGTAGGGATTTGCTCCTTGACCTCTTTTCTCAGTGCGTCTGCCCCTTGTTCCAATACTCTGGCTTCGGATACTAGAAAATCAGCCAGTGCCATCAATGATCCCAGTAGTCGTGGGGTGAAATCGGGTTCTGGATGTGCCTTGAGATCCCGAAGGTACTTATCTCCAACATACCAACAGAGTCTATATGATTAAAGCAGTCAAACTTCCACCGTCGGATGATAAACAAGAGAATATACTTGGAAAATAAGGGGAATCGGAACTTCTTAGGTACCGACGTAGCAATTTCGATGTTACGAACGCGGAGCTCTTGGATGATTCATTGAGCCTGAGAGGGAGAAGGAGAAAATACACCGGATACGCACGAGTTTGAACGCTATAAGAATGGAGAAAATTCCCTCCGAATACCACGGTGTCGACAGGTGTGTACTAATCACGAATGAGCACCGTTCAACAACGAATTCCCGTGGAACGTACGACAGAATGTATCCAACCAGAAGGGATGATCATGGTATTGCCCTCTTGGAGCACTACTTTGTATACTTCATCTACCATGTCCCCGAGCCAGGATTGGTACTGTAATTCGGTGCCAGACCATCGTTCGTAAGCCGCCAAGTTAGCCGGCGTGGGCCGGATGAAATAGAAGATCTGTGATGTTGAATGAGCACGGTCACAGTCAAAGAGAACATTTAGACCTTGACCTTGGAGCCGCGTAGGATGTGGTAATAGACTGAGGAGCCAGCAAAGTCGATATGCCAATCCTGAATTTTCCACCAGTAAGCTGAGAGGGCAACCATAAGACATAAAAAGCTCACCGTCCAAGCCCTTGCAACACCCATCAGACAATACAATTGGACTTTGGGGTACGCATGCCCCTTTCCCTTGCGTGTGCTCGGCCAGTAATTCTCAACCCAGTCCAACTCCCGAACCAAACGAGGAGGCAAGATCATGTCGGCTAACTTAGTTGAGGATATTTCTAGCGAGATAACGTTCAGAACCTTGTCTCGCTTCTCTGGTTCAAGTTCCATATATTCGGCCCACTTTCCGAGTGTCCATCCTGGTGAAGTTGATTGTGTTGCGACATCTACAAAGGGAGTGTGAGCATGGGCAACAGAATGTCAGCAATTAAACACACCAATGACTTCCACTGGCGTATCTTCCCCAACGAGTTCGGCAATATCGTCCACTGTAAGGTCGCTCGAAGGCATCTTCATCCCAAGGCCATCTGGGTTCTCGATAACAATGGGTTCCCGCATGGCTGTTTCATCCTGTTCCATCCAGGACAAACTCAGGTCAGCCCCATGCATACGCCTGAATGGATCCCCTTTTGTCTCTTTTTCCTCCAGTATTTGAGGCCATCGTACAGGGTCGAAACTAACCCCAGAGTCAAGATTGGCATAATCGCGCTGGGTCCTCTTGCGAGAGGATTTACGTGTGGGAGCTTTGCGTGTGATGGCGCGAGACGGTTTTTCGTCGATGCACTTCTGGCAAAACCTGAACCGGCATTATTCAGCGTCGGAAAAGGGAGCCTTGGGATATCCGCGCACCATTTGTCAATACTATCGATGTCCTCGCCCTGACCAACACATCGCCAATGGTACCAGGTTCTGCAAGCATCACACCTAACCCAGCGCTCCTTTTCAAAAGAATTGAGGGACTCGGTTTCGCCCAGCACACATGCAGGACACGTCTCGTCCCTAAGTTGTGACGAAGACTCCTGTGTTTGCGACTGGTGTGGAGAGTTGGATCGACTCATAGAAGTAGATAGGGCAGTGGCCGAGGTAGGACCATCGGGCTCTTCGCTCTTGGCTCCTTTTCTCTTCGCACGAGCCATCTTTCTACTGCTGGTCACTTTTGTTCCTGCACAACAGTCCTCGACAACACTCGCTAGTCACATGTCTACTGTGGGAATTCCACTGTTCTAAATACACTTTAATCCTCACGCAACAAATTCTTTATAAAAGGTTCCGTCGTCCACTCAGTCATTTGTTACTTAACTCGGCCACACCGGGAAGCGTCTGTCACCCAAGTCAGTGAAGTATATATCCAAAGTGGATTTGTACAAACCTTGCCCTCCAAGAGCTCCAGGCTGGCACCCCCACCAGTGCTGACATGACTCAGGTCATTCTCATTTCCGAACTTGGCAACCACAGTAGCAGTGTCACCACCCCCAACGATGACTGTGGCCCCTTTCTTTACTGCTTCGGCGGTGTCCGCAAGAAGCGCCCTCGAGCCCTCCGCAAACGCAGGGAACTCAAATACACCAGGGGGGCTGAGAGATTACATCAACATGATTGATAGAAAAGTGGTGGCCACCGCATACCCGTTCCAAAGAATGGTCTTTGCTTCGAGAACAGCCGCACGGAAGAGCTCGCGGGACTTGGGTCCAATATCAAGCCCCATCCAGCCATCAGGAATACCTTCCGCGTCGGTCACAACTTTGTGCTGAAACGTCAGTCAATTACCACCTGCGAGCCAGCGGACACAAATTTTCTCTTACTTGCGCGTCTGCAGCAAACTTATCGGCTATGACATGGTCCACAGGAAACACCAGCTTGATGTCCTTCTTCTTGGCCATTTCGACGATTTCAGCGACCTTCTCCGATCCAGGTTGGTCAAAAAGTGAATTGCCAATCTGGATGCATGACGTCATTAAGAGTGTCAATGCGTCAACCTCTACCCAACACATACCGCGACGTTATCAAGAATCTTTTTGAAGGTGAACGCCATACCACCTCCAATAATCAGGGAATTGACCTTGAGGGCTTATGAGCCGGTAGTCCTTTCCGAAGAGTGGCGGCGGATTACCTTATCGAGCATGTTTTCGATCAATTGAATCTTATCGGACACTTTTGCACCACCAAGAATCGCCAGGAATGGTCGTTCAGGGTTTTCCAGGGCCTTTGCAAAGTAGTCGAGCTCCTTTTTGACCAGGAAACCGGATGCCCTCTGGGGAAGCTTGATACCGACCATGCTGGAGTGGGCGCGGTGAGCAGTTCCAAAGGCATCGTTGACATAGACGTCGCCGAGCTTGGTGAGTTGCTCACGGAACTCAGTGACCTTGGTGGGATCAGCCTTGGTTTTCGAGCCGTCCTTGTTCTTTACGGAGCCTTCTTCTTCGATATGAAAACGAAGGTTCTCAAGCAGAATTACGGAAGCGGGGGCGGCATCCTGAACAGCCTTTTCGACATCGGGACCAACACAATCGTTCAAGAAAATGACGGACTTCCCCAACAACTTCTCTAACTCGGCGGCGACAGGTTTCAACGAGTATTTTTCAGTCACCTTGCCATCAGGTCTGCCGAGGTGAGACATGAGGATAACCTTGGAAGCACCTATGAATTCGTAAATGAAGAGAAAACAAGTGCAACCAAGAGGGAGACTTGCCGCTGTCGAGTGCATATTTGATGGTGGGAAGTGCAGCAGTGATACGCTAGGGACATACTTAAGGAAGATAGTGAGCGAAGGTGGTGGGGTGTGAACATACGGCAGGGTTGGTGATCTTGCCATCTTGGATGGGAACGTTGAAGTCAACGCGGATGAGGACGCGCTTGTTGGAGAGGTCGAGGTCGCTGATAGAGAGCTTGTTGGAGAGGGACATGGTTTGAACGGGGAGGGGTATAGTGATTGGAGAGATTATATAGGAGATTAGATTGCTTACCCCTTTCAGAATGTCACCACCGTCTGGGGTTAGGGCTCGTTATCCCCTGTCACATCCATAACGTTGCCATGATTGTCACTCCATCCAAACTATGACCAGTATACCCCCCACAAACTCTCTTGGCCTCGACTTCAACGCTCCAGTAGTCCCACCATCTGCGCAGTCCCTTGAAGACAAAACAGAACCTCAGTCGCCACCGAAATCCCCGACGGAACAGCCGCACAGGGAGAAGAAGAAGCCCTATGTCAACCCAGACCGTGTCAAGACAGGTGGCCCTCAGCGCGTGCGTCTGATCCACCTACAGCCTTGACCCGCCAAATACAACTGATTTATAGGAGAAATTGACGGATGAGGAATTAGCGGAGCGAATGGCCCGGATGAGGGAGCAGAACGAAAAGATCAAACAACGCCGATTGGTGCGTGCCATATTCGAACCGAATTTTCACGTCAGTTCTATTCACCATATTGTCAGGATGTTGCGGCAGATGAGGCCGCATTCAGACAGACCCAAGAAGCAGATCGTCAGAAAATGGAGAGAACCAAGAAGATCCAGGAGGGCATTGACAAAGCCCGTGAGCAGAACGTCAAGAGGAAGATGGACAAGGTCCAGAACCGTGAGTGGGACTCAGGGAAACAAGCTACCGGTACCTGGAAGAACCAACCGGAGAAGGACTCTAGCAACCAAGAACCCTCGGCATCAACTGACAAAGGTTCCCAACCGAATGGTCTTCCGAGTCTGCATGGTTCCAGTCAAATTGCTGAACGATCCGAGTCCAGTAACTGGGTCAGAGGCAGCGGACCTCCCCGTGGCGGAAGGGGTAGAGGGAGGGGCAGGGGCGGGGGCAGGGGCAGGGGTGGAAGAGGTGCGCATGCTAATCCACGCAATGAAACAGTCGTAGCCAAAGACGAGGAAAAAGCTGAGGCTCAGGAGAGTGGAGAGAAACAGGAGGCTGAAAGTGCAAGCCCACCAGCACCATCATAGCTAATTCCTGCTTCTTTTGTCTCTCTAATTTGTCCCGAGTTCACGACTTGCCGTCTGACTAATTTTGTTGTTCTAAAATACACAACAAATGCATAGATATGATACGAAGCAGGAGGTTGTCGACGACTAATTGAAAAATGATAAATTGAAATAATTTGTATGGTTGTGCTTGGCACGACTGGCACATCTGAAGCAGCTCCCTTCAATTGACTGGCTCAGTACATCCATGGGACGCGGTCTTCTCCTCACATCCAATCTACCTCAGTTACAGAACCTTATCAAAAGAGATCCTGTTGCATACAAAGAGGAATTTCTTCAGCAATGGACACATTACAACAGTATTCGTGAAATCTTCAAAACAGATCCAGATGGACAGGCACAAATTTTCAGGGAATTAGTCACTTTCATATCTCAGGTAAATTGTCCCAATATCTCCAGCGAAGCTTCTTTATGTCTTTTCTCCTAGGTAGCAACTTGTTATCCCGATGAAACCAAAGACTTTCCATCGCATATTTCGGGACTTCTACTCGACAACTACGGAAGCCTCTCCTCTGACATAAGGAAGACACTTGTTCAAAATCTTGTTATGCTGAGGAATAAAGATGTAATATCGTCAATACAGTATGTTTACGTTTTTTTGGCACCATCCTCATATTCTGAACACAGACACAGACTGCTCAAGACGTTATTTCCTCTTCTTCCTCGCACCAGCTCTTCTACCTTACGTTCGTCCATTCGTAAAACTATCCTCGCAGACATCCGTACGGCTAATCTCCGGACGCGCAATCATAAACTGAACAAGGCTGTTCAGGCGATGTTATTCACCATGGTGGAACGAGGTATGGCTGGTGAAGTCGTTGGAGACAAGGGGAAGTCGAGGCCCGCTGGACCTACTAGTGACGTCAAGCTTTATGAAGGAGAAGAGGCTATGTGGGCTATCATTCTCACCAAGGAGCTTTGGAAGAAGGGCATCTGGTTTGTCAAATACTTTTCCGTCCTAATTCCCCCAGACTCATCAACTCTGTAGGACTGATGCCAAGACTGTTTCTATCGTATCTTTGGGCTGTCTTCATCCCATCACCAAAGTCCAAAGCGCATCCATCCATTTTTTCCTGAGCAGCGAAGACGATGAAGAAGATAGTAGTGAACAAGAGCAAGATGTATGTACGCCAGCAATCTTTGAACTTTCGGTATTCATTCCAACTTAGGAGATCGATGTCAAAGCCTTGCAGCACAGACGGGAAATAAACAAAAAGACGAGAAGCGGTGACAAAAAATTGCAAAAGCAACTCAAGGCCGCCAAAAAGGTGAGTATCTCGACCGTTCTCATGTAGACCCTCGCTGAGTAAACGCAGAAAAAGCGCCAAAAAGCGCAAAATGCCCCAAACTTCCCTGCCCTACAACTCCTTTATGACCCTCAAACCTTCGCCGAAAAGCTTTACGATATCCTCAACAGCTATGATAAGCGTTTCTCCTTGGACCACAAGATCCTTCTCATGCAACTACTCGCTCGCATTATGGGCGTGCACAAACTCTGCGTCCTCGGGCTCTATACCTACATCGTGAAGTACCTCACCTACAAACAACTCCGCGTCCCTGCAATCTTGGTCGCACTTGCACAATCGGTACACGACCTCACTCCCCCAGACGCTCTCATCCCCGTTGTCCGAAAAATCGCTCAAGAATTTGTCCACCCGGGGGTGGCGAGCGAAGTCATTGCTGCAGGTTTGAATTCCATTCGCGAAGTCTGCAGAAGGCAGCCGTGGGCCATGGAAGAGGATCTTCTGGGAGACTTGATTGAATACAGAAAGAGCAGAGATAAGGCCGTAACGGCCGGAGCTCGTGGCCTTCTAAGGTTGTATCGCGAGGTTAATCCCGGCATGCTCAAACGGCGCGAACGGGTGAGGGCGAGATACTGCGTTCTACTGCCACCTTGGTTAATTCTTTTTCCGTCCGACAGGGCAAAGAAGCCGCCATGGACATGGCGAACGGAACTCAGCCCCTTCCTTATGGACATTCCGCAGAAGCCGCGGTTGATATTGAGGGCCTTGCTGTACGTGCTCCTATAATTTCCTCAAACTTGCCTGTCATGTTCCCGACTGACCTGGAACTCCATTTTCAGCTACTTGAAGGTCACCTATCAAAACTCCGCGAAGAAGAAGGGACACTTCTCGAAGACGAGGATGACGGCGCTGCCTGGGAAGGCTGGGACGAGGATTCTTCCGATTCCAGCTCCGAGTCGGAAGGGTGGGTGGACGTCGAAGATGACGGTGAAAATCTCGTCATTAGTGACAGCGAGGATGAGGACACAAAAGGAGACGAGGTGACAGGTTTACAAGCTGACTTGGGAGACACCACGAAGATCTCTCAGTTGGCCACTACAAAGGTAAGCAGTGCCTAATGGCCGCAACCCACTGAGTTTGTCTCTGACAGATTGGCTACCATAGATCTTGACTCCAGCCGACTTTGCACTCTTGAATGGCCTGCGATTACAGGCAGCTTCTAAGGCGGCCCAAGGCGGTAGCTCGCAAGCCAAGAGGAAGCTGGCAGAGCTTGAATCCATCAAACATTCGAACAGGGGACAAAGTAACGACGTCTTCATCTCTGAAAACGATATTCTAGGTCCCAGAAAGAAGGCGAAGGCAGACTACGCCGAACGTATGGCTTCTATCCAAAAAGGTCGCGAAGGTCGCGAGAAATTTGGCTCGCACAAGGGCAAACAAAAGAAAGAGGCTCCGAGTAGTTCCACCAACCGCGAGAAGGCCAGGAATAAGCCAATCATGATGATTGTTAGTAGTGGAGCAGTACGCGGAAAAAAGAAGGCATCTTTACGCGAGAAACAACAGAAGTTACGGGCACACATCGAGCGAGCGAAGAAGGCTCGGCGGTGATGTTGATGACACATAGGGTAGCAGTAGCGACAGTACTTGATGGTTATATCGAGCTTTTTCAAACCCGCTGTGCCAGATTGAAACCCATGGTGAAATGAGACAGTCTCGCGTCTACAACAAAACCCTGGCAAGCAATCCATTGTCAGAGCGTAATGTGTCCGATATCGACTAGCCCGAACCTTCTTGGCGTATTCTAACAAAAAATGTTGGTGAAGGGTCTGGCGGGAGGGCGTTCTCATACGCACCTTTGAGTTCTTCGTGAAGGTTGGCCAGTTCCACGACACGGGGAACGATAAACTCTCCCGCCTCGAGCTTCTGTTGTGGCGACTCCAATTTGTCCTCGAGTTCCACATTGACAAGAACAAGTTTCATGTTCGCGTTTGTCATTCCTTTTCATGGAGTCAGTAGAGGGCGTCGAGAAAAGTCGACCAAAGTCACCTGGATCATTGACGATCACATCTGATGATTCCTGTATGCTGCATGCTTTAAAACCAGTTTCTTCCTCGAGCTCTCGGGTCGCTGCACCTTCGGGTGTCTCCCCCTCGTCGATAAGTCCTTAACGAAAGCACATTTCAGTACATGCGGGGATAACCGTTGCATATACTTGCCAGCGGGAAGTTCTTTATTGACCAGTCAGAAGAGTTGCTGCCAAAACTGCACGAGGTCACGTACCAACAATGTACTTCCCAATTGGAGGTCTAAACTGCTCGATGATAACGGTTGATAACGGAAATGCATTCGTCTTCGATCTTATGAGGGCCATCACGGCGACGGCTAGGAGGTTGAGAGTGCCCCAACGGGATGAACACTGAAAGATGAGCGACGCATGGGGTACACACATACCATCTATACCGGAAGACTTGCGTGTTTTACGTTCAGCACACTCCCAGAATCTCTGCAAAGTTGATGGTAGTATTTCCAAAGGAAGAAACAGATTAGGTCAGTGGTACCTCTTTTCCCTCGGCGTCAGAATACTTGATCCTCTGGAGGGTGATCCATCTAAATGGGACTAGTGGGTTAGGTGGAGAACTGTTCAAGTCGAGTCGACGAACTTGGCGTCTTGCGCAGAAAGCTCTTCCGTAGAAATAATTTTTGGAGTCGAAGTCATGGTTCGTTTATAAATGACGCCACGATATATGCGAAGCAAGCTGACGTTGAGGTGTATTCGAGGTAACATTGGTCTGGTGTGTGGAATGTGGGCAAGGTCACGTGAAGTTAACACAACACTTGACGCGATTCGTTTGCATCGACCCGCTACCTATTCCCGCAAATGCAACCAGGTCCAGCTAGTGAGTCCAACTTGGGATCCAGCCGCATACAAACTCACCAAACTTGGCCCCATTTCTCAGAGCCCTCCAAGAGGTTGGCCCAAGAACCTCCTCCTGGAGAACCTGCCACGAAAAAGAGTAACCTTGAATCCTTTTCCAGACGAAGCGCTTTTCACACTTTCGATCAGTCCACCCCTTCTTCACAAAAGATGTCAACAAAGCCATTGAGTCTTCAGGGCCCTTCAGATGGCTTCCTTCTCTAGGAAAGAATAAGACATGTCTCCACGGAGTAAATCTGGAGCCAAAGTCTGGCTCTAAAGTAGCTGCTTTCGACTTGGATGGGACTGTCATCAAATTCCTCCCTGGCGGCTCTGAATGGGAATGGTGGAACTCTGTCGTCCCAACAAAACTACAGGACGTTGCCAAGGAGGAGTAGGTTCGTTGACCATGAGCTGTTCAATGTTCTCATGGACTTGTTAGTTATTCGATCGTCTTCCTTTCTAACCAAGCGATTAAACCTGGCCTTCTGAAGCAATGGAAGGAGAAAATACCGTTTATTGCATCTGCGGTAAGACCCATTCATTTTTCCCGTCACCACGACCTTCATGTCCCACTTCGCTGTAGCTCGATGCCGTCCCTTTCCGGATATTTGCCGCAACAGCGAAAGATGGGTACCGCAAGCCTATGTTGGGAATGTGGTGGGAACTGGAGAGGATATTCAGAGAACAGGGAGTTGAAATTGGTAAGGCGCTCCCCTCGGGATAACTATTCAATCAAACACTATGACTGCAGACTTCAAGTCTTCATTTTTTGTGGGGGACGCTGCTGGTCGTCAATACAAGAACCGGAAGCCAGATTTCTCGAGCACAGACCGGAAGTTCGCGTTCAATATTGGGATTCCTTTCATGACTCCTGAAGTGAGCAACTGCGAGGAAGACAAATCATAACACACACTCACCACCAAACGCAGGAATACTTTCTGAAGTTACCCGTTCATTCAGACTATGTCCTACCTGGATTCCATGTTTCATCGCTTCAAGATCGTAAGAGCTTCTTGGTCGAATTTTCTTGTTCTCACCCGGGCTCCATAGTCCCTCTCGTCACGCCGACCTCATCACCAATCATCCCTTGCCCCAGACAGCAGGAAATCGTAGTTTTTTGTGGATACCCAGCCCTTGGCAAAACGCGATTTTACCGCCGCTACTTTCGGCCAGCCAACTATACCCATATCAACCAAGACACCTTGAAAACTCGCGACAAATGTGTCAAAGCAACTCGGGAAGCTATGAAGAGGGGCGAAAGTTGCGTCGTTGGTAGGGCTCACCGAATTAGAGGATGCCTTCTGACCTGAGCTACATTCCTTGGATTTACAGATAATACCAATCGCGATGCTAAAACGCGGAAATATTATGTTGACGTAGCAAGAGAGTTCAAGGTACTAATAAGGTTGGAGAAATATTCCAAAATGCTCTTCCCCGAAATTTTTATTCACCTCCAATCTTTCAGGTGTTTCGTCTTCGCTGGTAACATTGACCTTGCTTGGCACAACAATCTTTACCGAACTTTCCACCTACCACCATCAGTCGCTACACAAGAGGTGAGCTTATTCCTATAATCGTTTTCCCCACCAAGATTTGTGTTCCTAGGTATCAAGGGAACTTGTTCCCTATAACGCATTCGCGAGCTTCCGAGATCAGTGTGAAGAACCAACTACCAACGAAGGGTTTTCGGAAGTTCGCAAAGTCAATTGGAAATTTGAAGGAACAGAAGAGGAAAAGCGAAATTGGTCTATGTGGCTGCAGATTGATGGTACCTAACTCGGTTCAGAGTCACTATTAACCTGGGGTGTGAGATTTGATTTAAGATAATGCCAGTGTGAGCAACTCCGCAACCTTTCCGCAGCCTGTTCAGGAGTTAGGTCCCGCTGAGCCTCTGCCATCAACTCGAATCTGGAAAGATGGTGTAAAGTAGTGATACTTGAAAGAGTTGCTTCTGGACGCACCCGACGAGGAACTTCTTCACAGTCGCACTCCTTAGCAACGGAGGGTCGAAGTGAATGTGAAGATGAGCAACCTCGTCCCCATCTTCCGAAACCTCAGAAGCAGGTACCGGTCGCTGATGAATGCCCATGGAGTACGCGAACGAGCATTGGAATAGGTTATCATAACGCGTGGTTATCTGAGAGAGTATCTCCGCCAATGACCGTTTTTCCACGTCAGTGAGGCAATCTATAGATGTTACATGCCGATGGAAAGGCAGGACTAGAGATTGTTGATCAGTAGTGTCCCGAGATCCGGAGAACCGAAGAGAGGCATACGAAGGATCTCGAAGGGCCAGACGGCCCACCAAGGAACGAGCGCCACCCAATGTTCATTGCGTACAACAACACGGCCATTCTCCTGTCCGAGGCTGACTTCGGCATAAGCGTACTCACAAAGCAGGCAAGGACGGCCTGATTGAATGCGTGATTTGGATTTCGACTCATCCAGAGGGGTAAAACTGACTCACCATTTGGACCACGCGGTGCTTTAGGGCTGCCACGAGCGGATTCGGTGGAATAGCGCTTTAGAGATTCTAACTCTTTCGCAGGAATTGTGGGCACTTCAGAGAGCGACCAGACTTGACCATGAGGGTGATTATTCGAGCAGCCCATCATGGCCCCTTTGTTCTACTAGAGGTCAGACGGTACTTACGGAAAAACAATGCATAGGGGGGGGGGGGGCTGACCTCGAAGATCTGGACATATCTAATCCCTTCCTGCCTTCCTCTCATGAGGTATATACGGGTCCACTCATCGATCACTCGTTCGATATCTGGAAGGTCCATTTGAGCCAAGGTTAGGCTGTGGCGTGGGTGGAAAACAATAACGTCGCAAGCCCCATGGACAGGTTGACTCGTTAGCATGGGGTGCGGAGGATCAGGCGTGCGTGGAGGGGGGCCAGGCAGGACTGCCGAGAAGTCATTGACGAAGGTGAAGGTGTGCTCATAGAGGGGGTTCTTTTGGCCACCTGACCTTGCGTTTCCTGGACACAGATAGCAGGCAACATCATAATCGGGGGGTATTACTGTCTGAGCGGTCTCGGTCTGTCCCAGCCATGGACGCTTGGTGCGGTGGGGGGAAACGAGAACATGCTCGTTGAGAAGAGGATTAACTAATGTGAACATCAGTGCTTAGAATAGTGTAGTTTGGCAGTTGGAACCTTACAGCGACGATGTGGGTGGGTGGTTGGGTCGAAATCCATGGTAGCAGGTGATAGTTGAAACGTTGAAGTTTGGGGGTTGAAGGACTCAAAAAGTCCAGCTTGATCTAATCTCATCTCTGCCCCGGCTAAACCTGCCCGGCGGCCCGGAAAGCGATAGCACATGGTGGCTGTTCAGTCAAGCAACCATGGATTCAACTACCAAACGTCGACGCATTGACCGCTCACCTTCTCCCGTATACAAATTAGACGAGGATGACGACTCATATAAGCCTTATGTTCCCGTTGCTCAAAGGCGTCAGGAGAAACTCGCCAAGTATTCTTCCCTCGGTGTGAACGCAGAGCGACAGAAGGCAAAGCGCCTCCAGGAGGAACAAGAAGAACGTGAAGATGCCCTGAAAGAAGAAGAACGCCTGCGAGAAAAGGCAAGGAAGGAGAGGACGCTGCTACTGGAGGCACAGGAAGTGCAGAGACGTAAGGCAGCTGAAGGTGTGCTCGGTACCTGTTGTGAAAGACTCTTCTACTCACTCCTGCAGATGCAAAGAAAACCGAAGGAGAGAAGGCGGAAGAGGTTGATCAGGAGATTCTGGAGGCAATCAAGAGTCGGCGAAAGCTCGTGTCTGATATGGAGCTCGCCAAGGGAATACAGTATACCGATCCATTGAAAACAAGGTGCGAACTTTACTTTCGCTCTCGTCCTTGACTGACGACGAAAATGATCCAGCTGGAAGCCTCCACGATACATTCTTGAGAGAGCGCCAGTGGAACACCAGAAGTTGCGTGATAAATATCACATCCTTGTGGAAGGAGAGGATGTTCCCCCACCCATTGAGCACTTCGAGGTTCGTATGCCTCACCCATTTCTCACTTCTTCCTAATACTTTGCAGGATATGAAAATACCCGAACCAATATTACAGCATCTAAGGTCCAAACGCATCGTTAATCCGACTCCAATCCAATTGCAAGGCCTTCCAGCTGCGTATGTACGAGTCGCATCTCCTTGAAGACTGTTCTCATCAAGCCTTAGATTCTCCGGCCGCGATATTATCGGCATAGCCTTTACTGGCTCCGGGAAGACACTTGCTTTCTGCCTACCATTGATCATGCTGGCAGTTGAAGAAGAGAAGAAACTTCCTTTTGTTCGGGGTGAAGGACCCGTTGGCGTCATCCTCTGTCCCTCCCGTGAATTGGCTAATCAAACGTACGAGAATGTGAATACTTGGTCTTCCGCCTTAGCTCAGGATGGTAATTATCCTCAACTGAATTCCCTCCTTTGCATCGGAGGCATATCCATGAATGAACAGAGTCACATCCTGAGTAAAGGGATTCATATTGTCATCGCAACGCCGGGTCGTCTGATTGATATGCTCGAGAAGAAGAGGTTCACGTTCAACAACTGCAAATATCTGTGTATGGACGAGGCCGATAGAATGATAGATCTTGGGTTTGAGGATGACGTACGTAATATTATCAGCTTTTTCAAGGTATAGTCCTCATTTGTCCCGAAATTCTTGGAGTTAACATGGTTATGTAGCGTCAACGACAGACATTGCTATTTTCTGCTACAATGCCGCGGAAGATCCAAGACTTTGCGCGCGAATCACTCATCAAACCCGTGCTAGTCAACGTCGGTCGTGCTGGTGCCGCCAATCTTGACGTTCTTCAGGTCGTGGAATATGTCAAGCAAGAGGCCAAGATGGTTTATCTCCTCGAATGCCTTCAAAAAACACCACCGCCTGTCATTATATTTAGTGAAAACAAAAACGAAGTCGACGGTAAACCTTCTTTTAACCCACTCCCTATTGGCTATTCTGAAGCTCACGCCAGATATCCAAGAGTATCTATTACTCAAAGGGGTAGAAGCTGTAGCTATTCACGGGTCGAAAAGTATGTGATAGCGCCAGGATAATTCGCTTTCCCAGTTAGCTGACTTATTGTAGCGCAGGAGGAGCGCCAGTATGCCATCAAGGCTTTCAAATCTGGAACTAAGGACGTCATGGTTGCATCAGGTGTTGCGTCAAAAGGATTGGACTTCAATGAAATCCAGCATGTCATAATATTCACGATGCCCAAAGAAATTGAAGACTACGTTCATCAAATTGGACGTACCGGTCGAAGCGGGAAAACTGGTATAGCGACCACTTTCGTCAACATGAATACACCTGAGCAAACGTTGCTGGATCTGAAATATCTGCTGGTGGAAGCTGGACAAAAGTGAGGAATTGTGTGTCTCCTTCGAGTTCTGATGCCATTGACTTCTCTAGGGTACCACCATTTTTGGCTTCAATCGATGATCCTCGGGCCGCCCAAGGGGGCTCGTTAAAGGGTTGCCCCGTTTGTGGAGGTATGTCTTGCTTCACCTCCGCCGAGTTCCAATGCTAAGCGCTTGGTCAGGTCTTGGACATGGGGTTTCAAGTTGTCCAAAGCTTGAGGAGACTCAACGTAGGCAGATGGCTTCACACCGGAATGTCGACGGAGGAGGTTACTAGTCAGAATACACATGTCATTGATACCAGTGGAACGGTGTTATAAACAGAATTCATGGAACACATTGATTGATCCCGGAATAAGTAATTTGAAGCCCCTTGTCTCCGTGTGGAGCTGTTGCCATAGTCTCAGTCTTGAGACTGTCTAACTCAGGATCACCGAGTTTCAACTTCACACGACAAATTTTTCAGCCCTTGGTTTGCTTAAGTATGTAATTCGTTCGCCAGCTCTACCTTCTGCTACAACTCATGACTGTGCAACATGGTCTTAGAAACGACTAATCAATACCATCACAGGAGAACAACCCCAGCCCATCTTGCAGGTCTTCCCCGTGACAATAACCAACGCGATGGCGGCTCGTCTCTCCCATTTGCCTTTATCATACGTCGTCGGAGACACCTAGTAGTCACTATTCTCCTGATCCTCGCCATCGTATTCGCACTGAAGGCCTCCACTGATGTATCTTTCCAAGACATCACTTCTATCTATACCAAACCTAGTTTCAGAGACCAGAATCCTTCATACAACAACCCGATCACACCCACGCCAACCACCATCATCGTAACAGACACCGTTTACATCCCAGGGCCTACACAAACGGTGACCAAAGTTCAAACCGAACATGTTTCTGCTCAAGAGCAACAATCGCCATTAGAAGCAGTGGTTTTTGTTCTCATTATATGGTCCAAATCTTCCGCTATCGAGGGCGCTCTACTGATCAAGGTTGGCTTCTGATTCACTGACTGATGAGCTCAAAGCTCATTGCGGCCGCATACGACAGTCTATTCTAATGTATACCACCAGCCCCTCCGAGTTTCACATCATATGTGACGATGAGGCCGAGGAATATTTGCGCTCTCGTTTTGCATTAGTTCATCGGCCTAGACACGATGTCCTCGTACGATTTTACAAGGCAACCTGGCAAAGCATGCTGGATAGGATTGAACGTGAGGGCACCATCCATACAGACCATTCTGCTGGCTTGCGTAAGTCACAGTTGATTTCCTTTCGTTGCATCTCTCATGAAAGCGGTTTTAAGCTGGTCTGATGAAGCTCTTCATCCATGAGATAGTCCCTGTTGAAAAGGGAATCTATGTTGATACCGATGCCTTCTTTATCGCTGACCCTACGCTCCTCTGGAAAGTTTTTGAAACCCTCAAACCGTCGACTGCAGTGGTCATGTCGAGCCACCCTGATCAAGATTCCCCTGAGTGGCACCACGCTTCTCGGATATGCTCCTGCGTGATGCTTCTCGACCTTGGAAAGTTACGTGACCTACGGTTGATGGATTCCTCTATCTATAAAAGTGACTCGAACCGTCACTTCCCCCCAGCCCTCGCCCCAGAGGCATTCCGGGCGATGTACGGATTACCAGGTGGAGATGGTCATGGCCGATACGACAATGTCCGCCTTGGAGACCAGGGATACTGGTGGGCAATTATCAGTCACCGGCCGGATATTTTCGAGCCCCTCAGCTACGACTTCGAAGTGACAAGTTGCTTATTCAATACCTACAACATTGGGTTGGGCAACGATGACATTGGAGAGACCGAGGAACTTTCTCGACAGAACTTTCTGGATGGTACACCCCAGGAGGTGCGTTATCTCTTGTCGATGTTGCAGCCTTCTGACACATGCGCGTAATAGGGCAAAGTGGTTCTCCCGAAACTGCTTCATTTGTATGTAACATAAACTTCAGCTACTACCCCGACAAGCGTTGCTGATCCTTTTCTAGTAACTGCTTACATGGAACGGATGTTTATATGGATTGGGAGGGTTGGTCCAGACCTGACGACATCCTCGCCCAACGCTGGGGCGCCGCTATGAAATACCATGTGGGATTCAAATGGATCTGGCTAAATAGCGGTAAAGGCACCATGCAAATGGAGACCACTGGCGTCTTATTTGCAGATGAACGTTTTAGCAATGAAGTGGTCGTATAGCACACATTTAGATTATAATCAATTACGGGTTCACACTAAGTGGCTATAGATATATGGCGATAGTGTGTGGTATCATGCCGGTCTGCTAGTGGACTTATGGTATGCAAATCGACTGTGCATCTCATCCATCCCAGGCGGCGGGGCTTTCCTTGTGGTCCTGATATTTTGATTAGTCGAGGAAAGGACGGGACGTTTCACCAACCACATACCCAAGGCGATGCTGAATGCAAATCTGGATCATTTCGTTGCGACACCGGCTAAAGGATGGTGTATGTTCATAACCGGCTTCATCTACGATCCTATTGAATTCAAGATAATCTTCGAATTCTAAATCAATAACTGGCAGGGATTACTGTAAGAAGTGACCTCACCGCGTGGGCAAGCGTAGCATATCGATTGAAGCATTTCTTCGCTTAAGACTGCGCACTTGCTTGCCAGTCCTTCGCGAACCATCACCTTGAACAGGTGTCAATTGAGCTCCTGAAGACTACTACTGAACGGGGCCAATGATCTTACCTCATGGCGAAGGCTGTCCAACTTGATATATAGTTCTGACATTGAGTCAGGGGAGCATTCTCTCGTTGCTGGGCTCGCAGACGAAGAGGCGGGCAGACCACTACGGCCAAACGAGTCATCCTCGTCAGGGAAGGACTCAATTTGGTCATGATTGTTTAAGCTGTGGGCACGCCGTTTTCCCTTCCCCTGGTGTTCTTGATTCCTTTTTGCTGTTTTGATCGGGTTTTTGACAGGCGGGGGTTTCCATTCAACGTAGAAGGGACTCCCTTTCGCTTTGAATGCCGTTGCGGCGGAACCTATCTGAGAAAGCGTTGGCAAGTTCGTCCTTGTGTCCGAAGGTAATTCGCACCTCAATATATTCGGCCGAAAAACCCGTTTTCTGCCTCTGCACGCTGATCGTGAGGATGTCAAGGACCAAAAGTTTGCCCAGCGCCACGTCCATGAGCTCTTTGGATAGGCCTTTACAAGTCCCAAAGCCTGGAATTTCTGTAAATCCGCGCTTCCGGATCTCGGACAGATTTGAGCCCCGGAGTACGCTTGCGAGTTGGGACTGAGTGATCTTGTCCGCTGCGTCCGAAATTGCTTGCAACACGTTGATGGCATTGTTAGCAATAACTGTCGCGTCCTCGGGAACTGGTAGTCGATCGTCCAAGCAATTATCGCAACCATGCTGGCAATCGCGCTTGTGGAACTCTTGTCCAAAATGCCGAAGTACCTGGACTCTGCGACATTCTGAGATATTGCTGCAGTATTTTATGACCTCGCGAGCTGTGTCTTTCTGTCTTTCGATGGCTTCAGGCGTAAGCGGCTCTTCGCGATCGTTATTGTTCTCTATCATCCAACAAATCGTCATAAAATCCCTGAAGCTGTAGTCTGCACGGGGGAGAAATTTAGGGTGCCAGAGGTAGGTTAGTATACATCACGCACACAAGATACAGTCGGCCGGTTTGCCGTCGCGACCCGCCCTTCCTGTTTCTTGGTAATAGCTGCAGAAAGTCAGGTTCGGAGAACTGGCGGTCGCCTGAACTACGTACCCAGATAGAGACTTAGGCAGGTCATAATGGATGACGAAGCGCACTGAGAGAGCAGTTAGAATAAGCCATCCGAAGAAAGATTCAAGGCTTTTACCGTCCGCTTTATCGATACCCATCCCAAACGCGATCTAATCGCATATGAGTGAGATAAACATCGCACAAAATGATCCCCCACCGTCGCCACAACGATGTGAAATTTATCCATCTTCCAATCTTCCAGGAGGCGATTTTTTTCCTCCTTGCTTAGCCCGGCATGGAAGAACTTTGCGGCAAGGCCCTTCTCTCTAAGTTGTTCTGCGACTTGCTGACACGACTTTCGGGACAAGCAGTAAATCACCCCAGATTGATTAGGGTGTTCACCGTTGATGAAGTTAACAATGTCGGCCAGGACGTTCTTCTTGTCCTTGACAACGTATTTAAGGTTGGGTCGGTTGAACGATTGAGTGAACAGTGCATGATCTCGGAGCCGTAGTTGATTGACGATGTCTTCCCGAGTACGCTGGTTCGCGGTTGCAGTCAAGGCAATGATCGGAACATCAGGGTAATCTTCACGAAGTTGACCCAATCCTTGATACTGGTTAACACAAGTCAGGCTTTGTGGTTCAGGTGAGTGATGAGATACCTACTGCGTTACGAAAGTCTTGGCCCCATGTGGAAATACAGTGCGCTTCATCTATAGCGAAACGAGCAAGCTGCTTCTGGCGGTAGAGCATGTTCAACAGACTTCTACAGGCGGGGCTAGCTTTAAGTTTTTCCGGGGTGATGTATAGCAAAGAGGGTTTCTTATCCCCATTCCACAACCTGGCATTTACTTCGTTCTGCTGGGATTCGGCATTCCAGAAAAAAGCGTCGACGCCTTTCGAAGTCAATGCGCTGACTTGATCTTCCATCAGAGCAGTGAGGGGGGAAACGACGACAGTGACACCACGCGTCCCCCCAGTTGTGCAAACAGCGGGAAGTTGGTAACACAAACTCTTCCCTCCACCCGTAGGCATCAAGACGAAGACATCCCTACCAGCCATAGTCGCCGCGATCGCCTCAAGTTGGTTTGGCCTGAAACTTGTTAGACTGAAGACGTTTCTTAGTTGGCGCCAAATCTCGTCAAGATAAGGTGCCCGAAAATGATCGGAGGGAGAGGGATAAACAGAGGTTTTCGCGATTGCATCGAGCACGGCCGTAGGCATTTCCCCAAAGCTATCCCACAGCTCTTCATCATTATCGGATGCCTGGGTGTGGTTTTGTGGTCTCAAGTAAAGATCCCGGTCAGTACTGATGGCCCTAAGGTGCTTTTCTTGCTCCCCAGAAGATGAGGAGACCTCCTGCGGTAGTGGCGGGAACAGGGAGCTGCTCATGGTTAGGGATAGGTTTTCCGACGTGCCCACGGTTCGGGAATTTAGTTCAAGCTCTGAAGGAAGAGCCGCAGGAGGCTTTCGAGCACGATCCTGCGTTCCTCGCTTCTGAGATAGTACCCACTCAATGGCTTTTATCCGTTCCTCGAACATTTTCCTATGACATCCACCAGGACTCAGAGTAAGCTAGTTTGAACCCAAACTTCACGAACCTGATGTTCCGAAGAAACTTAGTATCGGCTATCTCCTCTGAATCCACTCCATCAAGGAGCTGCTGCATGACCCGCGTCAACAATTCACGGTCCTTGTTCCTGAAGCTCTCCAGATCCCCGAAAGTCACCTTGAGAGGAGAAGTGAGTCATTGGGCACTATTTTGTAGGTAGCATGAAACTTGCATCCAAAAGGTCCGAGTCGGCTTCCATCCATTGAGGGAGTGAAGTATTAGTCTCCTTTGGTGGATCCGGGGCAGACGAAGTAGCGGCTTTACTAACGAGTCGAGATATAAAGGACGACGTGTCTTTCGGGTCGGCTCTTGGTTTAGTGGGCAGAAGGTTCTCTTTGTCTGAGCTTGTGGTTGCTTTCCTCGGCCGTTTGTACGCTTTGGGGGAGGGTTCCTGTAAGGCATCTGGATCAGACGATGTCCTTTTGAGCGGATTTGAAGTAATGGGATCCGAATGATCGGAAACATTGATGGATTCGACGGTGATAGTTTCCCAAGTGGTTGGTTGTAACGGGGGTGGTTTCGTCTGCCTGAATCCAGGCGTCGAAAATGAGGGAAGACTGTTCGCGGTCTTGGCTGGTGAACATGCGTGAGCAGGAGGCCATGCTAAGGCACCAAGAGAAATTACCACTACTACTTTCTATCGGTGTCGATGTCGCAGGTTTGAATTTAGGCTTCTGGGAGGCAAGATCAGCGGGAGGCACCAAAAGTAATTCTTAGAGGATGTTTACTCCAGAGTTAGAGCGAGGCGAAGGGGTGTATGTCTGTGCCGAGTTGTGAGTGCCGTTTGCCTTGCGCTTGAGCAAGTCAGCAAGGTTGTTCTTCGGGACTGACATACTGTAGCGGGTGTTGCCAAGTTGACCATAAACACCGCGATCTAAGTTAAGGACCGCGTCAGAAACGGCGCGTATGTATCACGTGATCGCACCGCTAATGAGTTGAGGACGCGACTTGGCAGGTTGTCTCTTCTTCTCCATTCATCTCCCCACAATGCCCAAAGGTATCTTCCCTCACTTGAACAGTTCAGACATCATCACAGCTCTCGGTGGATGGGGCTTGTCTGTCAGTCCCGATCAACTCGCACACCCCACTGCCGACTTCGTTGAGGGAGTTTATTGTGCTTGCCTCCAGCAGGTCACTGGCCTCACCTACGACTCGCTTCGAGACCCAGTGACCAATTCGATGACTTCCCTGGGACTTGATAACGAGGTTAGAGCTCCCGCTAATGATCTGCCGATTTGGTTTGACGGGTCGACTGCGCAAAACAGGATCTGTATTCCTCCGCTTTCTCTAATAACCTCGTCCTCTATCACTTGCAAGTCCGCGATAATGGGGTCGTTTCTTGAGAGCTCTGACGTACATCTAGGACCAGATTTGCTAAGGCAGCCCAAGTCGAGGACTTTAACGCCAAGGACTTGTACATGCCTGACAAAGCGCGAACATTTATCTTGCTCTCCGCTTTCATCAACTTCGTCAAGTTTACGGAACAATTTTGCGACCAATTTGTAAGGGATTTGCGTGAACACTCAGAGAAGATTCTGGTGGAACGCGAAGAAGTCGCCGAAGGGCTGGAAAAAGTTCAAAGGGAAATTGACGCCATTAAGTATGTCTCTTGGTCAGGGGGTCCACGAACGCTTATATGATTTTATAGAGCCCAGATAGCAGAGAACGAACCTCAGTGCGAGCGCCTCCGTCAGGAAAATGACGTTCTGCGGCAAAAGATGTTCGAAATCAAGAAATCTCAAGCCCTGGCTGTTAGCGAGTTGGAAAAGCTAAAGGCCGAGAAGGACACGCTTGTCCGGCAGAGAGTACGAGTTTCCTCCCTCTTTCAGTTATATTCGCTAATGATATCCGTGTTGGTGGATACAGGAAAGCCTGGCTGAAGAGATTGCGGCTACCAACGAATCTGTGCAACGAACGCAAGGACGAGTCGTTCAGTCTCCTGACCGTATCAAGAAACGAATCTCACAAATGACCCTGGACGCTGCTGACGACAAAAGGACCATTGCTGCCCATGAAGCCAAAGCAAGAGATCTGCAGTCTAAAATCAATGCATTGCTTGCAATCGAGAAGGTGCACTCTATTTACGTGTTTATCAAACCTTTCGTTGATCCTCGTATTAGGATGTCCGAAGTTGTGTTGAGCAACTAAACACGATTGAGAAGGAAGTGCGCTCCCTTCAAGATACACAGAAGGCTCTGGGCGATGTCAAAGATCAACTGGAAGGGAAAAGCATCGAGAAGAGCGAGCTGCACCTTAAGCGAGAGGTGTGTGATTTGGTCCGTGTAAATGGAACCCGCGCCACTAACGGTTCGGGTTTGTGCAGAGAGTCCACAAGCAGCTTGCAAATGCACATGAAAAACTGGAACGAGCTCAAAGACATGCCGAGGACAAAAAACAAGCGAACGAAAAGACAATAGCCCGCCTCAAGGCAGAGTACGAACAAATGGCTATTGAAAGACGGGATAACGACAAACAACTGGAGGAGTTGCGTGCCGAAGCAAACAACATTCAGTCAGAGGTCAGCTTCGCAAAGAATCCCATATGATTGGTTTTTCAACATGCTTTGGCAGATGGCGGACCATCTCAAGAAAAACGAAGCAGAACTCAACGAGTTGTTGGCAGAATACTGGAGATTGCGACATGAGACTGGTACGCATACATGTGCAAGTACAAATCAATATTCAGCGCTCAACTGTCGTTAGATGTCTATATGGAGACTCTGGCCAACAAGCTCAAGATGCGAGTCACGTCAGGTTGACCTATACACGAGCATCACCTTCGTCGATTTCTAGCTTCTCGTCGTTGTGCGCATTCTCGGCAATACCACTCGTCGTCTTCCGGAACCTCCCTTAACCCTACACACTCCAAATGGAACTGGCCAAGAAGGGGATGGATTAGATTGTATTCGCTGAAGGTCACGGGGTTTTTGGCCCACATACCCATTCATACTTGCACTCTGGATCGTCGCAACCAATCATCTATAGTTGGAAGAGGGATTGAATACGAACCGACAGACTAGAGTAGAGTCACTTACTTCGCCGAATGAAACGCGATTACAGTAACACCAAGTCGGTTCATTGGGGTCAACATACATCTCCTGATGTTGAGGAGGTAGTGTAATCGTCAAAGCGCCAGTAGCACCATGGTCCGGGTTTTCTTTATCCTTATCTTTTTCTTTCTGTTTACGGCTCTTAGGAGGACGTCGTTTTGCGCGCTCGACGGACACGGATGACTCAGTCGGGGCCGATTGAGCCTGTGCCCCTTGTTCTTCCTCTTCATCAAATATGGGACTCATACTTACACGAGTTGAGCGGCTCCATTTTGGAACAAACAACTCGGACATGCTAAGCATGACGGGGGCATTTGGCTCGGGACCAAGAGAGGCCTCCTGTTCTTTGATAAATTGGTCCAATAAGCGAATATGGCGATCTACCTGGCATTGAAAGTAAGATACCTTAGAACACGAATGAGGAGAACTTACAGAGTCATGCGCGGCCTGTGCGAGATTGACCTTTTCGCGAGAAGTGCGAAGGTACTCCTCGCTCAACCATGCAATGTGTGATAGCAGCTCACGCGAGGATGCGGGAGGCTTTGCCCTTGGGTGAGCATTGGCGGAGGATGAAACGGATAGGCCCCGTGCAGAGGCTGTGATAGGTGTAGCTTCTGCATGATCGTGAACATAACAAAGGTGATCATAGGGTGACCTCACCATCATTATCTGGACTCGCTTGCGGGGAGAGATTTCGTATAGGGTCTTCCGATTGGATTGCTTGCTTGCTGCCGGTCGCCAGTCTTTGCCGCAACCCAATGTATTGCTTGATAGCCGGAAGCAAACTGCTTGAATATTCTGACAAGATGAAGATGCGGATCAATATTTGCCAATCTTGCAGAGGACGGAGAGCGCACCGTGGGCCTGACTATCCAGCTGATGCAGAAGGGTGAGCTGCCTGTGAATAGTTAATGGCAGCTGCTCGATGACTACATGTAGGTGGGATGAAGATGATGCAGACGAGAATAGCGCAAGGGCTCACTGTCGTAATGTTCGTCTCTGAGTTCATCCCAAATCTCCTGTTCCTTCTCTTCCAAGTTGAAAGACTGTTCCTCATTGTCCTGCGATTGCTGCGCTCGTGAGTCAGTTGTTCCATTAAGGTCATCGGCATTATGAAGGGCTTGTATTCTGGTACTGCTCCTGGTTCTAGTAGACATCGCTGAAGGTGGCAGCAGGTCGAGGGAAGCTGTGAGTCGGCCAGTCTGGAGCACGTGGGCAGAAGATAGTGAGGTAAACTTGAATTTCAAATGATCGTGCTGGAGGCTGGAACGTTAACGCAAGTCTTGTTAATTCCACACTCTTGCCACCCTGCACAACCAAAGCAATTTCTAGAGTCACCCCCACACAAATGTCACATAACCTTACATCAATTTCGTCGCCATAGCTAAATATCGCATACCCCACGTGTCGTAATCTATATGTCAAGTGCCCAAAGCCATGACCTTCCTTCTGGGAACCACAACTATTGCAGGCTATAATCGCCCATCCATCCTTTTAATCGCGGGTCTCCCCCTCTAGATGCTTGCGATGTCGCAACTCCTGAGTATGGTTATGGGCATTGCGGATACCGCTGGCCAGGCGGCTGGTGTTCCAGTCGCAGCTAGCCTGGCTTCCGAGATAGTCAAGTCTTGCGAGGAAGTGGCTCGCTACAAGGTAGTAAGCATACTTCCTTGTCTTTAGTGCAATCTGAAGTCTGTTCGCCCTGTACAGAGGCGTGCAAAATCGCTCGGAGACAAGAGCACAATACTGGTAAATTCCCTCAGAGAAGAAAGTCAAGGTCTGGCGGGAACACAGATGCAAGAACGCATGGACGAGGTCATTGCGTAAGCCTCATGAGCCTACATTTTGCCGAAACGACACGCAGACTGTTGATTATAGAGTCCTAGAAAAGACACTCAAGCGTACTCGTAAATGGTCAAGTTATAGTGCCTTGACACGATGGGGTGGGTCGATTGTGGCAATTCCTTCCCGAAAGTTCACGCAGCCTGTTAGTGCGAAGAGCCGACATTGAGCAAGGTATCGACCAATGCCAACAAGAGTTAGATAGTGCAATTCAAGCCTTCACAGTACGTCTAATCCCCCTCACGACTGCTCACAATCTATAATCTAATTACTGCGACGGCAAGCTTCAGTGCGTTGATATCGACGAAGCACAGATATTATGCACTCAATTTCTTGCGCAGAAACCAAATCGCCTTCCAACGCGCACAAATAGACGTGCGGGCGATGGAATTGCAAAACCATGCCGAGAGTCGGGATCTCCTTCTCCAGATACTCGCGAATCAAGAGGAGCTGAAACGTGTCGTTGCCTTACACCAAGCAGGAGAACCAGTTGCTGAAGAGATCATGCAAGAAGGTCAAGAGGTGCCCGTTATGTTCTTGCAGGATTATACAGTTCCGCACTCTGACGGGTATGATCGCAGAGGCTGAGAGAAATGCGACAATTGCGGTTCACCTCAACCAATGTGTTATTTACCGAAGTACAGACCTCTTCGCCTATCGCGATGACCCCACCCACTTCGCCTATTCCATCCACTTCGTCCTCACCTCCTTCGGGCAAGCTGAGCAAAATGGCAAGCCAGCAATATCTTGAAATGCAACGAGGGTTGGTCAGTCTGCACCGGATGACAGCTATCCTTCCATCCGTGAAGATTCTGGATGGCGAGATTGTGAAGCTCGACGATATCCCAGTCGCCGGCGGAAAGTACAGTGACATATGGCTCGGTTGCTGGTTGGACGAAGAGAAGGTTCGTGGACGGAATTTCTCTTGGCAGATATCTAGTTCATGACATCGACACAGGTGGCTCTAAAAGGGTTAAGGAATGTAAAGGCGGACGACCAGAACGCGCAGAAGGTTCGTGCATTGATGGTACCAGCCGCCCGGTTGTGATTGATAGGTTCCTGGTAGCGCTTTGTCCGTGAAATTCAAGTGTGGTCGAAGCTTAAAAATAAACATATACTCACCTTATATGGGATCGTAACCGACCAAGGGAAACATATGCACATGGTTCGTGCCTAGTATCAGATCATAATTCCGCCAGCTCAGGTAAAGATGTCAGGTCTCACCGTGGCTCGAAAACGGCAATGTTCTCGAGTATGTGGACGAGGGACATGTGTGTGTGTTTTTTTTCCTGATCCAGAAATTCCAGTTACGTCAAGCGGAATCCCGAGGCCGATAAAATGCTTTTGGTGAGTTCGACTTGTCTAAAAACCTGAGAGAGTTTCTTTGAACTTATCATGCCAGATACGGGGAGCAGCGGAAGGTTTAAGATACCTTCACGCAGAGAATATCGTCCACGGGAACAGTGAGATGGCCTCTGCTGATTCTTGGTTGTTAGCCGCGCTGACTTGAACACTAGTTAAATGTGTGAGTGTATCGCATCGGTCACGTACACAAACCCTGACGATTCATGGTGAGGCAGACGAACATCCTCGTTTCAGCATCAGTAAGTCAAAATTTCATATTCAAAGGATGCAAGGACGGCACCTGAACACCATTTGTAGGGAGATGCGTGCATCAGTGATTTCGGAATGGCCAAGGTGATCGAAGACGTGACAGAGATGCTTGCCTCTGCGACGCTTACGGAGTCGGGAAGTGCACGATGGCTGGCGCCAGAAGTCATCGACGGAGCTTCGCCAACCAAAGAAGCGGATACGTATTCATTCGCCATGGCAATACTGGAATTATTGACAGGGCAGCATCCTTTCCCGGAACGTAAACGGGATGCGGCTGTTATTCGTGCTGTGATTGATCATATCCAACCGAAACGCCCTACTGACCTCAATGCACAACGATGGCTCACGGACGAATTGTGGACCCTGATGCAGCAATGCTGGTCAAGGGTAATTTCCTTGCGTCCAACAATGGAAACCGTTGCTGCCGAGCTACAGAGGATGTAGAAAGCAAGGACATTGCCTTATTTCATAAACCACTGTATTAGTTGACAAAGATCTCCTTGTTTCAAGACAAAATAGACGCATGTATGAAAGATCAAATTTAGACATGCGCACATCCTCAAAAGCATAAATTGACACGAGATTAGCATGAGTAAAGAAACAGCAAGTTTACATGGTCAAGGCAAGAAAGAACAGGTCGCAGTGATTGATTATCAGAATTGCCATCACAAGCGGTCGAGGGCAGATGGCTCGAGTTCACCTCAACTTGTCGGAGTGCTGGAGAAATGTTATTGTAAATGAGGGGTACAGAGTTGGGATACTGATTTGGGTGAACCTAGGCATTATGACGTACCGTGATGAAGCCTTGAGAATGGGGATATACAGGCTGAGTCGGGAAAGGGGGATGGAAGATAGGATAGTAGGTTTGTGGTGAGTGACAGTTGGAGTTTTCACCTTGCTGGTTTATGTGTGTAGGATCGGGAGGGGCAACTTGAGCAACAAAGTAGGGGTATGACTGCGTAGAGTCTCCAGGTTTGGGCATAGGTGGCGTGCACTGGGCATAGTAACCGGGAGGAGGGAGGGGCATATATGGCGGGGCGATCAAAGGAGGGTCGGGGGCTGGGATAGCCTGATGAACAGGATTAGCTGAGTCCATAGTACGGGCTGCGCGACCTTGAGATGTATGAGAATAGAGGGGAAGAAGACAAAGGAAACGGACCTCTTCCATCGCGCTTCTTGTAGGGACCGCGCTTAATCCCCTTTTTCCTTTCTTTGCGCTGGGAATCAACACATTCCTCGCTGACACCGTACTTGACGCATCGAAGGCAGGGACGGGCGTCGTCACACTTCTTGCAGGCCTTCTGGCAATTAGTGCAAGCGTTCTTGACCTGGCGACGCTTTGGACGAGGAGGGGGATTAGCGAGGAGAGGAGGGGGTTGAGCAAAGGGATACATGTGAAGAGGAATTGGAAAGACGGGGGTAGACTGGGACGAGTCTACGGAGGTAGGCATGGTGGACGGAGAAGAGAGTGTCCAGTGGCCTTGAGGAATCGAGAAGGCAGCATCATGGCTTTCTCCGCGGGAAATTACAATATACACCCTAATTTTATTTATTTAAATCGCCACTCGACAAACACCCACAAACATCAACATGAGGTCAACAGGTCTGCCAACTTGCCTTGTCGCATCCCCAACCGACTCTTCCTCCCCGACTCTCTCTCTTCCTATTTTCTCCCTTTTATTCTCTGTTTTATTCTCCCCTTTCTCCCCGGCTCAACCAGCCACCCCCTTCCATGTCTGCGTCCGAGCCAGACGCCGGACACAACTCACATGGCATCACCATCAACCTCCCACTTGCCAGTGAGGAATCATTGTCCCATTCTGCACACCACCACTCACCCACCACTCATCTCGACTATGCCACAGCATCCCAGGTTTTACCTCCCCTCGCTTTTCTCCGCGATTTTCCCTGCTTACACGTTCTCTGTCCTTCCAGGCTCCCAAGTCCGTCGCTGCTTTAGATGATGATGACGATCCATATCCTGAACAAGACCCTCCCCTTTCCCGTTCCGCTTCCACGTCCTCGTCTCTCGATCCTTACTATTTCGGCATTCCGTCTCCCTCTAACTCCCCCCTCCCTTCCCTCCCCCCACCTCCCCAAACAGCAAGCACCCCGGATCAGCATCCCATTAATGAACCCATCACCCCCGCCAGGAACCCAGCTAGCATTGATCGACGTGGACTCGTAGGTGTTGGCGAACTTGCTACGCCCCGCTGGACGAGGAGTGAGCGTTCCAGCGAAACAGATGACGGCGGTCATATGTCTTCCCCTTTTGATGGTGTCGAGGTTCTCGCTCCGGAGGATCCACCCGACGATGAGCCCGATAGTCCCTGGACGATAGAAGCTGTCGATGGCGAGGGATCGGAAAAGGAAGAGGTATGTGGCTCTTATGCTATACATGTCTCTCCTCGCTCACTCATCGGTTATAGGTTCCTTTGCAGCCCCCGCGCAGAGCCATCCGAAACCGTCCTTCAATTGCAGAGGAAAGTGGTGGGGAAGAAATCCTCTATCCTCGCAATCTTAATAGCGGCGTCTCAGAGTCTGCCAAGTCTGGGAAAGGCCCTAGGCTCTCTCTTTCGGCCCGTGTAGACCCCCTTCAAGACGAAACTCCGAAGGTCCCTCGTTCTCAGGATCGCTCGCTCAATCCGGACGCGCTTCCAACCTCGCCCCCCAGCTCATTTACTCCAGCACGCCGGGCGAAAAAGCGCACCTCGGACGAGTTCGAATTGGACCAACATGGGTCGCTCATTTCCAAGCGCACGGGATCCGGTTCAGCCAGCTCTGACAGGGCTAAGGAAGACAACACCACATCTACACGCAAACATCGCAGCCTTAACGTGAGCACCTTGCTGGCAACTACTTCGCCTAGAGATGGGAAAACCAGGGACCGTCGCCGTGAGAGTCTTGGTCTCTCAATAAGTGGTGTTTCCAAGCTAGTGTCGCCGTCGCAAAAGGCTCCCGAACGTCACTCCAGGCAGCTCTCGGCGGGCTCAACATCGTCATCTTTGATCGATGTTCGGCGCGTTCAGGCTGCGGACTTCTCTCACTTGCCCCCATCGCCTGCGTCGTCGTCTATCCAACACCTGCTGAAGCAGTCGGTCAATAAATCCCATACACCGCCTTTGGGTTCCGGTTCCAAGGATGGCTTGACTCAACTGACATCTCCCAGTGTTGCCCACTCTCTACTTCGGGGTACTCAAGAGGGGTGGGATGCTCTTGGAGATGAAGCAACTGCTGAAGCTCTACGCAAATTGGATGGTCTTACCGGGAAAACTGCGCGAGCTCGTGCCAGTGTTGGGAGCCTCGGTCGGGCATCGAGCTCTAGTCGACCTGTCACGCCTGCCAAGATTGGGAATCAGTGGGAAGGTATTGGAAGTGACCACACAAAGTCCAGGAGGGGGAGTGGTGTTGGTACTGGCAGCGAAAAGGAAGGAAAGGAAGGTATAAATAAACACCATTCTGTTTCTGGGTCGGTTGATGTCGAAGGAAACCCCGAGGGTCTGGTCGATGATCAGCGTCAGAGTTTGCCACCGCAAGACAAGACTCCCAAGAAAGTTAGCGCGCGGATGAGCTTCACACCCAAACGTGGTTCGACTTCTTCTACCTATACTAGCACGCCAACCACCAGCTCTCGGGATTCAGCTTCTATGTCCACCGGTACCAGTGTTACTTCGGTCTCTGGAGCGTCAGGACGTCATTCCACAGGCAAAACGAGGCGCAACAGTGCTGGCAGTGATATATCTTCAGGTGATGCCAATTTTTTGAAGGACCGCGTGGCTTCAATTGCCGTCGTCGGCGACGCGTCGGAAAGCACGACCGTTCCTCCCGTTCCTCCATTACCAAAGGACCTCTCCTCTTATCGTTCGCCGCCACCCACGTCTTCAAGCCTCTCCTTCCCATCTCTTTCTGGCGGTGAGGATTCTGGAAAGCGCCCAAGTCATGACAGCAACCTTGAACGTACATCTTCTCTTGAAGTACCTGCATATCATCATCAGCCCCAACTGGCCCGTCAAAGTCAACAGCCTGCATCCGGTTACACGAGCACTGAGTCGGCACCTGTCGCTCCCAAGACCCCTTCAAAAAAGTGGAGTTTTTCGAGCGCCTTGAACCTTCGCCTATCGAGTTCCCCCTCATCCAGTTCAAAGTCGAACTTCCCACTCAGTCCTCGGGCGGTCAGTTTTGGGCAACAACTACGCAAATCCACTTCCAAGGACAAAAGCACGTCTAAATCCCCGTGGTCTCCCGAACAGCCTGATGCTATGACCTCGGCGGGTTCCCTGGCATCTTTGTCATCTGTGGGTTCTGTTCATGCACCTGGCATTGCAACGAGCGGGAGCTCAAAGACTCCTGATCGTGGCTTCAGCCGACCGGGGACGGGCTCCAGCGCCAGTACCAATCAAACAACGTCTGCTCTGTCTGCACCCCCCATTGGTCCCCTCAGCCCCTCATCCTCAGTCCGACGGACACAATCTAAGCGACTCACGCCTTCTTCAATCCCATTCTTTCGACGCTCCTCTTCCCAGTCCATGCAAGTCCCACCCGTTCTTCCCCCGTCAACCTCTCCTCCCAGCCACCTCACGACCCCACGTTCTAAGAATAGTGCCTCGCCTTCTCGTGATTACGCGACTCTTTCGACGTCTGTACCAGGTTCTGCGTCAAAGAAATCTGTGCTGAGCTTGGGGCTTCCTTCCTTGCTGAAATCATCATCACGCCGTAGTTTGCATGCAGATGCGAAAGATAGCTCCAAGGAGAATGCTAAGTCTGACAAAGAAGCGGAGAAGGCTAAGGCTAAGGCTGAGAAGGAAAGGAAAAAGGAGGAAAAGGATAGAAGTGAGAGTCGCATATCCTTGATGATCAGGAAACGAGGCAAGGTAAGGTTATTTCGAACGTTTAATTGATAGTTTTATGCCTTATTGGTGTTTCAAGACTTTGTCTTCAACGAATCCCCGGAAACCAAAGTCTCCAGTAGCTATGCCGCCCATGCAAATGTCGGCGCTGGAACCGGCAACCGCCCAACGTGTCGCAAAACTTAAATCTTCGACTTCATCAACCGCAACAGCCCCTCCGACTGCCACTCGTACCCCCTCGACTTCTTCTCGACTCACGGCACAAACGGTTAGCTCTATGCAAAAGCAGTCTGACACTTCGCTTCGTAGCCGCAATCAACTTCCAACAATTGCCGGATCGCCTTCGGTTGGTACCACAGGCAGCATTTCTCACGTTGCAAAGGAAAACAGAGAACCGCCTAATTCTGCTTTCAACGTTGTTTCTGGGTTACCCAAAGAGACTCCGACCAAAATCCCCCGCATCTCTAGTGCTGCATCAGCCATACCCTCACCTCCTTTGAAGCCCTCTTCCTCAGCGTTGGCGACGCGACGTGCAAGTGGGCTTGCGTCCACATCTGCTAATCCATCGCCTACTAGTTTGCCGACTTCGGAATTCGGAGTGATGAACGATGATGGTCCAACGCCCAAGTCCTCCCTGCACCAATCACTCATGCGAGCGTCGCCCTCAACATCGACATCCCGGCTCCCTCGTCAGGCGGGTGCGAGTGCGGGCAATGGAAGCATTCTGGGTCGCAAGCCGAACCGTGACTCAATGTCGTTCATCGGTCTTCGCAAGCCCTCCACTGGGTCTGTGGCATCAATCTCTACCCCAGCAAACAACACTGAACAGCCCTCCTCATCTCATCGTTTTTCTGCCCTTTCTCCATCGAAGGGTCTCAAGTTACTCGGGCCCAAGCCTAGTTTACGTTCATCGAACTCTTCAGGCACTCAGGTGGTTCAATCTTCCAGAGCATCACCTTCGTCTAGTCAACAATCTCTGTCCACACCTTCACCCGTTCCAAGTGCAATAGACGAAGAGGAAGTATTGGGCGATGAGGAAATGAGGAACTATATCAAACGTCAACAGGCCAAGAAATTAGCTGCTGGTGCAACACAAGAAGAGCTGGATGAACTGCTGAAATTCCCGGAGCCTATTGACCCGGCTCCGCCTCTATCGCCTGATGGTGAGTTGTGTGTAAAAGCGTGTTTGATTGAATCTTACCTCACCTGTGTAACAGCCGTCTTGAGAAGCAGCCAAGCTCACCACCTATCGGAGTACGAGAAGAAAGAAATTCGGGATTATGCTTCCGTCTATTATATTGGCGTAAAGGGCAAGAAGAAGATGGCAACGTTGGATAACTCGATGAACAATTACGGATATGATGATGAACGTGGAGACTACCTTGTCATCAACCACGACCACCTTGCGTATCGTTATGAAGTGATTGACACCCTTGGTAAAGGTTCTTTCGGTCAAGTGCTTCACTGTCGGGATCACTGTACGGGTGACTCGGTAGCTATCAAGATCATTCGCAACAAGAAACGGTTCCATCACCAGGCTCTAGTCGAGGTTAAGATCTTGGAGAACTTACGCAAATGGGTACGTTGCTTCTGTTGTTTGTCGGTCATGTCATTATCAACCACGGATCAAGGATGCGGATGAGAAACACCACGTCATCAAGATGAACGATCACTTTTACTTCCGGAATCACCTATGCATTGCGATGGAGTTGCTGAGCATCAACCTTTACGAGCTTATCAAGGCTAATGGATTTGTTGGGTTCACAACTTCTTTGATTCGACGATTCACCACGCAAATGCTCATGTCCCTTGTGCTCATGCGACACCACCGGATCGTTCATTGCGATTTGAAACCAGAGGTAATGCTACCCGTCTTCCTCTCCTCACTTTACAAATGCACTTATTCCCGTTCTACCAAGAACGTGCTGTTGAAACACCCAATGAAGAGCGCCATCAAGGTCATTGATTTTGGCAGTAGTTGTTTTGAACACGAGAAAAGTGAGTGGGTTGGGCAGTTCACGAGTGATGACCAAGCCACTGAGGATCACCTTAGTCTATACCTACATCCAGAGTCGCTTCTATCGCTCGCCTGAAGTCATTCTTGGAATGAACTATCACATGGCCATTGATATGTGGAGTCTGGGTTGTATCTTGGCAGAACTGTACACTGGGTATCCAATCTTTCCGGGAGAAAACGAGCAAGAGCAATTGTCTTGCATTATGGAGGTCTTGGGTGTACCCGACAAGGAGTTCGTTAACCGCAGCTCGCGCAAGAAACTCTTTTTCGGTACCGTACTTTGCCTCTGGTTGAAGAGCTCGATATCTAACCTATGGGCCAGACACAAGCGGTGCACCAAGGCCTGTCGTAAACTCGAAGGGCCGGCGGCGCAGGCCAGGATCGAGGACACTTGCACAGGCTCTCAAATGCAATGACGAGGAATTTGTAGATTTCATTGCGAAATGCCTGGTTTGGGATCCGGAACGACGCATGAAGCCCCAAACGGCTATGCGACATCCTTTCATCCTGTCAGGAAGACGGAGACAAGCGACTACGACAAGCACCCGATCGACACCGTCCAGCAGGTCCAAACAAGTGACGGAAACACCAAAGAAGTCGTTGATCAGCGCCCCTACACCACTGACGGCACGAACAACTAGGACGGCGATAAACGGCGTGCCAACTACGCCTAGTACTAGCCACGCTTCGACACTGGGATCTGCTTCACGGGCGTATCGTAGTTCGCAGACCCAAAGCATAACTTCGTATCACTCAAGTAGAACTCTGAGTGGATATGTGGTGAGTCCTTTGAGTAGATACGTCGTGCAGGCTGACAGCTGAATTGACAGGGAAGCACAAAATAATTTTCTCGTACTCCTGCTTACAATTTGATTCACGTTTTTCGTGTTGATTTTCGCTTCATTGATGATACCTGGGGCTTGCTGTATTTCATTGTCGACTTTGTTATCTTAATATCGAGTACCGCACGCCTTCGTCGCCACGTTGCAATGAATAATGAGGCTCACCAGATGAGCAGTTTTCAAAGGGATAGTATTAAATGTGCCAGACATGGATATATAAAAAAGAGTGAGAGATTAAATGGCTGAATCACCAGCCTCGTCTAAACAGCGCAACTTGAGGAATACGTCGGTACCCCATCCTTCTAAGGCGAACAAGTCGAGGGAGCCACCAAAGTACCTAGTGGGGATAGTATCATGGACTCAAGGAGCTGGAAGGAGGGAGGGAAAGGGATTACGCACTTGGCATATAGTCTACTCATGGGAAGACCGTAGCCCAGACCTGCGATGGTGCCAAGACCCGTCTGAAGACCTTTACCAGTGATCTCTCCGAATAAACTAACGTCGCCGTTGCCTGTATCAGCAACAGCAGCCATACCGCCAATATGCTGGGCGGCATAGGGGCCACCCTCGTCGTTGTCTTGAACATTGTTCTGAGCACCACGGCCAGCTGTGGTAAAGGCATAAGAAAAGATACGAGCCATGTTGGTAGGCGAGACGCCTCCGCCCTGGTCGCGAATACGAATTGAAAAGTAGTGTTCGTGGTTGGGACTATGGGGCGTTGGAGGAGAAAGGGTGATAGTGACTGGTGGGAGACGTTTGGTTGTGGTGTTGCCGTGGATCTTGTAATGGTGCTCGACCGTCGCTCGGAAGGAGTTCTTGAGGAGTTCTGTAAGGATGTACTCGAGATGGACTGGTACATATCTATGTGGAGATGAGCTTCCATGATTGATCGGGCGAGAGAGATGTTGGTTGGTACTTACGGGAAGGTGGCGCCGATGTCTCCGTCGACGACGATTTCTGGACTTGCGCCAAGGGTCGCCTCGCACAACTCGGAGACAAAGGAGCCGCACATGCGTATCATCTGGTGTGGCGAGCATTGGGGATCTACAACACCAACATAGCTATCGACGTGCTGAGCCTCTGACAGGGCTTTGGAGAGTGTGATATGTTGCTCGGCGATCAAACGGACGGAGATGCGGTTACGGATGGCGCCGTCGAGAAAGTTGCTTATCTGCGTTGGGGACATGTAACGAGAACATTCTTGGAAACTGTCGAGGTTTGGGACGATGTGAATGTATGAGAAAGGGAGGATGACTAGGTAGCGCACCCTTTGGCCATAGTTGGGATGTCATTTGTGTGGTTCTGCACGAGACCCGCAAGGTTTTCAACAAACTCTTCGTTCTCATCTATACTGGTGACGGGGGTGTGGGTAGCAAGCCAGGCGAAGCTTTCCTTGTACGCGTTGAGGGTGTTGGCGATATAGGGATTGGTGCCGACAATGAATGGGAGGGTCTCGAGAGTGCGGACACGTGTCGCGAGGCGGCGGGGCAGTTCTGCGAGGGTGTAGGAGACCGAGGCAAGGACGGAATCTGGAGTTACTGGTCTACCAAAGGAGAGAAGTTGGGAGAGGTTAATGGGACGGGGAGCAATGTTGGCATATCTCGATAGGAGGTCAGCAAGTTGTGCAGAGTGCGGGGGAGCGTGTCTGTGGATTGGGCGGACAGCGACAAGAGGGATGCGAGGGTTGGGCATGGTAAGAGACTCGGACGACTCATTCTCAGTTCACGACCAACCAGCGGATGGATCTTACCCTCCCCCTGTCTTCTTATGGAACTCGACATCACTCCATCTTTCTCATAACAAATCATACATCATCTATCTACACAATTTCTAGTTATACACTTGGTACAGTGGCCTGAAATTAAACAGCTCGTCAGTACACTTTCGTCTTCCATGCCAATCATCCACTTACGTGCTCGAAAACTTGGTGCCTTGTCGCACCACCTTCTCAACAGCGTCCAGGAAATCCCGCTCCGTCGCCACCTTCCGTCTTGCACGGATCGCAAACATCCCGGCCTCTGTCGCGACAGAACGAAGCTCAGCACCCGTCGTGTTTGGACACAGTCGGGCAATCAGGTCAAATCGAATATCCCGCTCTACACTCATACTGCGCCCAGGTCAGCCATACGTCTTCAGCTCAACTGTATCACAACAGACCTTCTGGCATGGATACGTAGAATGTGTGCACGACCCTCGACATCAGGTAGTGAGAATTCGACGCGTCGGTCAAGACGACCTGGACGAAGAAGTGCAGGATCTAGTGTATCGGGCCTAAGAAATGGGACATGAGTCCATACCACTGCTGTACAGCTGCTTTTGCATACCTGTTGGTAGCCATAAGCACCTTGATGTTTCCTCTGGGATCGAAGCCGTCCAGTTGATTGATCAACTCAAGCATCGTCCGCTGCACTTCATTGTCACCACCAGCACCGTCGTCGAAACGAGCACCACCAATAGCGTCCACTTCGTCAAAGAAAATGATACAAGCCTTCTTACTCCGGGCCATCTCGAACAACTCGCGAACCATGCGCGCTCCCTCTCCGACGTACTTTTGCACCAACTCTGAACCAATCACCCGAATAAACGTCGCATCGGTTCGGTTTGCAACTGCACGAGCACACAGTGTTTTACCAGTTCCAGGAGGACCGAACAGCAGGACACCCTTGGGTGGGTCAATACCAAGGTTCACAAAGCGCTCTGGCTAACGACGCAGTCAGGTTAACGAGATCAATGACTCAAAGGAACAAACACACTGATAATAGTGGTGTCTCCACGACTTCTCGCAGCTTCTCAATCTGCTCTTTGCACCCACCAACGTCCGAGTATGTCACGTCTGGTTTCTCCTCGACTTGCATCATGGTGACAGAAGCATCGATTTTAGGTGGTAATGGTATCTGAATCTGATACTTTGTCCGGTCAACGCTAGTAGGAACTATTAGGGTATGGCAATGATATGGTCGCACCATGTCACTCACCCCACGCGTATGCCTTCTTCAATGTCCGTTGCCGCCACTCGGTCACCGAGACCAACAACAAATTTGGCAATTTGCTTGATGTTGATGACATACTTGTCTTGCTCATCGGCACCCTTCTGTCCTTGCATCGCCCCAAGTGGGTTGACTGCCTTTGCGGCCGCGGCGAGTTGAGGGTCCACAGGAATGATCTTGGTACACCGCGCAACCTGCAGTGGGTGTTCTTCGCTCATGCGCTGTCGGTCTGCAGCAAGATCCCAGAGATTTGGTGACGCAAGTCCCGTATCAGACTCCTTCACGCCTGTCGACTTTGTTAGCGGCAGAATGTCGTCAGACACAACGATGACGCACCTAGCTTGTCATTTATACGTTTCTGAATGTCCTTGATATCCTTCTCCACATCCTTCAGTTTCCGCGCATACGGGCCTTGACCCTAAAATGATGTTGATTGACACCAGAGGGCAGCTGGGCTACGAATACGTACGTATGTCTTTAATATCTGAATGTCACTATCGTCAAGGGCTGTAGGGAATCAGTCAACGAGGAGAGATCCAAAGGCAAAGACACATACCAACAATCTTCTCGTCGGACTTGTCGTCTATCCTCTTCTCGTCTGTGCAATGTTTGAGACTGTGAAGCAAAAGCGCGGAGACTACTGGTACGCACATTTCTCCCAGTCACTGCAGAGATGGTTAGGATATAATGTGTGGGTGAAAATACACAGACTTACGCTTTCGGAGGCATGTTTTGTGGTGAATGTGGTGAGGAGAGAAACGAGGCGAGCAGAATCCCATTACGCGTTCAATGGTCACGTGCGTGTCGGCTTGGACCGATGGCAAGGGAGGCTTGAAATGGATATCTCTCCTGCCCACAACCATGGCAGGCGGTCTCCAGAATGCAAAGCGCGACCTTGCAAAAGTCCGCGATGAAGACCGCGAAAGCAGATTCGGTCAGGTATTCGGCGTATCAGGCCCCGTCGTCATTGCAGAGAATATGATCGGCGCCGCCATGTACGAATTAGTCCGCGTTGGTCACGATGAGCTCGTCGGCGGTGTGTCGTTTTTTGGTGTCTCTCTTTCAATATAACATTGAGCCTCGTGTTAGAGGTTATTCGTATCGAGGCCGATAAGGCCACTATACAAGTTTATGAAGAAACGTCCGGCGTAACCGTTGGCGACCCCGTCCTCAGAACCGGCAAACCTCTTAGTGTCGAGCTCGGACCTGGTACTTGGATCCCCCGCAACCAACATCTAGTCGCTCATCCATCATCTAGGTCTCATGGGCAATATTGTCGATGGTATCCAGCGCCCATTAAGGGTAAGTGTCACTCAGGATCACAATGAGTTCCCCTGGTTCCTGATGTGCCTTCAGTCTATCCAAGAACTCTCCAAATCTATCTATATCCCTCGAGGAATTAACACCGATGCCCTTGACCGCTCGATACAGTGGGACTTCAAACCAGTCAATTTCAAAGTGCGCATGCTCGCCATCGGGTTTCCTATATCCGTGCTAAAGAGCCACGCCTAGGTTGGTGATCATATCTCTGGAGGCGATATCTTCGGTAGTGTTTACGAGAACTCGCTCGTCGACAATCACAAAATCATGCTACAACCTAGAGCGCTTGGAACAATCACACACATTGCTGAACCAGGAAGCTACGCCGTCGATGTGAGCATAGCACTTCGCTCCACTCCCACTTCTGCTGACCTTGCGTTAGGATGTAGTCCTGGAAACAGAGTTCGAAGGCAAGACCATGAAACACACCATGATGCAACTCTGGCCTGTCCGGGCGCCTCGTCCCGTAACGGAAAAGTTGACGGCAGATTATCCCCTTCTTACCGGCCAGCGTATCCTTGATGCTCTCTTCCCGTAAGAATAGTCACCGCGCTTGTTGGGAACTCTTCTGATCTTTCCCAAAGCTGCGTACAGGGTGGAACAACGGCAATTCCTGGAGCGTTCGGTTGCGGAAAGACTGTCATCTCACAAGCCATCTCCAAATTCTCCAACAGCGACATTATTGTCTACGTTGGTTGTGGTGAACGCGGAAACGAGGTATGTCCATCACACTGCCGCTCTTACCGCCACTGACACCTTCACAGATGGCTGAAGTGCTGATGGAGGTTCGTCGTGCTCCTCTTGGTTGCCAGGATCTAACCATCCTTCTAGTTCCCTCAACTGACCATGGAGATTGGTGACCGCCAAGAGCCCATCATGAAGCGTACCACACTTGTTGCCAATACCTCCAACATGCCCGTCGCCGCTCGAGAGGCCTCTATCTATACTGGCATTACCCTCTCAGAATACTTCCGTGACCAAGGTTCCAATGTCGCCATGATGGCCGATTCAACCTCTCGTTGGGCCGAGGCTTTGCGCGAAATTTCCGGCCGTTTGGCGGAAATGCCTGCTGACTCGGGTTATCCCGCCTACCTTAGTACTAAACTTGCTAGTTTCTATGAACGAACTGGCAAAGTTGTCTGCTTGGGTAACCCCCTCCGCCAAGGAACGGTTTCTATTGTTGGAGCGTATGTATCGTCGTTTACTTCTACGACTACAAAATTTGACTTAATTCCTTCCAGTGTCTCGCCTCCTGGTGGTGATTTCTCTGATCCTGTCACTTCTGCCACACTCGGTATCGTCCAGGTCTTCTGGGGTCTTGACAAGAAACTCGCACAACGCAAACATTTCCCCTCCGTTAACTGGAACCTTTCGTACTCCAAGTACACCAAGGTCTTGGAGCCTTATTACGAACGCGAAGAGCCTGGTTTCGTCGAGCTCCGCACAAAGACTAAGGAAATTCTTCAGAAGGAGGAGGACCTCGCTGAAATTGTGCAGCTGGTCGGAAAGAGTGCTCTGGGCGAAAATGATAAGATCACGTTGGAGGTTGCGAGGATGCTTAAAGACGACTTCCTTCAACAAAACGGCATGAGCGAGTACGACAGATACTGCCCCTTCTACAAGACCAGCGCCATGTTGCGGAACTTTGTGGCCTTCCACGATGCAGCGATCAAGGCCGTGACTCAGCACGATCTTACATTCGCTAAGGTCAAGGATTCCACAGCAGATATTATGTTCAAGCTTTCTCAAATGAAGTTTGAGGTGAGCTAAATACTTACTACAACCGGATAACAACCCTAACTCCAGGTCTTCCCTCACAGTCGCCCTCGCAAGGCAAGGAGCCTATCAAGCAGAAGATGGACACCTTGTATAATGAAATTCAGGACAAGTTCCGCCAGATTGTAGAGTGAGATTTAAAGTACTTAACACCCCGATTTTAGGGACGCTTTCATCTTCTTTTTCTTTTTTTCATTCCCATTTATGCATATGCATGCCTCCTCGTGGCGATCTTCCAGCTGTGTAATACATAGTAGCAGCGGACGATAACGCGCCACGTATGAGTAACGTAGTCTCTTGTGATGCAAGAAGTCTAGACAGAACACTTGACGGTGTGCCCCTGTGAGCCCAAACCGATAATTCATGTCGTCATGCACTCAGACTTTTGGAGCTCTATAAATAGTACGCCATATATAACACTCGCCGCGAGTCGATGCACCTAGACAACCCCTGTGATGCTGCTCTTATCTTTTCTGTACCTGGGAAGCCTAGCGGCCGCCTCACCCACTTCTGGACCATGGAGTCGAATGAACCTGTTCGGCTTCAATGCGGAACAGCTTCCCTTGCCTTCTGTCCCAGAACTTGTCAAAGACACACCCCTTGAGGGACTGTTCCCTGACGAAAGGCACCGCCACGAAGGAACCATCTGGGAAATCATCAGCAACGACTCGAGGTATGGTGTTTCTCCATTCCCTGAACGGCAGACCTCGAGTTCATCTACGTACAATAGGTTCTCCAAATTGACGAAAGCTATCGAATTCGCCGATGCAGCTCACTACTTTGACGACGAAGATTCCCAGTGAGATATGCCCTCTTCCGATCACCAGGCCCGAGTCTGACAAGTTCCCCAGTGTTACATTCTTCGCAACCCCTGACTGGGCACTTCCCGGCCACGGCTGCGACAAACTCTCCCAGATTGACCAAGTAACCGAGGACGATGTGTCGTCCTTTGCTCTAATCCAAAATTGCCATTGGGGTGATGTTATGTCCGCTGTTGAAGACCTGGACACATCCCTACTGCTGGACGACAAGAAGAAAGAGCGCCGCAAGAAGCTGTTTAAGCTCCTGGTTCGTGCTATCCTTGCATATGAAGTTTTGCCGGAGGCCCTCGACATTGGCTCGCTTGGCGATAATAGTACCTATGCGACCAAGCTGGCCATTCCGGGCGTTCTGGAAGGACAGCCTCTCCGTCTTCGAGTTGAGCAAAAGATGTTTCCACCGTCAACCAGGATCAACTTCTACTCAAAAGTAGTCTATCCTGATGTGAAGGCGTCCAATGGTGGGTTTCTCTTCCTCCTGTAAGTCGAATCTGTCTCATATCAGGTATCAAAAGGCGTTATCCATACCGTTAATCACCCTGTACTTCCTCCGTTGTCGGCGTTCCAGATGATGTTCTTGCTCCCCGGACATTTCTCCACTTTGGTATGTCCCTTATCCTAACCAGAACAGTCCAGTGGAAATAGTTCATGTTTTCCAGACTTCGGCTATTCAGCGTGTTGGTCTCACAGACGATATTGACTTGCGCTTTGTCGACGATCACCATCACCATCGCGGTCACAAGCTCAAGGGCACTTCCTCGCTCACTCTTTTCGCCCCAGCTAATTCTGCATTCGAACGATTGCCACCCAAGTTAAGGATGTTTCTGTTCTCGCCTTGGGGTCACCACGTCCTGCGCAAGATGCTCGAATATCACATTGTGCCCGGCCTTGTCATCCACTCCGGTAAGGTCTTTTAATACGCAGTTACACGGAAATTCAAATTTGTTGTTAGATTATCAGTTCAACAAGTCAGCTCATACCGCCCCCGACTACACGAATAAAGAGCACGTACACTACCTTTCTCACGGAGAGATTATTTCCAACCAGCATTTCCATCTTCCAACACTGTCTGATAATCGCACCGTCCATACCCACATCAAGAGGACTGAGTTTAAGCTCCCAGTTCCCGGTCCTGATAAGCCAACGGTTACAAGGACGCAATTTACTGTCAATCACCACGGCATCCTCATCCGCGATATGGTGGCTAGTAATGCCGCCATTCACGCCTTGGACCATATCCTGGATCCGCGTTGTCACCGTCACCACCATGATTGCCAGGACAATGCTTATCAAGAGGGCCAGACAGACGGGAATTACGATGCTTCATGGGAAGACTGGGAGGACTGGTTGGTCCAGTGGGCAAAATCTGCCTGAGCCTTTTATATCTTCTGAGACAGTTTTAAAGCAATAACATTGTTCGTTGCCTTCACCTATATGGTTCTGTCAGTCCACAACGATCTGGATTAACAGATCGCCATGTACATTACTTAGCTTTCTGACGGTCTCGTGTTTATGAAATAGTATCAGCATTGATCTGTCTTTCTCGCTCAGCCTTGGCAGCTAGCCGTTTGTGCGACCGGGTTTTTTGGTGAATGTCCCACTCCGATCCTTGCTCAATCATGACGGGTCGGTTTTTGTCAACAGTGCACACCGGACAAACCATCTTGCGTCTGGCCTCTAGCACAGCAGTTGGCCTGCAAGCAATGTTCAGCAATAGTTTCTGATATGAACGCATACCAGCCGTACTCGACAATTTTCTCCTTAATGGTTAGCAGGCTATTGGCCCTTTCTGACAATGACTTTGCGTCTGGAAGATCGTGTTCATCTAAGAAATCTAACACGCAATAAGGTTTCAGAATCCATGACATTTGCCCTGACTACTCACCTTCCATGATTTTGACCGCAAGTTCCTGAACGTTCTTTTGCCATTCATTTCCGAGTTCTAGGCAGCGTGAATCAGCCAGAATACTTGGGTGACTGCTCAGGTTCCAGACCTGTTGCGTCCAGCAAGTACATTGGTGTCACTGTGCTTTCCTTGTTCGCAAAATTGACGACTGGGATAAGTTTGTTGCGAATCCAGGATATCTGCCGCTTTGCATACTGCTTTGTTGATAATTTCATTCTGTCGACCGCTTGGAGAAACTCTTGTTGCGAGCTCTCAAGATTGGATAGGTAGTTATGAAATTCCTTGTAACCTAGTACGGCTCGTGTGTCAGCCTACGGTTTCAGCCATGTAGAAGGGCATAAATCTTACCAATGGCCTGGTAGATACCCAGACTATAGTCTGTGTTAAGACTTGACGAGAGGTCGGTGGAGGAAGCCTCTGACGCTATTTTTCGGAGTGTGCGGATCTCGTCGAGTAAGCCAAGCTAATGGAAGCCGAGTTGGTAAGGCATTCAACAAGTGGCTAAAAACTGGTGCACACCTCTATCATCTTGTCCACGCGCTCGTATAGCCGCCTCTCCAGGATACTTGGCTCCGCATATAGCCAAAAGAAGAGTGTCCGGAATCTGGTTTCTTGGTATTGGCCATGATTCTAATACTCCTTTGAGAATGAACAAACCTTGGCTCATTAGCAGCATTCCTTGAGGCTTGTTCAGCAACGATATCACTTGCTTTTCTGCCGGTTTCCTTGATTATCTCTAGACTTCTCAGTACTTTGCGGGTATCTCGCCAATGCCACCGCGCAGCCATCACGGGATCGAGTGTATTGAGGAGATTATACATCATCAGTGCTGCATCAGGGTCCGTACTGGCTGACGGCGGGGTTTCAGGCAGATATTCAAAAAGCTGAAGCAGCTCGGGTTCAGTGACACGGGCAACAAGATCTTGCATTTCTTCCAGGTTTTTGCGTGCCGGTTTTGGTGGCGTTGAAAACTCCGCCTTGGGTGAGCCAATTAGACGATCAGGAAAGACGAGGTGTTGAATCCAGTATGATGTTCCGCCAACTACAATTGGCACTTCTCCGTTCTCGTGGATCTCGTTGATCTGGAATCTATGAGTCAACGTGACAATACCCCGGAATAGGTGAACTTACCAGCTTGATAGCATCTTGGACCCATTGACCGACGACGTACTGCTCCCCGGGTTTCTTGAAATCCATCAAGAGGTGCTCGACACCTTTTCGTTCCTCCTGGGGCATTTTGTTCGTGATCACGTCCAGCCCTTCGTATACTTGCATAGAGTCGGCGTTGATAACTTTGGCCCCACGCCAGCCATGCTTGAAGCCACCCTGTTTGAGCCGCAAGGCAAGTTCTACTGCGATATTGGACTTCCCAACACCGGTGGTTCCGCAAATTGCAATTAAGGGTCGTAGAACCATTCGAAAAGCTACGAACGAGGACTTGGCTGAAGGTCGAAATTGGCCCACGAAACTTGGACTAGTTACTGATGTAATTGATGCTTGCTGTTTTTGACACTCAGATCAAAATGTTGTGATGCGAAAGTATCTACAATTTCCTACAGCCAGTTGAAGTATTTTCGTCGCTTGGTAATTCATGAGATCTATTACAGTATGTGAAGGAGAGGGACCATCTAATGAAGGAGAGGATATGTATGGTAGTCCAACTAGACAGATTAGGTGTTTTATGGGAACATGAAATTAGTGTTTGAAAAGGGAGGATAGACATAACGAGGTCCAAGTCATCATATCGAGTGCAACGAGAACCTTCAGAATTGCCCAGGTTCAGTCGCATGTACCAGTGTCATGACTTGTTTGGGGTGCCTAAGCTTCCGGAATTGGTTACAGAGATAGATCCCATATTACTCAACCGTGGTAAGCGGATCTTGAGGGAGGGGGTCGTAGGTGCAGAGGAAGGGGCATTTAGGGTCGTCATAGATGTTGGGGGAGGCATGCGGGAACGCGATGGAGTGCGCACACTGCGTCTTCGGGTCACTCTCTTCTCTTTTTCTTCATGATCTAGTTTTCTTTCCTTCGCACTCTCGGAGGCATTGGGTTTATAAGAGGGATCGTGGGCGTCCTCATCCCGTTCTTTCCGTTTCCTCCCACGCTTTGTAGGAATTGGAACGGGTTTTGTTTCTTCTGCCTCTTTGAGAATGGCAGGCCGCCTTCCTCGCCGTTTCTACATAACATATCAGGATATTCACCAATATTTTTCCGATTTGGATAATAATCACCTTGTTCGGCAAGGTTGTTGAAGAGTTATCCGTATTGGTTCCGTTTATCAGAGCCAGCGAGTCATCTGATTCCTCAACCTGGCACACGGGTTAAGTATGGGGTTCGGGCCATATGTAAGGTATTCTGTCATTACCTTGACAAGGACAACTTTCTTTGGAGGTGGTACAGTGGGGATCGCAGCCTCCGCCACATTGTTCTCCACAGGTGTGGTATTACTGGGCTTCGCAGTATCCTGGTTGGCACGTCATAATTGTCAAACAAATTTGAAGTCCTCGTTTTGCAACAGACTCACCTTGGAAGCCACGTTATTCGTGGATGATTCTTGCGCCACATTCCTGCTTTTTGATCTCAATTCACGCGTGCTAGTTTCGGGCTGCACACTCGGAGCCGAACGTTTTCTCCTCGTAGTGATTACTGTTGACACCGATGTCGCAAGGGTATTTGTCGAATCTGTTGAGGTGCTTGGTTGAGGCCGGATGTATCCATTAAACGTCGCGGCTTTTGTAAGACGCTTGGTATGAAACAACAATCAATAAGTTGCTGATTCACACCACGTCACAAGAAGAGCCTACCTTTGCATGCGTAACTGTATTGGCAACTCTGCCCCTTGTTTTGACAGGTACCTCTGCCTCGGAAGTTGTTTGCACAGCTCGATCAGTTGTCCTTCGTCGTGAGCTACCGTTGACAGTCGAGGATTGCGGTCTTCCTATCTTCAGATGACAGAGCACCTACACAGATAAGAACTTAATCAAAAACAAGATTCCAATGTCAATGTATCCAGTTCTTCTCGCACCTCAGCAACCTTCAAATCATCCGTTTCTGGGGTGAGACCTATGTCGTTATGTGGGTCATCTCCAAAATCATCCAATGAGCTCAGGGATGTGAGTGGGGAAGACATTGCGGAAGAAACTGCGTCCTTCTCTTCTCTGAATCATGGGATCAGGGGCTGCTGGCACGAATCAGACGGAAGAACTGACTGATGTTGGGGACCATTGCTTTTGTTGAGTTTGCTCCAGAAATCAAGGATAATCGTTCGCTCAGGGACGCGGTATCGGCGACCGTTTATCAACACTTCATCTGTAGCCATCCGATTCGGTTGTTGTACAGGGGTCGCACTCCCAGATGGAATAATATCGATGTTCCCGTTATTAAATTGTCCCGGTCGGTCAATGTCGATGGTTGGGTAGGGATTTGATTTGGGAATTCGACGCCTGATGGGCTGATAGGCAAGGACGTTGATTGGCTGTGAACAATTGGGGTCGATAGTGAAATTAAATGTATGGCATACCAGGACTTTTTCCGAATGATTTGGGCACATCCACTTCTTGTTGTAAGGAGGCATGCTCGGAAGAGGAGGATCCAAACAGTCTAAGTGCCAGTGAAGAGCACAGAAATCACACGAAACCATACTTCTCCAACCGTCCTCTGAAGCGCCCTTGGGCACCGACGATCGCCTTGTTCGCTTCGTGGTGGGTGCTGTGGCAGCGAGGCCACTAGGAAGAGCGGACATCCCGCACTGAAAGCATAGCACGGGGGCACCATTTCTGTCTCTTAGACGATAAGGATCCCTGTCTTCCAATAGGCCAAGTCGGCTAAATCACAAAAAAAAAAAACTCGAACTGCGTCTGGGGCAAACGATACAGGAACGGCCTTACTTTTGACGGGGTGGCTTGTATTCGGCCATGTTGACATAGTTGCCTTTGGGGCCCGAACCCACTAGAAAACAAAGTTGAGCGAACGTTAAGGCTAGATGGAAAGGGGATCCACCATCTTTGAAGTAGGTCCGGATATCCTCGGGTAACTGAAACTCCACCGGAATCGACATATTCAACTGATGGATCAAGGGCGACAAAAGTGAGGGTGGTGGTTTCGCAGGTGGTTGCTAGGGAAGAGTAAGGCCAACAGTATTGGCAAAGGAAGAGTTCTTGCCCACCTTACGTATCACACACGCTGGGCAGAACCACCTGGTGTCACCCTCCTCTACGCTCTCCATAGGCGGATCGAGACACCAAAGGTGAAAAGCTCGAGGACATCCATCACAGTACACAAGAACGCCGTGAGAACGACAGGAAGAGCAATGATCGTCGTTTAGCTTGAGGAAGAAGATGAGTCAGGTGTAGGGCGAGACACGGAGAACACACCAGGTTGGATGTTGGGGGGTCGGGCGACGGTAGTAAAACGTTCTTCGGCTCCTCTTTCACTTTCACAGGGGCTGGTTCGACCTCTTTGCCCTTTCCTTTGTCTTTGCGCTTCGTTCTCCCATGCGACGTGGGGGCTGGGAGATCGTGGAGATTGAGGGAGGAATTGGAGCGAGAAAGGACAGGTTCGTCATCTGGGATGCCGGTCAAACTGTCTGTTTCCATAGGCGATGGTCCGGGCTGGAACTGTGTTGGACCGTCCGCAGAGCTGGTGCTCTCCAAGGGCACAGCAGGGGTTGTCCCATTTTGATTGCGGGCAGAGGCACGTTGAGCACGCCCCGAAGCCGTTCTTTTCCGGACGGGATAGCGACCATACGAGTCGTGTAGCGGTAGACAATTGATGTAATCCAACATCACAAAGACAAAGGGGCAGAGTACGGAGGAAGGCAACGGTTAGTTGTGGGAGAGAAGGAGAGTGGTAGAAAGCTCACCCCTTGTCAACTCTGGAGCGCTTTGAGCGGAGGCTGTCCTGGGACTCTTGGCCAACAAGTGTACCGTGCATAATGCCAGAATATGTGGATCCTGGGTCGGCTGGGGGCAAGTAGGAAAAGACAGTGGAAGGTTTTCTGGGGTCGCGTTTTTGGGCTGCTTGTTGGACAGAAGTAATCGAGGGAGGGCCTGGCAATATTTCAGTGGCAAGACTAGCATCTCCCTCGAGATGAGATGGCTGTTGGACAGTTACGCCAGGCAGCATGTATGGCGGGATACTTGCTGTTGTGGCCATCCTGGAGCATGAAAAGACCAAGAACTTACGAGGCCAGAGGGGGGGAGGATGAAGTCAGGGAACAACCACACTAATCAGGTCATCCCGCCCTCACATTCTCCCTCCCCTTCCACAATTTCGCTCGCCCGCACTCACTGTTCCCAATGTTTTATTCCGATTCTATATACCCAGAGGATACATCTATTCTACATGCAATAATCTCCAATCTGAACGTGGCGGCGCTGTCTTTCAGTGCTCCAATTGCCTGACGGATAAAAGACCCAGTCCAACACTCTCTGTCCTGCCCTTGACACACATATAGTCAAGTTGTCAAGGACATGAGCATGCTCTCTCTGCTGCGGAGGCAGAAATTTGCTATCGGCAACCATCTATAAAATTTCCGTCGGTGAAAAGGAGATGAACGACGATAGTGAAAGGGACGCACCGCTTGAGCGACCAAGGCCAGTACACTGCATTTGCTTCATAATGTAGTTCCATGTTCTTTCGTTGAGTACAACGAGACCGATATTGGCAGCGGGAGCATCGCGAGATCCGCCGGATTGGCAGGGCGCCCATCTTTTTGTCATGTGCAGAACCTCGGTACACTTCCGATGGCATCACGATGTGCGACCAATGCACAATTTCTGTCCTAATAACTCGACCGACCAGTGACATAATCTACAGCAAAGAACGGGCATGCCAGTTCCGCGGTCCAGAGCCCGGAGCCTCTCCTGTGATGAGTCGGCACTGCGACTCTCCGATATGTAACAGTGTTGAGCGCCGGAATGGACGCCATGATGTCGTTTTTGAGTCAAACCTTCGTGACGGAGGTTTCGAAGTACGATGTCCCCGTTAGTTCTTCAGCATTCCGCCAGTATACTGTAGAGTGCTGTTGCGGCTGTGCCTGTTAGGAACAGAGAGGAGGGTCTCCCTGCGTCGAGATGGTTCCCGACTGATATTCCGTACATCCTTTCAAGGCAGAGCAAGCGGCTGTGCGTACACTTGAAGGTCCTGAAGAGATTTGTTGAAGAGGCTTGAAGGTGAGAGGGCAAGAGAAGTTGCATGTAGATATGTAGGATGTAACAAGCCCAAACAATTCTTTCTCTCTTTACTCCACAATGGCCAATACCACAGTCACTGGCGCAAAGGCAATCCATGGTCAAAACCCACAGGTCTGTCTTCTCTACACCTCTCCGTTGTCATTATGCTCATCTGCGCAGTACTTAGTTGAGACCGTCATCCGTAACCGCATTTATGAATCTACATACTGGAAGGAACATTGTTTTGCGCTCACTGGTACGTTTGTTGTTCTCTCAGCCGCTTGCCCGTGTCAACCACGTTCCTAGCTGCCACCATCATAGACAAAGCCATTGAACTACGAGCCATAGGAGGAGTCTATGGAGGAAACCAGAAGCCAACAGAATTTCTGTGTCTTCTTCTGAAGCTTCTACAAATTCAACCGGAGAAGGAGATCCTCATAGAATATCTGCAAGCAGATGAATTCAAGTACGTCCTGCACGGCTGTCACTTTGCTTGTTCTGACCATCTTCCAGATATTTACGCGCTCTAGCGGCCATGTATATCCGAATGACCTTCCGAGCGGTGGAAGTATATGAAATACTGGAACCATTATTAAGAGACTATCGAAAACTACGGCAGCGGAATATGAGTGAGTATCACGTTTGCCCGCTGTAAGGCATCCAACCGACCAAGAATAAATCTTAGACGGATTTTCATTGACATACATTGACGAATTTGTCTACGCACTACTGACGGAGGAACGAGTATGCGACATCATTCTACCACGGATACCAAAGAGGCAAATTCTAGAAGAGACGGGAGAGCTAGGTCCCCGAAAAAGTCGACTTCTCGACGCAATGGAAGGCAAGAGCGACGACGAAAGTGAAAGAAGTCGTAGTAGCACCAGAAGTAGAAGCAGGAGCAGAAGTCAAGTCAGCATGAGAAGCAGGACTAGCAGTCGAGGGAGGAGCAGAAGCAAAAGTGAAGGCAGGAGTGTATCGAGGTCGAGGAGCGGCAGCGGGTCAAGATACATCTCCAGGAGTCCTTCGCGGTCGCGTTCTGGTTCAAGATCACCCTATCGTTCACGCAGCCGTAGTATTTCGCCGGACAGAATGGAGACGTGAAATGGTATTAAGGGGGTCCAATGAATTACTACATTACTTGTGTTGCTTGTCAAAGCTCTGTTCCCGGAATGCATTGAGCTGTTTGGCCAGCAAACCCCAACGCGCCTCGACGAAGGGCAGGCTACCCAATGCCTTGAGTGTCTCCGGTGACAGGAACCCGCGGTTCCTGTGTTCAGTGTACCATTCTGACCAAGTTGGATTAGAACCAAGTTCGTGAAGTGGTGAATGTGTACTCACGGATATCTTCACGACGCGTCGGAGCAGCAGATATTCTATCCGTCCTTCCCTTAACACAATCTCTGAGAGCCAGTTCATTGTAGAACTTGCAGACAATCTTTCCGCCCTTCTCCTCGATTGCCTTGATTGCACTTTGGCTGGCTCTTGAAGCAACAATGTATAGAGGTGTCTTCAGATGCTCTGCACCCTAAAGACATTGAATAAGTAGAACAATACTGCATAAACCTAAAGACCAACTCACATCTCCCAGAATTTTGACACCATCATGCACCGAGTGCACGCAACCACTCAGCAGCAATTCTCTCGCAGTAATGGGTTTCTCTGGCGACGACTCGAGGCGACCCTGGTCTATCCAATGTTGTATCCGGTCAAGGTTTACAGGTGCATACGTCCTTGCATTTCTAAGAACAAGAGACCCATCTCACTATGCTAGCGAACGACCCGAGGGCGGACGCACGCACCGGTTAATGAATCCGCGCTTGGGAAACAACTTGGTGATTGGTGTCTGACCACCCTCGAAGCTGAGTTTCGGTCCGGGACCAGAACGAGAATTTTGGCCATTGGAACCACGTCCGGCCGTACGACCGTATCCAGAACCTTGACCCCGGCCAACTCGTTTTTGCTGTGGACTCGTTTAAGATGGGCTGAGCACTCGACCTTTTGGAGAACTCACGCTGTGTTGGGAGCCTGGAGCAGGCTTGAGATTGGCAAGGGTGACTCTGGGCAGACGGACACGCGAAGCCATTCGAAATGTGATGCTTTCCCCAGAGCAACAAGGAATTTTCTAACGCCGCATTGTTTGTCTCAGAGTGTTTAGCCAAGCAGCATCTATATTTACCGGATTTATTTTGGATTTATTCAATCAAAGTTGGAACACCAGGCTCATCAACCACTAATCTACTATCCGCTCAGTATCTCAACAACAGATCATGACAGAAATATCTGAACTAGTCTCCCAGTGGCTTGAATTCGACCGCGTTAGTTCTCAGAGTACCTCGTCTAATGACCTGATCTCATTCCTCGGTCAGAACCCAGTGACCCGCGCAGAAATTCAGGGATTACGGGACACGGGCAATATCAGGGAACTCGAAAGCCGCATGAAGTCAGTGTTATAACACCATCATATGTTATCCCTATTTAACCTACTTACAGGCATCGCATTGAATTTGGCACTGCAGGTGAGGACGACCCCATACCCCGCCTTCAACATTGCCGGATCATTACACTCCGTCAGGTCTTCGAGGAAAAATGGAGGCAGGCTGGGCCAGAATGAACGGTATTAACCTTCCTTCCTCCTTCAAACTGTGGAATATTGACGGCGACGACTAGACTTAATTATTATTCAAGCTTCACAGGTGCGGCATGACAAGCTATGCACGCGACTTGATGTTGATCTTACCGACCTGCAAAGGGGCTCGCTGCATATGTGATTAAACAAATTGCCGACGCTCCCTCTCGCGGTGTCGTTATTGGCCACGATCACAGGCACAATTCGGAGAACTGGGCGAAACTGACCGCTGCTGCGTTCCTTGCGAAAGGTACGAAGGTTTACCTCCTCCGTGGCGTTGTCCACACTCCAATGTGAGACCAACATATACTTTCAGGCACGAGCCTGGGATTGATATTTGATTTGTAGGGTTCCTTTCGGCGTTAAACGACTGCACGCTGCTTGCGGTGTCATGATCACTGGTTCGGTCTTTCCATTCAATCGGTATCTACAGTGACTCACGTTTTCTCAGCAAGTCATAATCCCAAGGTAGCGGGTATTCACACTCTTTGCGGAACCTCGACTGACCACACCGCAGCAAGATAATGGATACAAGGTGAGGCTTACTCCCAACATCGTGACTGGCAAATCTAATCCGTTGATAGGTCTATTGGGAAAACGCAGTTCAAGTACGGGTTCTGGCAACAATATGGAAGTGCCTCAGCTGAATGTTGCAAATAGATCATTGAGCCCCATGATCGAGGCATCTCAGAATCTATCAAAGCAAATCTCACACCTGAAACCTGGGAGACCAGTAGCGTTACAACCTCCGCCCTCTCCTTGGACGTTACAAAAGAAATGCATGATGCCTACTTCGTATCCCTGTCGTCCCTTCTGGTCAACCGGTAATGTTGTTTCCTATTACAGCCGCCGTGTGCTCACCCTTTGCATGCAGACAACTAAACCAAAATACCCCAATCCGCTTTGTGAACACCTCTATGCATGGTGTCAGCGATCCCTACGTCAAACGTGCCTTTGAGCAGTTTGGTTTCGCCCCTTACGTACCAGTCAAAGAGCAACAGCAACCCGATCCTGAGTTCCCTACAGTCCCTTTCCCCAACCCGGAGGAGAAAGGTGCCCTCGTACGTCCCGCATCTCAGTTCTGTGGTTGGGGATGATCCTCGTGATATTAATAATTCCAGGACCTCGCCCTCGCCACCGCAGAACGCGAAGGCATATCCTACGTTCTCGCACAAGATCCTGACTCCGATCGATTTTCTGGCGCGGAACGCGAGTGAGTAATCTCTTCCCGTACCCTTAAATGGTCTCACCTGATATTCCCTAGCACCGATGGCACATGGACAGTCTTTACGGGTGACCAACTTGGTTCCCTTTTCGCAAGCCACGTCCTCGAAACATACAAATCTACGCACAAACCCATTAACAAGCTCGCGATGGTCGCTTCGACTGTCAGCTCCAAAATGATCGAAGCCATGGCTGAGGTCGAGGGATTTAAATTTTCCCAATGTTTGACTGGATTCAAGTACATCGGAAACACGGGTTTGGACCTTGTGAAAGCTGGATATGAAGTGCCGTTCGGATATGAAGAGGCTATTGGGTTTATGTTTGGAGACGAGGTCAGAGATAAAGACGGTGTTGCTGCTACTGTGGGTGTTGCGGAGTCTGCAGAATATACCGACCCACGAGTAATTTCCCAGATGATCTTCGTCCAACTCGTCGCCGCATTGAATGAACAAGGCAAGACGCTCAAAGGTCACTTACAAGGCTTGTATGAAAAGTGAGTATCTCTTTCAGTCTTCCGTCAGTCCTGGAATTCACACTTTTTTAGGTATGGCTATTTCCAGGTGAGTCTCTCATACAATTAAACCCGCTCTGTCTTATGAAAATTTAGACCAACAACGGCTATTTCATCTGCAATGATCCGCCAACCGTCGACCACATCTTCGCCAGGATCCGCAACTTTGATGTATAGTTCCCCTCTCCGCCTTCTCCTTTCCTCTGCTAATAGATTCGTCAATATCAGTCATCGTCTGCGCCATCATACCCGAAACAGATTGCAGGGCTAGATATCATCTCTGTCATGGATCTTACAACCGGATACGACAGCACCAACCCTCCAACATACAAACCCTCACTCCCTCTTTCCTCCGGCCACATGATTCAGTTCCGGGCTCAGAATTCCGATGGGATGAAGATTGTCTTGACTACACGGTATGCCCCTTCAGGGTCTAAAGAATATTAGAGCTAACATGTTGACAGAACAAGCGGTACCGAGCCCAAGGTAAACTTCAAGTGCTGTCTAGGTTGCCCGGTTCAACTGGTAACGTACTTCAACAGATCAAGTACTACCTTGAGGGCAGTGGCAAGGATAACCAGACCATCAAGTCCCTCTTGGTTCAAGTTATCCAGGAACTCGGAGACGTCTGGTTCGAAGCCAATAAACACGGACTTGGTAGATCCTGAACCACGAGCTTCTATACGAACATGTAGCATAACATGTACATTTTTCCTGCTAAGTGTTCCTGCAGGGTTCAGAATCTTACTTTCCTCCTCGCCTCCAAGGTTTTCGTTTCCTCCCATATGTCTTTAGTGACAATTGGCTCATGAAGCGACAACGCCAACAGCCTGACGACGACGTTAGCACGACCCCGCTCGCAGATAATGGAAGGCACGGACTTTGCAGTTATCATACGGTGAATCAGGTCATCTGAGGTGACCATAGACTCCCCTTTCTCCCTGCTACCGGTCGTGGTTGTAGCCTTACGCTCTTTGACGAAGTCTTCTTGTATGTACTTGAAAACGATGGTCAGCGGCCAGTGTAGGCAGAAACAGACACATAGACCTACCTGGGCAGTCTCGTCGTCGACGGTAATGTTACCAACCTTACTCCTGCAGACAAGGCTTCTCCATCGCTCGAGTACTTCGTTACTGGGCAGAATTATTTTTTCAGGAGGTTTATAGAGATCGTAACATCTTCCGTTGTCCATTTTCAAAGGCACGTTGACAGACGTCTATTTCCCAAATATTCAACAGGAGGAATCGACAAGAAACACGGCACTTGCCTGGAAAAATGCGCTCTTCTTCCCACTGGTCAAAATCAGAAAACTCACATCCGTCGGGAACGTGAACCGACTAAATGGAAAGACATAATCTAGAGTCTGTCCCATCATCATACCCTGCACTGCTCGTAGGTTTTGAATTCCCTTGTCGAGGACGTTTCCCTCCGTTATACCGCTTTCGGTGAGCAGGTAGATTGAGCCCGGGGGGACTTGCAACCACCCACTATGGAGGTCCTCGTTTTTGGATTCTGGACAGAATGACGTGGTGTTGAGGACGTTTAGAGTTAACGGAAGAGCGTTGACGATTGGGAAGATAAGGGATAGGACTTGATAAAGAGTTGGGATTTTTGAGGGATCCGAGGGCGCAGGGAGGGAGGAGAGAGTAAGTGAGGGTGGATAGATAGGCGGGGTTCTTGATTGTCTACGTGAATCTGTCTAGCAAACAGCAAATCTGGGTGAGGGCAAACATTGACCTACGTTTTAGCAATGGCAGAAAGGAGGATCCATTCCGCTGCGTCTTTATCTCCGCCCAAGGCTTCTTCAGCGATCCACGTCAAAAGTTCATCGCGCGTTTTGCGGGGATCGGACGAAGGAAGTGACCCAGGGAAGCTACGAGGAATGGTGATAGAAGGCGTTTCACGGGTGAAGAGGACGTGAAGGGTGGGGATTGTGTTGATGATTTCCGAAGATGGTTCAAGGTCTTCGCAGTAAAATCTAGTCGACCTTTCAGCGCCGAGATATAGGTTGTGCAAGAGTAAGGTATGCGTACGGTTCTTTCGTCAGTATACCGACAAAGGTACAAAGATCTGATGCTTTCAGGCCTCCCGCGAGACGCGGATCGTAGATCTGCTCCAGCATCGGTCGTCGTCGTCAGGAACAGGGATTAACAACGTACCTTCACTTGTGCTCCAATATGCGGTGTTTCGGGCAGTGGGTACTTGTGAGGGCGTGTAGGTTTGTGCATGACACCACTCGCATTCTTTTCTGGAAATTGGATTTAGATAGTGGATCTAATCTAATAAAGGGTTGACCCGCCACCTACGGTGTGGATTCGTCGTTTCCTGGGCACACCACAAGGACTCTCCGGGGACGGAGACAGCCCAGACGACTGTACATTCACGCAGGTCGGAATAATTCACGTCGGACGCGTCGTTGCTGTCAGCAATTCCCCATCCACCAAATAGGCCATTGGACTGCCTAGCAAGGTAGATTTCGGGAGAAGAGGACGTGTCCTGCACCATCGCCCGAAACGAGACAAGGGACCTATCCGCAAACAATTCCGGTGGATTCTGGACATTGAGGGAGGGGATCTGCTCGAAGCATCAATATCCGAATCAAAATAGGGAGGGCGAGTGCGAACCTGACGAAAATCATCTTCCAAGAGAAACAACTGGGAGAAATAATCAGAGACCTTGCTCGGAAGTAAGTCTATGTCATCTCCTGGAGTGAATAGGGCGCTGAGAACGTCTGTGGGAGCGGCGAGAGCACTGGAGAGAGCAGGAAAGACCATGGGCTTACATAATGTGATTTGTGGGAGGTGTGTTTGTCATTTTGTCATTCGCCTGTTGCTTGTCTCTCACCATCCATGGTCCTCTTCAACCGCAAAAAAACCGATTCCGACTCGGACAAGTCAAAGGAAAAGGGTGGCTGGCGACGCCCTGCCAGTGCGTATATCTCCTTTTTCTTCCTTATTTTCCTCTCATATCCTCGCAGACACTGCCTTCAAGCAGCAACGACTCAAGGCATGGCAGCCCATCCTCACCCCAAAGACTGTCCTGCCCACTCTCTTCATCATCGGTTTTATCTTCGCCCCCATTGGCGGTCTTCTCATATGGGGCTCTGGCCTCGTATCAGAAATGACCTTCGACTACACAGATTGCGAGAAACTCACCCCCACCACAAACGAGACCATCAACTTCACTCCTCTCCCATCCAACAAGTACTCGTATCGTCTCCGTGCTGGAAACGACAAGCTCAGCATTGAACCCCCTCGCTATGCATTCCTCGACAACACCAACAATGACTCCTTCACTGATGTCAATAACAAACGCCAATGCATCCTCGAATTCCATGTTCCCATTGAGCTCAAGCCTTCTGTCTTCTTCTATTACAAGCTCACAAACTTCTATCAAAACCATCGTCGCTATGTCAAGAGCTTGAACTCGGACCAGCTCAAGGGCAAATATGTCAGTCCAAGCTCCCTCGACGACAGTGACTGTGATCCACTCGGTTCCATCAACGGCACTGCCATATACCCGTGCGGTTTGATCGCTAACTCGTTGTTCAATGGTTAGTCGCTATTTCTGTCTTCCGACTTGATTCGTTTATCCCCCCGCATAGATACCTTTTACACGCCGATGCTTATGAACGCCCAGGATACTCCGGACCCGCAGCCATACGTTTTCTCGGACAAGGGCATTGCTTGGTCAGGAGAAGCAAAGAAATATGTCAGAACGCCAATCCGCGATGGTGGCTATAGCAGCGTATCCGAAATTGTTCCCCCGCCCAACTGGAAGCTTCGCTTCCCCGACGGCTACACCGAAGATAATATCCCCGACCTCAGCACCGATGAGCATTTCCAGAACTGGATGCGTACAGCTGGTCTCCCGACTTTCACCAAGCTCTATGGAAGGAATGATGATGATACCATGCGCCCAGGAACCTACCAAGTTGTGATTGGACTGAGTGGGTATTCCATCCATTGTTAGCATGACTATATCTCATCTGGACTAGACTTCCCCGTCCTGCCGTACAAGGGTACAAAGTCCGTCGTCATTTCCACCGCCTCATGGATAGGTGGCAAGAACCCCTTCCTCGGATGGGCATACGTAGCGTCCTCCGCTCTCTTCGTCCTAATTGCTATTCTTGGTACCGCACGACATCTCATCAAACCAAGGCATGTATTCATATTATTGATCCTTCAAGATTGGTCGCTAACCCGTCCGTAGACGGCTGGGAGATATGTCCCTACTCTCTTGGAACCGATGACCACGTTCTTTCAAGATTTCGAATACACGACCCCCTCATGCTATCAATCTGTGTAATACGTGTATTGATTTTCCTCTTCGGCTGTAGCGTTTTGCATTATCCGCATTTTCCATGCCCGTCTTAGCTATTTTATTGAACAATGTTATTCTATGACCTGTTACCCCTTCCTGATATTCAGGGCATTGTGAAGCCTACACCCTCGCAGCGTATCATCCAGTGCCCGCTCTCCTGTTCAACTTCGAACTTGGCCGCGGTTAGCTGCTCGGCAACCCATATTGCGGTCCTAGTGAATGCCAGTTGTCAACTGCTGAAGGGCATCCAATCCAGTGATACTTACTTGGCATGCAAACTCAACCCTGCAGTACCACACCTCACCACGCTCTTCCCCTCCGCAAGAGCCATAAAAATAATCATCTGGTCTTGCATCCACTGTCTCGATAATAAGATAAACCACGGGAGAAACACGTCTGCCCTCGACTCACCTCTTCAACGCAACCACCTCCTTCAATGCCCTTGAATAATTCTTCGACGGCACTCCTCCCCACTTCAACTGGCTCGAGCCCTTTCTTACCAACGGCACTCCCACCCATAACCACACCATTCTCAAACTCCGCCCACACGACAATCCCACTTCCAGCCCCTTTCGTCAATTCATTACGCTCTCTCGTCACCTTGATATTCACCTCCACCTGCGTGTCCGATCCTGTACCACCACTCACACTTGTTTCCCCATTACTGTCGCCTCCGTCTCTCGTAATTTGAAGTCCAGTCCCAGGTGCCCACACCTCCATTTTCCCTTGAATACACTTCAGAGCTCCCTCATACATCCCGTTCCCAACGACCCTCGGCAACCCTGCATAATGCGCCAAACCCCGAATCGCAACTAACCGACCCCTCTCGAGTAGATTGACAGCACGGAGTTTCTGGCCTGGTGCAAGTGGCTGAACTCGAACAATGACTTCGCCACCGCCCTTTGGATAATACCCGCGTTTCTTAATTTCCAATTCCACGCTTGGCGACGGGGAGGATGAGGTTGGAGAGGGAGAGGGCAAGAAATGGTTCCTAAAGAAAGGCAGAAACACATGTTGAGTGTAATCAACTTGTGGTGCTTGGCCAGCGTTCGTTCCCCCAAGCAAAGTCAAGACACTAGTTCCGTTGCTAGACTCTGGAGAATTCAAAGAAGAGGACCTGAAAAGTAACATGGGGAACGCGATTTGTAGCAGCAATGTTGTTGCACCCGCAGTGACCGAATCCGCCGTCCATCTTCCAGGAAGTTCAATCTTTCCTGGAATAAATTCGACTTGGGTAGATCCATTAGTGGCGCCCTTGAGTTTAGCTGAAGCTATCCTGGCTGCGAGTTCCAGTCCTGCATGAAGATAGTAAAAAAGTCTATGTCAATACACCCCGCATCGTCGGCAATGGTGTGGACTTGTACTCGCCCGTCCGATGCTGGTTCTTCAATCCAGGTTGCGATCTCCCGTGTCGGATTTTCTCCAAATGAATAGGCCTGTGGAGTAAAGCTGCTAGTGAAATAGCGTTCCGTAAAATCTGTCCTCCGCCTTCCAGGACACTCCCGTCAATTACTTTGATTCCAGTGCTGGACATGATATGGCCACCAGAGAAGCAAGCCTTGTTCTGAGCAGCGGGGCAGCAAAGGAGTGTAAGCGGACATTGGAAAGACGGTTGAGGGGACTTTATCAAGTGCTGACCTGAAGACGCCCTATTCTGGGATGCCATGTCGAGTCAATTGTTCATTGGCTGTTCATATTCACACTGCACCTTAATCGTGCACATACGACTAGCATTGCAAAATTGAGTTGAAATCTGGGCGTCTCTAGCTTGTATTGCAGATTAGGAGGGCAGTTGTACATGTCCGAGATATAGTCAAACAAAATGGGGGATCTTGGGATTGGAGGAAGCGGAATATCAGTAAACGTGTGTGTGCACAACCATGTATAAATTATCTGGAAAGCGTTGGGAAGGATGGAAAGATATTGGAATCACACAAAGCTCTCCCTGGAAGAAAGACGACACCGTACCGACAAAGGTGGCCTTAGGCCGCGGATTAACCCAACTACATATCTACCTACCTAAAAGAACAGAGCAAAAAGAAAGCAATGAACTACACGAATGCCAAATACTCAGCCTTGAGCCAAGCCAAAAATCCTGATATAGGGTAGGAGTTCAGAAACTCCTGCATGAGGGCGTAGCGATACAATGGTGTCGATGGCGATGGTTGAAGAAGTTGAAGGGTAGCCGAAAACGATAATCCTTCATAGATAGAATGGGACGAGATGTATGATCAGAAGCGACGGCGAGAAAACATTGCGCAGAAGGTGTAAGACTTGACCAGAAAGGGATCCGTTGATCCTGTTTTGAGGCGAGATCATGATTCAGAGGTGGTCACCGTTTGGTACGGTTTCTATTCGGGAGTTTCTTGATAGCCCGACCCTGGGAGCCCGCCTGAGGAGGCGGAGGAGCACCGATGGTGAATAGTGTACCACCGCCAGATGTAGAAGGTGCGATCTGGGTAGGAGCACTAAAAGGTGAACTGGGAGCGGAAGAACCAAAACCTGTATTCCCTCCTCCGAACGTCACTGGTGTCGTGGCTTGTGGTAAGTTGGTATTGCCTGTAGCAGGAGACGCTGGCTGGCTGCCAAAACTGAACGGAGCGCTGGAAGAAGGAGCGCCAAAGTTGAATGCAGAGGATTGGAAAGTCGAGGGACTGCTTGGAGCAGATCCACCAGCTGGCTGTCCAAATGGGTTACTAGCTGGTGAAGCCCCAAAATTGAAGCCCGATGTCGTAGAGGTAGGAGTACCACTTAAGTTGAAAGAACCCGTCGTAGAAGGACGAGGACTTTCGGTAGGCTTGGTTTGGCCAAAAGAGAAACCAGTGCTCGTCGCGGATGCGGGCGGTTGGCCGAACGAGAAGGGTTTTGATTCCTCGGACTTGGATTCTTTGATGGGTTGGGGAGTAGACCCGAAGGGGAATGGTGTCGTCGTTGCAGGAGCAGATGAGGGTTCTCCAAATAAAACCGAGCCGGTGGTTGGTGGATTACCAAACGTGAACCCGCCAAAGGTGGGTTTGTTGTTGCCATTAAGCTGTTGAATCTCCCTCGTAGGGCTTTCTTCCATCTTAAACTCCTGGTCAACACCCTTCGGAGGAGTAACTGGGCGCTCAGCTTGCAAAGGCTTTGAGACGTCACTTGCTGTGCTTCCCCCAGTACCAAACGAGAAAATGGGTGGCGGCGCCGGGCTAGCGGAAGGGGTACCGAAAGTGAACGGGGTGGTAGTCTTCTCTGCAGCTACAGGTGTGCTAGGAGCACCAAAGGTGAAGGGTGCTGGGCTAGCGGGTTTGGTCTCCTTTTCTGATGCTCCAAACGTGAAAGGCGCAGGACTAGCTGGTTTTGTCTCTTTGGTGTCCGCTGCGCCGAGGCTGAAGGGGGCAGGACTAACTGATTTAGCCTTGTCCGAAGGAGCACCAAAAGAAAACAAATTGTTGGTTGCCACTGGTTTCGGAGCCTCAATAGGAGCTGGTGCCGACGACTGACTAAACGAGAATGGCGTAGTGGTAGCAGCAGAGGCTGTTGAGCTAAAAAGATTAGAGGGTTCCTCAGCCTTGGAAGCGGGCTCTGAGGGAGCTTGGGACTGTTGGGTTGCTGGTTTACTGGCATCAGTAGCGGAAGTACCACCGAAGAGTGAGCCGGTAGTCGAGGGAGTGAAGCCGGAGGCACTGGTCGTGGCAGTGGTCGTTGACATCGGTCCACCAAATAAGGAAGAGGGAGCCTGAGCGGGGGCGGAACCACTTTCAGCCGCGGGCTTACTACCAAACAGCGATGCGACAGAAGACGGGCCACTAGGGTCAAAGGCGGATGCTGGAGGTTTGGGCGCGGTTTCATCCGCTGCTTTGGCGGGAACATCGGCCGGGCTGGCAGATGCAGTCTTGGTGGGAACTCCGAAAAGGCTTGGAGTAGCAGTATCGGTTTTTGTCTCAGGAACACCGGAAGGTTGAGTCTCCGGCTGTTTCTCTTGCGAAGCCGCACCAAATATTGAGATTGGAATTGCTTGTGGCCGGTTCCTCCCTAAATCCTTTGACAACCCACCCTCAGTTGCTTGCTTTTCACCTTTCCAAAGAGGGTTTGCTGCATCCTTAATAGGTGCACTGGGAGCGGGTGAACCGAAGAGGCTCGTGGTAGCGGAACTGACAATAGGAGCACCGTTTCCGGGAGGCGGTGAGAAGGGAAATACAGGCGCAGCAGGCGGTGTCGGTGCAGGGATAGGAGCATTCGTCTTGGGAGGTTCTGCTGGTTGTGGACTGAAGATCAAAGGTGGGGTCTTGATTTCAAGAGGTTTGTTGAAGGCCGCCGACCGAGCGAAGAAGTTAGGGATGCTGCCCTTCGAACTGGTGTCCTCCCGAGGTTGGCTCGTTGATGGGAGTCCAAGCGAGGGCATCGGCTTCTCCTGTGCAGTAGCAGGTATTCCGAACGAGAAGGGAGGAGATGTGGTGGGAGGTGGCGAGGAAACAGGTTGAGGAGCTGCCGCCTGTGTTTCTACTTTCTCTGGTGCAGGAGCTGGTGGTGCCGTCGGCGTGGCCAATATTGAAAATGGAAGTGATTTGATCGGGGGCTCCTTTGCATTCGTGGTGTCGTGCTCTATGGGCTTGACCTACAAGCGACGCGTCAGCCTACACACAGAACTGATGCTAGAAACAACTCACATCTTTAGCGAAGCTAAAGCCAGGCGGAATGTTGAAAACGGGTGCTTTCTTCGCGGCCGCTTCAATCATCTCCCTCTCCTTATCCTGTTCCATCATAACGTCATCAGCATCGTCCTCAAAAGCAGCGGAGAACTTGGCCCTGGATCTGGCTATGGGTCGGGATATATGATTTCTCGATGACTTTATACGACCAACTCGCAAAGAAGATCCACCAGTCCTTGAAGATGAACCTGAAGCAAGGGAATACCAGTCATCATTCACTGATCGTGGGATCTCCTTGGATGGTATCGAAGATTGTGGTTCCGCTTTCCCTTCTTTCACGGTTTCATCCCGCTCCTTCTCTTCTTCTTTCGCCTTCTCGGACTTTTTGCCGACCACCTCCAGCTGTTCCTCCTCTTCTTCTTCCTCCTCCAACTCCAACTTCCTCTTAGCCAACATCCTTTTCATACCACCCTCCCCGGCATATGGCTTTGTACCATTCTTATCCGGCGAAATAGCCTCCTTCCGTCCAAGTTTACGGTCAGAACTACGCTTCTCCTCCTTCATAAGAACTAACTTGTTGCGACGTGGCTTGAATAGATCAGGAACACCCGTGATCGATGCTTGACCAGTGCCATTTCGCAACCGAGTAGGTAACAGGGGTGTTTTATAAATCTCCAACTCGTGAAGCGCCTTTTGAGCACGCGTCATTTCTAGAAGCACATAAGCATCAGCAACGTGAGTTTGACACAATCAACCTACCAGGCTTAGGTTCAGGTTGGGCCTTCCCCCCAAACAAAAGCGAGCTGTGTTGCCGAGCAGGTGACTGAGTCTGTCAACAAAAAGCATGAGAAAAAGTAAACATGAAGTCTAGAGCACACATACACGGCGCACAGAATCCACTAATGAGCCAAGGGTAGCGGCTGGCTCATTTGAACACACAGAGGCGTCTTCCCCGAGAGGTGGTGGTTTCACGAAGGTGGGGTGGGCCCTCAAGAGCTGCAACGGAGGTGGCTCCGACCTTTCTCTCTGAATTGGCCCCGGCTGTGGTGTGAGAGAAGTGCGCATACGGAACGGTGGGCGCGAGTGTGCGACGGAGAGGTCGCGAGGCATAGAATATGATGAACGGGGGAACGAGGGCACCGATGGGGCGAACAACGACGATGGAGGATGAATCGATTCCATCGTTGCATCAACATCTTGACTAAGTGGTGCACCCTGGCTCTGGAGAACGCCTCCGTCTCGAGACTGTGGACGCGGAGGTGGGTCAATAGACATGGTCCGCGAGATGGAAAGATTGCGAAGAGGGGAGAGAGTAGAGCGTACATGGTTCCCAGTTTTCTCCAGAACCGGTAAAGGACGAGAAGTGGTTTGGGTCCCAGTTGAAACCGAGCGATCGATGGAGGGCGGTTGCTGGAACGCAGCAAGCGGGGGGTCGAGATACGCTCCTTCACGCCGCAACTCTCTGGGGGGACTATTTACTCTCATACGCTTGTTTCTGGGTGCCCTATCCTCTTCATCCAGCGCAGGCTCGGTAGGGGTGGCGACGAGACGCCTACGCTTGCCCATGCTGTCCCTCGTGTCCTCGAAGTCATCTGTGCTCGCGAACCAGGAAAGCGGGGCAGTGACGATGTTCTTGATCGCACCGAGGAGAGTATTTGTACGAGAAAGGGGCTGGCGCCTGGAATTTTGGCTGCGCCTGGGGTGGCCGCCTTGTGAGGTCATCGAGGACGCCATCAACGAGGATGAGGAAAGTAACCTGGAAAATTCAGACAAGCAGTCGCCAGTCACACACCCCCCTCGAAGTCACAAAGATGTCACGGGTGTCGTGATACTACCCGCGGAACAAAGGCCTCCAAACAACGTCGGCAGCCTGTTCCTCACGCCTACGCGCAATTTCTGCCGTTGGTTCACTCTCCAGAGGAGTCTATACGCGCAGTGAAACACTGGATGGCACTCGGATGCACAGACTATTTTTGCCACCGCTCTGCCTTTGGAGCGTCAGTCCCCGTGATGTCATAACGGGAGTCACTGTGCCCGTGGACATCTTCTATTCTTCCGGCGACCGAACACCTTATGAGGGTACGGGGTATATTTAACCAAATCTACATGGAAAAGTGTTGCGATTAATGACCGTCGTGATATGCTGAACGAATGGATCCGCGGACCAGTGCCAAAAAGATATAAAATGAATGCAGAAAACATGAGACATACAAAAAAAGCGTCAACTACCGCTCAAGAACGTGGCTTCTCTGTAACTGCACTGTTAGCTCATCAGAGCTTAGTTCCAGGCAATCGAACTCACTGTGTTGCGTAGCATGGGCAACCACGCTGTGGGTGTGGGCTTCGGTTGTGGCGCAGAGCCAACATGCTGCCGAAGCTTCTTCATTTCCGCACTATGGATCACGCTAAGCATGATCTCCTGTTCGCGGCGGTATTGCTGAGTTCGCTCCCGCAGGATCGCTTTGTAACGCTCAAGCTCTTCCTCAAGAATCTTGATCTGTGAACGGAAACTCGCTTCAGCTTCCTCGAAGGCATTGGCCTAATCAACTGTTCAGCCTTTGCAGTAGAAGATCAACCACATCTACTCACTGGTATAGAACCAGCATTTGCGGCATGTTGTTCTTTAAAGAGTTTGTCTTGCTCTTTGATGAACTAGTAAAGGGTCAGATCTTGTCCGGGACAACAAGAATCAATAGCCTACCTGACGAGCCTTGGCAAGCTTATCATTCGCCGTCTTGACACTCTCTTTGAGAACAAGATTCTCTTCATGTAGAGCCAACAAGCGAGTCTTGATATCTTCCGGCAGATCCTTTCCGGATATTGACGCACGCAAGTCACCAAAGTCTCTTTCTCGTTGCAACATCTTTTCGCGATGCCCAATACTCTCGGTTTGTAGATTCACCTTTTCCAATAGCAGCGCATTCACTTGCTCCAACTGCATCCTGTTCTTTTCGCTCAACTCCCTGTTCGCTTTCTTTAGCTTCTCAATGTCAGCTTCCAGGCCGGCCTTGTCCTCATTGACGGATTCGCGCAAGCTAGCCAGAATCTCGAGTTGGTCCTTGTTAACAAGATTGACTATGGAAGAGAGTTAGGATTGGTGCCTCAACTAGCGGGACCTAGACTTACGATCTGATTTCGCGATCGTCAATTCCTTGCTAAGAGTATCGAACTTGACCTCCAGTTCCGCGTGCTCTTTTCTCAAGGCTTCAAACTGCTCCACGGTCTCGTTCAGCCTCTGCCTCAACGCAATCGCAGCTTCGGCACTGTGTATTTATCAGTTAAGCAGATGGGTCATGGACTGAAGGGTACTTGCCCGTCACCCATTGACTTGCCGCTCCTAATCTCCTCCAAATCCCTTTGCAAAACCAGCTTCTCCCGATGCGCTGCCAAATAATCACTCTCGTATCTCGCCTTCATCCTATTTGCATCCTCCAACAAATTCTCCAAGACTAACAACCGACTCGCATCAGCCTCATTCTTCCTCACGCCCTCCAACTCCCGTTTCAATTTCCTAATCTGCAACTTCAGATCTGTCATCGTCGTCCCCGTCAGCGCGTCATCCAACTCTCCTCCTAAACCTTGCACATCTCCATCCTCATCTTCATAACCTTCCGCATCCTCACCAGACCTTGCTTCAGAGGGACCCGCTACGCCGGCCAACTCAGCCTCAGTCATTACATTTCCTGTACCATCACCGCCAAGATCTGCCTCCCTTCGGGTGGACCTCGCTGGCCGAGCACTCATAGCAGCTACCTCCAACTCCCTCACACGTTCTTGGTAAAGCTCCATAGTTTCTCTATCTTTGGTACGTTCCTCCTCAGCAATTTTGAGCTTAGTCTTGGCTTGCCCGAGTTCAAATCTGAGGGTGTCAATCTCCTGCGAACGTTGAGAGTTCTTGGTTTCCAATTCTGCGATCTGATTCTTATAGGACTCCATGAGGGGTTTGAAGGCGGCAACCTTGCGGTACTCTTCTTCAAGGGTGGCATTCTTGTCAACAAGGTCGGCGTTTTGCTTCTCGAGAGCCTGTAGCACGAAGGTTAGGATTTGCAATTGGCTCAAAGCACTCAGGGCGGACCATAGACATACCTTGACGTGCTGGCGAAGGTCAGCCCCTTCTTGGAGCTTCTTCTTATATTTCTCCATGACGTTTTCAGTCTTTTGTAGCTTATCAGCTGCATGTCGGTACCTCAACCAGAAGTCAGACAAGCATCGCCTCACACTAATTCGGGAATGCATACTCATCGACCTGATCCTTGAGACGAGCTACTTCGTCAGCCTTTACTTGGAGCTCGTCAATCTTCTTGGTGAGTTCAGTAACAAGACTCGTATGTTTGTCCAGCTCAGATTCCGCCATTGCGAGATTATCCTCACTCTTCTGTCTAACACAAGAGGTCAGCTGCGCGCGTGAACAAGCAACATGGTACTCACAGCTCTGTACGCAACCGATCCATTTCTGCACGCATCATTACATCTGCCTTTTCATTCCTTCTGGTCTCTGCTTCTCTTCTCGCCTGACGCAGTTGCGCAAGAGCATCCTCCTTTTCCGAAACAACGTCGTCGTAAGAGGTCTGTAGGGTCCGATGTTCTTCGAGGAGTGCTTGATATGCCTTCTCCAATGTCTCCTTTTCCGAATAAATAGCACTGCGTTCCGATTGGATGCGATAGTAATGATCATCCCTGCGATGTCATGAATATATGCACGCGGGGTATCGTAATACTAGGGAATACGCACTCCGTCATGCTAGACTCGGATGGGTCGACATAACCCTGCGTGTTCGAAATCTTCGCCATTGTCTATACGCACCACGATGAGCTTCCAATCCTGCACTACAAAAAGACAAGCAAACAGGTGCACCTGTTCAATAGCTCTCATGAGACAGTGCTGATCCTCCTCGTTCAAGCCTTGAATCTTCTCAATGAACTCCTTATTCTTCTCGCAATGCACGCCAATCGCAATAGTGAGCCTGCACATGATTAGAATGGCATGGATGTCGCTATCCTTTGCGATAGCCTGAAGGTCGGGCACATCGAGGCTGCTAGTGGGCTTCTGTAGGACATCCGCAAAGTACTGCGTCATAAGCCGATACAGCCTCTTGAGAGCAGAGAACCTCAGGACCCAGTTATCAGAGGGCTGAGCTGAAGGTCTAGTCGTCTTGAAATACCCCGAATCACTGGGTCATATATGAACTCTGGAAAAGTATATGACATGGTAACGCAGACATACACGATGGCAAGGATATCGGACAAGGCGGCGCCATCGCTGAGGTCGGATGGTGCTGATACGGGACGAGAAAGGTCGAAGGTGGCGAAAAAATGGAAAAATGCCTCGAGCTCCTTGCGGTCGTCCATTACTCGACAACTGCACTCGAATGCTCAACGCAGCCATAGCATCAGCTTATGTAAACTACAGATTGGTTGCGTGATGTCACCTCGGAAGCAGGTCACCCTTCCTTGGTGATGTTGCTGAAATTGACCAAAGGCACGTATTATCGGAGAGACATCTACTTCTCACTTGAACATTGCTGGTGACTCCCCAGCACTCCAAAACCCAGAGAAGAAGAATCATCTAATCATTTCTGAGTGAACTTCTTGACAGCTGTCACTCAGCAACGGCATTTTGCGCTCACTGAAAGAGGATGAGTGGTAAATACAACATTATCCTCGACTCAGACATGCACCTGGGACGTGGTGGGATGTGGACAGCCTGGATAACCATTAAACCGATGGGATTGTTCGCAAATTTGAGCATCCAACGTCATCCTTCGCCGGTCACCAGTGAACCTCTCACCACCCCTTCATATCTAGAAGCTATAATCTACGTTGCTCCTTACCTCGGTGTCTCCAGACTGTGCACAAGGAATACCAGAATCGGCGGGCGATGAAAATCGGCTGGAGATTTATAAGTTTATAGAAAAGGGGTTACGAGAAAGAGGTTTCTTTTTGAGAAATCAGCCCGAGCTAATCGAGTGTTCATTGAATACTGAGCATTGATTACTTACAATTAGGATTCTCAGGTCTAGTTAGCAAAGAGTACAAGATGCCAATGGGACGTGGATTAGAGGATTCTCGCTCTTGTTTCAACCTCTAACATTACTTACAGTACCTCAAATCCATGGCGGCCTTTGAATACGTCAAAATGGTGTGTTTGGGTCATGACGTCATCTATGGCGGTTATGCTATTTTTGGGAGGGTAGCCGTGGAAACCAACTGCCCGAATAGTTTACCATTGGAAGGATCGTTGCGTTCCTCTGGTTCATCTTTTCATGGCTGCGACACGACTTGCGTCGAGATCTTCTCGTAGGCTATACACCACGATTGTGGGAAACGGTGCGACACAACAATCGCAACAAGGGCAACATCGGGAAACGAATACCGCTATCCCAGTGCAGACCGCACAGGGCTGGCTCTTTGTCGACTCGGTCTTTCCAATCCAACTTGGTCGTTGGGAGTGTGTATTGGAAACCTTTCAAATCCAGTGTATATAGCTCATACCTGCTTCAGTGTGCGACACTACCTCGGCCTACTCCGCTCACCAACATTGCTCAGTGATCTTCAAGACCGCCTGAACAAACTCACAACTCGCAACTTCAGTGTGCTCGCTATTGAGCCCCAAACCAAGGACGGCGGGGTCTTTGTCAAGTTCAGGTATACCCCGTCACCAGATGATACACCAGAGTCGTTGGAACAAGCTCTCCGTGACCAACTAAGCGAGGAAGGGTCCTTGCCTTCATGGACTGGCTTGAGCCAAGGCAGTATCTGGCTCGTGAGGGGCACTCCCTGGAGAGAAGTTGGTTCTTGCGTATTCAACTGCGGCCTTCGCTAATGGTGCGGCTAGGACCTTAATCGTTTCGTCTCTCCAGTCCTCAAAGTGACATTTGAAGGCCCAGATGTCCACGAACAGAAGCTCTATCAACTCTTACGGGTGTGCCTTCTCACCATTCTGTTTTACAACCCACGGCTCATCATTTTCAGCCGTATGGTCGTATTAATGACCTTGGTGCACCAACTCCCACCCCAGCAGGCACACCCCGCTCTGCGACCCTCACATTCGTCCGACCTCGTTCAGCCGCCGTTGCACGTAACGTCCTGCATGGTCTGAACGTGGGCGAAACCGTCATCCGTCTCAACTACCAAAAGCCTATTCAAGCTCATGCAATTCGCGACTGGATGGGATCACACCCGAAAATAACCCTTCCTTTAATTGTATTCCTCCTTGGATCGCTCACTTACACTGTCCGTCGCCTTTCTCATCCAATCTAAACTTGCTCACAATCCGCAGATTTTTGACCCCGTCCGCTCTTTTATGGTCCAAGGCAAGCTTGAAGACTGGTTTGATCATCGGAGTACGTCCAATTCTCGTTCCTGGCTTCCTGTTGCTGACGCCGAACAGAATACAGATTATACCAGTGGCTACGACACAATGCGTTCGAACGCCTCACCCTCGACACCACCCCCATTTTCCCCTCTCCGGCATTTAATGAGGCAACGATGGAAGAAGGATGGAAGGAACGCAAAGAAGCTGAAAGTTCCATCAAAGCCTATCTTACCGACATGCCCGCCACAGTCGCATTCGTACATGGTCCTCAAGGCAGTGGTAAGACTCCCATGATTGAGCGCATTATCTCTGAGTCCGGTCGCACGGCCCTTGTTGTCGATTGTCGGGAGTTGCTCAAAGCTACAACGGATTCTCAAATCATCGGAGCTTTAGCGGCACAAATAGGGTACTGGCCTGTGTTCTCGTTTCTGAACTCGGTAAACTCGTTGATTGATCTCGCGTCGGTCGGCCTCATTGGTCAAAAGAGTGAGTTCTATATTCGTTGACGTGGACACCAAAACTGACATTTTCGCAGCTGGCATGTCTAGTTCGCTCCCCGACCAGATCCAACAAATCTTGACGGTCGCCGGGAGGGCATTGCATCGGGTATACCTCTCCCATAGGCGTAACGCCCAGAAACGTGTTCTTCATGAAGAGAACGCAAGGAGGGCAGCGGAAGAGGTTGAACGAGTTCGAGCCAGGCTGAAAGCTGGTATATGGCATGATGGGAGATTAGACTGCGTCTCCGGGAACGGTGTCATGTCTGAACTAGGAGTTGGGGACGAACCATGGGACAGGGACAGTAACGACAGCGACCCTGGATCCGCGCTTGTGGACCTGGAGAAGGATTCTATGCAACAGGGAAAGCAGCAAGCGGTCAATAAGCAAGCAAAGGAAGATACGAGGAAGAGGGCGGAAGCGGATGTCGAGGCAATGGGTGCATTGCCAATTGTCGTTATTCGGAACTTCGACTCGAAGGCAATCGGTGGAATGGGCCTGGCTGCAAACGCCAATAGTCGAGAGGATGTGTTGAATGTTTTGGCGAATTGGGCGGGGTCGTTGGTTGAGAACCAGATCGCTCACGTTATTGTCATCAGTGATAATAGGGAAAACGCCAAGAGACTTGCCAAAGGTAAGCTCCAAATATCCTTTGGAATGTACTCGTCGTGACAACTAATGAATCCGACAGCTCTTGCATCAAAGCCGCTGAACTCGATCGCACTGTATGATGCAGATCCTGCAAGCTCGCTGGCATTCGTGAAGCAAAAACTCAGGGATGCGGGCGTAAATGTATCGTTCACTGGAGACGAAGTCAAATACCTGCAGCGGCTTGGCGGTCGCGCCAGTGACCTGGAGAGTGTAAGAGCTGTTTTGTCCGACATGCCATAAGATTGGTACCCACTAAACATGCAGATGATGCACAAAGTTCGTAACGGGCAAACAATACAAGGCGCGGTAGAAGATATCATTACACGTGCTGTTGGGGAACTCAGAAAAAGCGCCTTCGGCGACGATACGGACGACACCAAAGGAAGACCATGGACAAGGGAACAGGCGTGGAAGGTGGTCAAGACTTTGTCGTCCAAGTCTGAGGTCCGCAATCTCACTCAACGGCTACTTCTAAGGAGTGTCTCTTACTTTGATGCAGGTCCCGTATTACGACGTGCTCATTGACTTCCCATTCAAGGGGGACGATGGCGCGCTGCGGGGCATGGAAAATGCAGAACTGATTGCCATTGGAACATACGAAGGCCGACCATCCACAATCTGGCCCGGAAAGCCCGTTTATCGATGGGTATTTGAGAGGCTCGTGAACGATACGGTGTTCCAAGCTACGCAAGAGATTGCATTTAACGAGAAGCAAATCAGCTCGGCCGAGAGTACGATACGGAAGTGCGAGGACGAGTTACAGCGGTTGAAGACTGTGGAAGATATAGACGGTGGCTGGTTGAGGTGGCTGAGAGGTGGTCGAAGGGGTATCCGAGAACGAGAAAGACTGTTGCTGCGCAAGCTCGGAGAGGCAAACCGAAAGGTGGAAGAGTTGGAGCGAGTGAACAAGGAGCTGAGGTCAGTGATCAGAAGAGTATCGTGACGTCATGATGTACTATATATTCTGCTGTCGCATAACACTGAACAGTCTCAACCTGCAATCATGTCTCAAATACTAGCCGCCATCGTTGAGAAAGCTTCTCATCTCGTAGTTGACATGAGAAATGCTTTTCTCTCGCGAGCTTGGTTCTATCCACTACTCGGCATCTCCTACTTTACTTCCCACCCACGTCTTTATGAATCTGTCGTGCCAACTGTTCTTAAGTCCCTCATGGTCTCTGCCGCCATCACTTTTGGCCTATTTTTCTTCACCTATCTGCCACAAATGTTCTTTTGCGCTCTATTCTCTGCTCTTTTTGCCCCAATAGCCGCTGCGCTAATGGTGTTAGGAGAAGCATATGTTTTGATATGGGTCATTGGCAGGCCTTTGATGTTGGCAAAGGCACAAGACAGACTCTGTATGCTGCCCAGACCCTCCACCTTGAGTTTGACTTATAAATTTCTAGTTGACCAGGTGATGATTATGCGGGGACACGAGCAACTTGTATCAAAAGGACGAGAAATCCGCTCCCAAGGACCGTACACGAGAATCCTTGGCAAGGAGATCAACGTCAAAACTGGTCTTGTAGATGGACTGACCAGGGAAGGTGCCCTGCGATACCTAATCTCTCTCCCACTCAATACCATTCCCGGCATCGGGACAGCGATGTTCCTTGCGTACAACGGGGAGAAACAAGGCCCTGGGTATCACGCGCGATACTTTGAGTTGAAGGGATGGGATAAGCAGGTTAGAGAAGAATTTGTGCATCAGCGAAAGGCGGAGTATATGGCGTTCGGAGCCGTTGGAGTGATGTTGAATATGGTACCGTTCATTGGACTCTTATTTGGGTTGACGACGACGGTGGGAGCGGCACTGTGGGCGAGCAAATTTGAGACAACTCATGAGGGCCTCGAGGGGACTGGCAGGCACGTGAACAAGACTGGGGAGAATGCCAATGACATCAAGATCAAGTACTAGTAGATATTAGATATAGTCTCAACAACTGATGAACACAGGTCTTACTACAACCGAATATCCTAGAGGCCACTAGGGTCAAACCTCTGTTAAAGACAATCCACAACGGCACAACAGGCTGTCGTTTTCTTTCTTCATTTCTAGTAAAGTCGATATGCTTCAGTCTCCAACTCGTCTCAGTCTTCCAGGCCTTCTAATTCATTTAGTTGATTGTTCTCTTCGAAAAACGCGAATTTTGGCGTCAACGTCTGTCTCTTGGTGATCAAGCTACACGTTCACAGACTCCACAGCGCGATCAAATGTCTGTGCCCCAAGCTTACTGACGACTCCGGGATACGTCCACTGAGAGGACCACCGTTGGTATGGGACTCCAAGACGGTACACGGAGTTTTCGATGGATACTATTAACAAGCACAAGGGCGGTAACGGATTTGACAAGCCTGATGCCGAGTTAAGGGGTAATATTCGCATTTTGTGTTGCAGCATCTTTTGATTGCATCATCATGGCCCACTCCCTTGTATCACTACCACCATGGCCGTCGTCGACAGTCCGGCACATCTGCTGAGCCTCAAGGTCATGCGAGTCTCGGTATGTTTCTGCGAATCGCCCAATCTCTAGCATTCACTCTTTACCAGCGACCAGAGGTAACCAGCGCCTGGCAGCCGTTCTTCTCGTCCTCCCCCCATTTCTCTGCACATGCCTCGGCATCCATCCTCTCTCTACAAGGGAATACTCCTCTCCAAGGTCACCCAAAGACACTCCGTGACCTCACACATGCCTCTGACCTCCTCACCCTCCCTTCCTCCTTTGGTTCAATTCAACTCGGGCAGACCTTCTCTAGCTGCCTGTGCATCAACAATGAAGCTCCCTTCTCCGTCGATTCTATCCGTGTTCGTGTCGAAATGCAAACGATAACTTCCAAAATGCTCCTCTTTCAAACCCCAGAACCGGAAGGTAGAGTACTTGCACATGGAGATACGCTAGAGTGCATTGTAAGCCACGAGATAAAGGAACTGGGCCAGCATGTCCTTGCCTGTGCAGTGACTTATCGCCTGCCTCCAAACGTTAGACCAATACCTGGTGCAAGCGAGGATCCAAACGATCCTGGCTTACAGACCTTTCGCAAGTTCTACAAGTTCATCGTTCGTTGACGCGTTCCCTTCCCCATCCAGCTGGTCTACTAACTGTCTGGCCCGTCTAGGTCACGAACCCCTTGGCAGTGAAGACCAAAGTGCACCCCGTGCGGTCGCCGACAGCTCTCCTCACACCTTCCGAACGCGAGAAGATCTTCCTCGAAGTGCACATACAGAATGCTACCCAGGATACTATGCATTTCGAACGCCTGTCCTTTGAACCAACGGATGAATGGCAGGTTCAAGACCCCAATGTCTTGGATGATGGACAGTCCGTGTTCTCTGGTCCTCTCGCACTAATGAACCCCCAGGACGTCCGACAGTATATATTCGTCCTCTCCCCGACCTTGACATCATCTTTGCGTCCCCTCGCAGCCCATCCGCCCGGAAGCATTTTTCCTCTTGGGAGGCTGAACATTGTTTGGAGATCATCGTACGGCGAACCAGGACGATTGCTAACTAGTATGCTCACACGCCGAATTCCTCTCATCAATCCTGGACATCCTTCGTCAGCTACCTTACAATCGCAGCAGCCTCCGCAACAGCAGCCTCCGCACCCAGCATCCGCGGTCCCACCTTACTTGAAGCGTGGTGCGCCAGTACCATCTCGTCCACAATCACCGAACCCACTATCCCGGCCAAGTACGCCACCTCCGCGTCGTCCAGAATCTCCTGCTCCAAATCCTCACGGCCCAAGTAGTCGACAACCAATTTCTTCGATCGTACCAACTCCCAATATCGATGCTCACCTAACTCTACGTGATCCTCTTCCTTCTCCGGTCAAAGTTGAAAAACCCTTTACAATTGGGTTTACACTACACGTGAATACAATCGCTCAAAGATCAGCGGGCCGAACACTCCTTTTCGCTATCCAACACATTCTCACCCCTCCACCGGCCAGTACTGCTCCGGGTGTCGCAGCTCTCCCTCGCATGACTGCTACCAGCACGAGTGGCGGCCCGGCACCAAGGGCTGGAACAGGATACAACACTCCGCGTACAATCCTCTCCCCAGTGTCCACAACCCTGCCTAGCCACTCCCAGACCCAACTATCCACCTCTCAAACAACAACGCAATTATCAGACATCACAAGCCCTCGCACAACTTTCTCCGTCCTCAGCTCAGGCTTCTCCACACCTACTGCTGTATCTAGCCGAGGCACGACAGGAAACCCTACCTCACCTGGAACATTCAACTATACCCTCGCGCGCCAAAAACTACTGGTCGCCTCCCCTCGACAACAGAATCAAGATTTCTATGCTACTCATGATGATGGAGAAGACGGAACGGGCGACGGTGATGGGCTTCCTGAGGGGGAAGGGGCAGACGTGGTTTATCCACCGCCTTACCCTCTGAGCCCATCTGCTTCCACGACGAATACTCAGGATGCGGTCGTGCCCATTGGGGCTTCATCGTTCGCTTTACCGCCCCTTGCTCTTACTCCTCGATTTACACCTCCCCATCCTTCATCCACATCGTCGTCCACAACCACTCATGCAACTCACCCGTCTACGTCGACGATTGACTCTATGGATTCAGAGACGCGAGAAGGAGAAGACCAAAATCAACAACATATGTATGCATCGCATGATTTCGAGCTGACTTACGTCCCTCTGCGCACGGGATTTCATTATGTTGGAGGTGTGAGGATACTTTACCTTGGTGAAGGAGAGGAGCCTTCTGGGACGAGCAGCAGCCAGTCAGCCGGTCTTGAGATTGAAACTGAGGGGAAGCAAGGGAACAAGAAGAAGGCACAGATTATGAAGGAGTATGATGTGGTCGCGGAGATTTTGGTAACATCTTGAACTGAAGTGCTTTGTCGATTGGTCGCGCAGTTAAAGATGACCAAAGATCATAAAGAGTGTTAAGCAAGAAAGACAAGTACAATACAAAGACTTCAAGCAGCTACCCAAGGCTGGCTAACGAGCTGTTGGACCGAAAGAAGCGCCCGGTACTTCACTTCAGGGTGTGGGTGTGACATTAACTCCATTACACGGGCTTTGCCACCCAGATCCGTCACAAACCTATGACCGGAATAATTAATTTCAACAGTGAGCACACCACAAGAGGCAACACGTACTTTTTTCCTCGTTCATAGTGTTTCACATACTGTCCAATGTCGTTTGCCGCAATGGCCAGAATATTGGGGTCAGTGGAGGTTTTCAGGATGTTGATCAGGCGTCTGGGGGACATGAGTCAACCAACGAAGAGCAAACCGAGGTCGAAGACGCACTTGAGTTGCTCATAGTCCTTTTCATTCAGTCTTATTGCGTTCTCCTTCCAGAAGTCATCCGATTCATGCACAGGTGTCCATGACAAGTGACCAGACGCCAGCTCCGAAGTATACTCGTCGTATGTTCTGTAATTTCGATAAGGGGTTAATAGAATAAGGTACTATACAACCCACATACGTGAGGTTCTGGAAGTGAGTCGTGAGTTCCTCCTTCAGGAACTGTACGTCTTCAATGATATCTTCATCGGACCACTTTCGCTGCGACAAATTCTTGGCAAAAGGTAGTAGCTGTGCTACAAGCATTGCGGGGAGGTTAGCTGAGGGCGCTTTGGTAACAAGGTTCTAGAGCCGTGAATGTGAGTAGGAGTGAATACAACATTGTGAGTGGCACGGACTCGGAAGGTGGCGACGATGACACGAATAACTTTCTCTTTGACTGCGTTCTTTGCGACTTCGACGAGCACAGGAATTACATCGTACTTTCTGCGATATGATAAGCTTTATACTCCAAGTCTGATAGGGTGATGACCCACTTGTCGATTTGCTCGGCAATGCTTTGCTCAAACGTTAGAAGCCAGAAGCAGAATGCGACCTGGTAGCTCATTTGCGGTCCAGGATTCTGTTTGAGTATTTCTAGCAACCTTTAAGCGGCTGTGAGCATGGGCACTCCTGTAAGGATGGATAGTCAAGGGGTCGCACACACCCTGGCACAATAGCCGAGCTTGCCCAAACTGCTTGACGCACTTGATGCCTCGCCAATAAACACTCCAGGCACTGAACACCAACATCTCGTTTGTATTGTGTTGAATCTGTGACGAATTGTGCAAGGATTTGAAGGAAGGGTATGAGGTACTGCTGCAGCGCGGCTGATTCTTCAACACTAGAAACCTTGAGTTGGAGAAATCGCAGTATCAGAGTGGACTAACCTCAGAAGCACGGTGAGAATCTGGGCAGATTTCAGTTGAATAAACTCGTCTTGTGCATCAAGGGATCTAACGGGGTGGTTCAACTCGGGATAATGAAACCGAAAGATAGAGGGAACGTACTTGAGCAATGGGAGATACGGCTGGTCGGGGTCAATGTGGTTCGTTCTCGCGAATAGCGGTATGCGTTCCTCGTGGTCTGTAGACTACCATCAATGCCTAAGGATATCTCCTCAACACACGTTTCCACCCACCCGTTAAAGCATCCGCAATCCATACGAGAAGACATTGTTGGGTATCGTTCCGGCTGACCTTCTTGAGCAGGCTGAGGTATAGTTGTGCGTATGTGCTACCTTCGGAGAGCAGAACGGACTCTACACGCGCGCGGGGCTGGCGGTCGATTTTCTTGATCAACGCAAGCTCCTCGACGGTGATTAGGTCCGCGCGTTGGTAAGCCTAAGGTGCGATCAGTTACATTAGTTGTGCGATAATTGGCATCAAGACTGACATCCCAAGGAACGTTCTTGTTGCGAATCTTTGTCGAGTTCTCGTCGAGATAGGGATTGGATACAAGGGTGACAGACATTGCTGAGCACTGAACTCGAGCTCGACAGGAGATTAGAGCGACGGAAACTCGACGAAAGTAGAAGGCGAGTCTCACGGTCACACGTGACGTTAGCCATTGATTGTCAAAATTCGGCGCGTCGGGAAATGTGCTGGATGGTGAGGATGTTGGGACGCCACGCCATTTCTTCCCGTACGTCTCTCTTTCGTGCAATTTAAACATAACTGATCCCTCTCTCCAGTCAGACGCTCTACGCTATGTCGGTCACTTGCCACAGAAGCCCATTCCTCTTCTGCAACTCCCTCCACTCCGCCTCCACAACCAGTTCCACCCAAAAGATCCACAAAACCCCGTCTATCAACAGCCATCATCCTCAACCGCTCACCCATCCTCACTCGCTCACCCACCCCCTTTGAACAAGCATACTACGCTTACCAAGCCCGCATCCGACGCGCCCTCCACCAGCCTTTCCCTTATGACTTCTACTTCAAGCAAGGTTCTCTTCTCGAAACCCGCTTCAACCTCGAGGAAAAGGAGCGCGAGAAAGCTGCCTTTGGTCCCAACTTTGTCCAAGATGATTACCACGATCCAGCAAAATTAGAAGCGGACAAGGCCGCCGTCAAGCTGCTGGCTCAGCAAGAGGGCGAGGGCGAATCGTTGGCATCGAGAGAACACCCGTCAGACAAGTCGGGCGATACCAAGAGCCTCGACCGGGCAGGCGAACGCAACCTCTACCTTCTCCTCAAGTCCAAGGAGAACGGCAAGGACGTGTGGAGGTTTCCTCAGGGAGGTGTTGAAAAGAGCGACTTCCTCCATCAAGTGAGCACTTCACAAAGTCTATTCACATAGCGTCCTGATACCTCGTAGGCTGCTCAAAAAGATCTTCGTGCTGAGTGTGGCGAAAACATGGACACCTGGATTGTCAGCCGGAACCCCATTGGCGTTTACAAACCACCCCAGTCCGACCCAACTGCCCCGGAGGTGTGTATCTTCCCTATGGTTTCTTCCACAGAAGCTTATGTGTATGATAGCACATTATATTCTTCTATAAAGCTCATATCATGGCTGGCCAAGTCAAGCCTGCACAAGGCATTCAAGATTTTGAGTGGCTGACCAAACAGGAAATTGAGCAACGGGTAGACAAGGATTACTGGGAGAGCGTGAAGGATATGCTCTCGGATTTCTGATCTCGCTTTGTACTAAGTATCTGCTTATTATTGGCCCACATTAATATTGCCCACCACATACTAGAAACAAGCTTTAGATATAATTGCGCGTAACTAAGATGTCTACTATGACTTGGGTGCGGCAATTTTCTTGACGTTTTTTCGTGCGTCATCGAACCTCCTTACGATGACTTCACACTTTGTGGTTTGACAAATATGTTTGGATCCCGCCTTGACTTCATCAGAGAAAAGTGTCAATCCAGCAGCGCGTTCCACGGCATCCACTGTTCAAATGTCAACTACTTCACGTTCTCAGCCCAGCATCCAGACCACATACCAGGTACAACGAAACTCGTTAAAGGAGCGTCATCCGGAATGACGGCATTTGGGAGAACGAACGCTCCTGTCGAAACATCCAACTTGTCGGGAGTCAACGGTGAAGAAGGTTTTGATGCCAACACCACTTTCGCAAAGTGTGTGGGGACAGCAACATTTGGTGGGTTACCAATGACTTCGTGAGTCTGTACGCGTTTCTCAGCTTCAGTCACATTTTCTCTCGGGCAGACGGACACTTACTACGCGCCATTTGCCATCCGCATCCTTCTTGGGCAAGTACAGAGGCACGGTGAAGACGTAGACGTCCTGGAAACTGCCAGTCAGGCGACGACACCAATCCTCAAGGTAAGCCCAGTCTACAAGTTATCAGGCTTTAATATGATAAGGAGCAATCTCACTTTCACTTACAGTGCCTGTTGAAGCCGTCTCCGACTTGTGGTGCAATATTGGACAAATAAAACGTCTCATCCATAGCTTGCTGTGTTAGACCCCACTTCCAGTCACCCGCACAAGCTCAAGGCCAAAACGCGCATACCTGTGAGATCTTCGCATCAGCAGCCGGCACCCTGCGCAACAAACTCATTGAGCACTTCTTTGTACCCAAGACCCGCAATGACCGCACTCACATATGTCCCCTGTCATACCCACTCCTGAAATAGTCCGCCAGCTTCGCGCGGAACATCGCAGGCAACGACTCGTCTTCTTTGAACGTCGAGTTTGTTCTATCTCCACCGCTAGAAGCTTCCTCAGGAGGTGTTACGCGCGACTTGCCCAATGACGCGAGTGTAAGGTGTTCAGCAGTCTACAAGCCAAATCACATCACATTCAGCAAATGGCCATCAAAACTCCCAATCAAGCATGAAACATACCCAAGCAGGATGTCGCAGCCGTCTATCATAAGCGGCAACATACGCCTGTCTTTGGATGAAATCCGACACAGGGCCTACAGTACGATATCACATCAACATTCCACATCTCTCCTGGAACATCGACCACTGACCAGGATGTCCATACTTGAGCACAGGAGACACAGCCATCTGTTCATTTTCAGCAAACTTCGGCTTTCCAGTTACACCAACTTGCACAACCGGCGGAGGTGGTGGTGGTTGCGGTGCAGGTCTAGCCGGTACTACTTGCTGTTGGTTCTTCCGACTTGTCACGGCTGCAGCAATACCACCTCCAAGCACCGCGCCAGCAGTAAATACGGCAGCATGAACGACAACCGATCCCGGCATTCTCGAATAACTGATCAAAGGGATCTTGGGCGGGAGAGGGAAAGACAAATGACTGTCGGAATAGCTGGAGTGCTGCCGGATGTTCAGTGCAACACGCTTGACCCCTGGTCTATTTTTGGCGCAGCGACATTTTTAAATTTCGCAGGCATCATGTGATTCCAATGGATGTCGTGAGCGATGCGATTTACCACCTCTTAATGGCACATTTGTCGGGGCGGGACTTGACCGACCTCCTCCGTTGTAAAAGGTTTATTGATTATCAGTAGATGGGTATCTTTGTTGGTGCAACGAGAAAACGAATTATAAAGAAAATCTATGTGACTGAATCAATCGCCACTCGTCTGGATGAATCACAGGAGAGAAACCGTTTTCAGTATATACACGAGCCATTTGAGTTTTTCTGGTAGAGAAGAAACGGAAATAAAAGGAGCGTGGGTCGAAGCAACCAGTAAAAAAAAAAGCATAGATTTAACAAACAGCGGATGTATATTAATAGGAGGGAGACTTTTGCTGAATGATTCCACTAGGATGATGGAGAGAGAAGGAAGGAGACAGGCAACACAAAAACGGGGGGAAATAGGAATAGGAAAAGAGCAAGGAAAACCTGCTCTCCTCCACATGAAGAACAAGTGTGGAGACAAGTATTGAGAAAGATAGCGAGTGCAAAACAATCGAGGGTCAAGTATACAGAATACACCAAGACGAGAAGCGAATAACATTCCAAAATCGAGGAAAGCAGTGGGTCGAAGGAAATGCGACGATGTTTCGTTTGGTAATATACCCTCCAAGGATCAATCGCCTCGCCCATCATCACCAGTAAGACTGTCCGAACGACCTGCAACCACTCATACGATCAGACTTCTAGCGGCTCGTAAGTCGTAGCATCAAGCACACCTCTGGTCGGGGTAGTCGCCTCTCCAACGGCAGTCCTGCTCTCCCTTCTCTGGAATCCCGCAACACCAGGTCCGCGGGGCTGGCGAACGACGTTGCTCAACGTCTCATGGCCACCATTACCGTTACCATTCAAGGGAGCAGAACTGATGGAGGAGGGGAGGCTCGGAACGGGAGGAACAGTGCTTCCACCGAAGGGACTTCCGTTCGCAAACAACGAACCGAAGCCGGTAGAGACCCGACGAGAAGGTGAAGCAATGGTCGCATAGCCTTCGCGAATATTACCATTTGAAGCACGGGGATGGAGTCGTGGCGCCTGGGCATGAAGTGTCTTCATATCCGGCATGGACTTCTTCGCCCGCAACGATTGCATAGCTGACGGAACCTGTCCCGTAGGAGTGAGGTACACAGAAGGAGCGCGAGTGAGTGTGTGCGGGGCCCTCTGAGTCGATTGTTGTTGCTAGAGGGAAAATGACAAATGAGTTGCCAAATGCAGTTAGCATGCCGATCAGCCTGTCGAAAATTGTGAACACACCTTTTGAGGGTCAAAGCGGGTCACGACGGCATAACGTTCATCGCCCTCTCCAACAGAGTAATGATAGACACCGAGTTTCTGGGCAACAAGGTGGACAACCCTGCGTTGCTTGGGAGTGAGTGTCCTCGAGAATGCGAGTTCGTCCCGCATGTGATCATCCTTGAACAACAGAATCCTAGAATAAATCTCCAGAGTAGAAGGATCATTCATATCAAGCTCATTAGATGCTTTCTCGGACGCAGGAGTGGTTGGCGGCTGCGGGGCAGCTGGGACAGCGGGAGCAGAGCTGATACCCAAGCCATACTGGGGAGTAGGCATGGAAGGGGGGGAGTACTGGCTCTGGTAGCCTGAAGAAAAGGTGCGGGGAGGACTAAACGCGGATGTCAAAGTAGACCCATAGTCCTCGTAGAGTTGGTTGAGGTTGTTCTGTTGTTGTTGTTGCTGCTCCTTCTCGAGTTGCATGGAGCGCATCCTACGAATAGCCTTTTCCCTTTCGATCCTTTCCTTTTCTCCGGCCTGCAAGACCTTCTTGTATTCGACCCGGAGCTTCCTTCCTTGAACATCAAAACCATTCAAAGCAGCAACAACGGCATCGGCGTCGGCTGCCTGGCGGAAATTGGCAAAGGCCAAACCACGGAATGAGCCAGCTTGGTCCAAGTGATAGTTGAAGGCGTAAGGTGTAGGAATCGACAATGATTCCTGAGAAAACCATCAGTACAGCTTCGAGAAGAGTTGGAAAGCGAGGCAAGAAACACTAACTATTATGCCTAGAAGAGTTTCACGTTTTACATTGAATGGTATATTCTTAATAACGATGGCGGTTGGAATGATCTCGTCTTCCGAATTTTGGGCGACAGCGGGCATGGTGGGAGGAGTAGGCGCATTAAGATGTCCCATAGGGGGGGAACCGCCAGCGGAAGAGAAATCAGAATTGTTATGTGGGGACAGGGAGCGGTTGTCTGGGGGGTTATTGTCAAGCCATTGCTAGAAGGGAAGGATGAGCGGGGAAGGCCATCGGTTAAGATCAGGGCGCGCAACATACAGAGGGCAACCCGGCGCGGATGGCAGACTTGCTCTTCAAGGGAGACTGAGCAAGGCTCGAGATGGGATTATAAGAAGACTGTTGAAGGCCCGGGGTAGTGTTGAAGTGATATTGTGGCCTGGCTGCGGCGCTGCCTTCGTAATCATAAGTGTCATGAAGACGTTGCTGGGAGGAGAGCGAAAGGGTAGAGATATCTGGAGGAGAGTTGGTCATGACTGTGAAGGAGTGGTTGACCTGATATCTGTCGTCGCTCGTAAGAGAGGGGAGAAAGGAAATGGGCAGAGAAAAGTAGGAAAGGAAGAGATGCAAATTCAAACTCTCCCCAAGAGCCACCAATAGTCACTCCCTTCACCTTATCACGTCACGCTCTCCTCCCGACCCCCTTTCCCAATCATTTCCACTCCTCTCTGAGCTCTAGGCCTTGTATTTCACATCTTTGTACTACAATATCTACACACCTATTGCATCCAGCGCAATTCCATTCTACCCGCCCTCAAAATCGAACAAGGGCAGCACCAGCCGTTCCCACGGTTACAGTCACGCCTCGGTGCCTTCTCCCCCTTACATATCTACATGAATTTCTCAGAAGCCACGAAGCACCAGCGTCTTCGAGACAGGTGCCACGAGCCCTGTCGTCGTCAGGGAGGGGAAGCATTTTCTCCCCACACCCAATGCTCTAACCACCACCACCAAAATTTCTTCACCTGATCGTTACCGTAGTGCAACGGGTTTCAACGGCGTGATCAGGCTTTCCACGTCAAACGGCAGTGGGATGCTGCCGGAATGATCCCAGGCTCCCCGCTGTAATTTGGGTGACCCCATCCATTGTGTTGTTGGTGCCGGTGCGAACACCGGCGAACCACCCTGCATGTCCAGCAATGGGCATCCTCGTGTGTTGATATCGAGCGGCAGCATCTCTGTCGACGCTACTTGTCGTAGACAGGGACTTGGTCCGCGCGAACACAAAGCCACTAAGGTGGGTCTGGGAACAGATGGCATCTGATGTTTTGGTGCACTAGGTTGATGAGAACTATCAATGGATCCGTTATGACCTCTATTCATCTTTAACGCACTTCCTAACTGGTAATGGGCCTGGGACCAGGCGTAATGAGCTTGGAGGTGGCCTGCGAGGCATAATGAATGAATGATGCCCCTCGGGGTATCTAGTAATCTGCGTCAATCGTTTGGTCAACGGCGTTCCCAATTTTTCGACACTAACCTGTATTTATTTATGTCAAAGGAACGACTCGGGTTCTATCCAAACAACCAGTGTCCAGTAGTTCTACCCTTCAAAGAGGCTGTATTTGTTCCAGCCTATTAACACATAGACGTCAGCATAGAAACTTGCCAAGTATTGAGAGCCCAACCTTGTAATGAGTGACAAGTGGATGGCAGTACAGAGCCAAAGCGTCTGATTCTCGGATGAGCAAAGTCAGCCGCGGTCTCAAGTCCCACGGTCAGAACCATCTCCCCAAACGCATATTTCCTATCTTATCCAAGGACCACTTCGCCTCCCAATTTCCATGCTACCAGTCGGTGGAGCAAAGAAGGCAGATTACCACGTATCGTTTGGTGCTACTGATTAATGATTACTGCTACGGTAGTGCACGAACGATGTTGCTTGGCAACATCCGTTTTATAAACATCTATCAATTCGTTTTTAGACGAGTATTTACGATATGCGATAGTGATCGAGCTTCGTGCTATTTCTAGCTCACTCGAGTCTCCGCATCAATGCATTTAGCTCATCAAGCGGGAGGTTCCAACGCTGCACTACATGAGAATCTCCCCCGCCTTCTTTCTTCTCCTTCGCGATCCATTGCCACAGAGTGTTCTTCTTGTCAGTGAACGATCCGCGACATGATACACCATAAGTATAGAGTAGGCTTGAACAATCCACTATCAGTATCGTTTTACTGCATATGTTCAGATTATGACCCACTGCATCGACTTTTCCTCGAAATCAACATCAGGTTCATCGTTCTCTCCATCTTCACCATACGGCAACGGATTCGTCACCGCAGAGATTACGGCCTGGATGATACCATACCTTGCAAAAGCATCAAGGGCAATCCTCGAAGTATTACTCCGAGAGGGATCCTTCAGATGAGCAGCGTGCGAGTTGTCATGAATTGGATTGGAGCTATTAGCATTGGGTTCGTCGACTGTATGTAGATTAGGACGAGGCTCTGCTGCCGGGGGAACTGATGACTCGGAAGAAGGGTGGACCGTAACTGAGGTTGCAGGTGTTGGCGTGGGTGGCGATGCCGTTTGCGTGGCACTGGTTACTGGAGACGCTATAGCAGCAGGTCCTGATGAAACGAGAAGGGGAGGGTTATGTTGCGCGGTGGTCGGGTTTGGTGTTGTAGGGGTGATAAGAGTGTTAAGAAGGAACACTGTCTTCCTTCGCACAGATATTTCGGGGTCTAACAGCCTTGTGAGCGGACTGTTCATGGCACCGTAATAGAGTGAGGTCACCTTGTAAGGCTTCACGCAGCTTAACCCAGCCGCCGACGTCCGGCTTTCCGAGCTCAGCAACCGCCGGAGCGTTATGTTTCAGTAGACCGGAGAGAGCATATATTGCTTTTGCCCTGGCGGCCAAAGTCGAGGACGGCGAAGGGGTTAGGAAACCAAGGAGTATAGGCAGTGGATTGTAGGTAAGGTACTGCAAATAGGTAAGCATTTTCCTTATTTTTCGTTCCTCAGTGCACGCACCACATCCTGTGCAGCCGGATTATTTTGAATGGCAGTCCCTATCACCCAAAGAACCTGGACCTTCACTTCAATGGACGAATCCGGCGAAGTAAGCAAGGACACGAGCGGTTGCCAAAGATTCAACTTTTGTAGATCTATCCCACCGAGCATCGGCTCTATGATTCAAATTAGGGATGTGTACAACCATCCTCACCATTCGCATTATCAATATGTTCGACGAGCTGTGGATCACGGTGACTATCGACGAACTAACACCAGACTCAAAACTCACTCACCATCTCCAGGTGATCCAGCGCTGCCAATCGATCTTCTTCACTCTTGGAAACATCAGTAGCAATAGCAACATCCTCCTTCATCTGTTCCGCATCCGGTCTTCCCAAAATCATATCAATAATTCCAGGATCCAAACGTTGATTTGATGCGGAAGGCCTGTCACCAGGTCCAGAGCCATCTTGTGGAGTAGAATGTTCAATTGACCAGCGGAGAAGTGATTGCATCGAGCCCTGTTTGGAAACAACTTTCTGGTCTTTTCTTTTCTTTTCCAGGTGCACGTCGACGAGTTGTGGCAAAGATTTGGTTTGGAGACAGGAAGCTTTGCTGGTCTATTTAATTGATCAATGACGCGCTATCTAATCACAACCAGAAATGTCACGTGAGTGACAATATATTGGAACTGCGAATTTTTTTCTCGCTTGTTTTTTTTCTCTTGTTGACCTTCTCATCGTTGAAGCAGATGGACTAGGTGCGCATCATGACCTTCTTCCTTCTCCAGTGATGATCCAATATAATACCATACTTTACCACATTCCGAATTACCGTGTGGATTCCTTTATCGATTTCAGCCTTGTCTGACTCCCTTAAAGTCTTAACTGCTTGTCGACAATTTGCTCACGTACTTCATCCTGCAGGCTTGGTTCGTGTTGGGCCTGTTCAAGCTGAATCGATTAATCTATGTAATTATACAGGTGAGGATCTATCTCATTGCCCTCATATGATGAAATTTTCTTTCGATGGGCGGACACGAACGCCCTTTGCCCATACCAAAGTCTCCTCGTGTACAAATTGGAGGCGGGTGAAGTGCTTGTTGAGATGGATCGACTACCTGATCAGCATGTCGCATTCTACATTTTGTTCGGACGCATCGCTGACTGTTTATTATTACCAGGTTTATGTGTATCTGATATAGTCTTAGTTGTATATAATCACAAAATACAGTTTCAACAGCTCAACGTGCTCGTCTGACGATCAATCCTGAGGATATCAATCAATGGATATCGAAAGCCCGGGCTGAAAACATGTAAAAGTATTACGACATTATAATGACAACACTTCGACAGCATACACAAGTGTAAGAGCAATGGTAATGAGATGGCAAGGGTCTGGTGTTAGGCCGAATCGTTATTAATCGGGCGATAGTGCTTCATCAGCTGGGTTTTGAAAGCTAGTTCCGAAATGAGCCTGCTGTCATGATTAACCACGTTGAAAACACACTTTCGGGGTTACTCCAGAGGGAAGCAGCCTCCGGATTCAAAGGCGATGCGTTATTGGGTTCTGTTCATTAGTCGATGTCAGTTGCTTGTCATCTTGTTACGAGAAAAACTCACCGCCAAGGAGGGACTGAAGGGACAAGAGGATGGTCTGGACACTGTACACAGCCGACCATTTATCCTATTAGGAGGCGCTCAGTTATATGCAGAAACTGCCGACTTTTGCCAACTCGCCTGTAGGATATCTAAGCAAATAGCACCACTGTTGATGTCAAAGTTTGGGTGGAAACATGGCGTCTCAAATTTGATCGTGGGAGCGACGTATGGATAATTTGGAGGGAAGGAGATTGAGATCTTGAAGCTGAGGCCAGCATAGATCTGAGTCACAGAAGTGAGGGTTAGGCGGGCTGGGGGGAGGGTGCGACTAGCTGCTCACCGTCTCTGCTGGGCCCTCGATTGTACCCACCCACTCGAACAAGTTTCCATCGTTTTTTGGGAAGGCAGACTATAAAATTGCTTCAGTGATATAAATAAACTGCAGAGGACCAGCAAAGCGTACAATTCCGGGAGAGGAAGACATCTACACAGGACATGAACGATATGAGTGGCGTAAGGATCAATGGAGGCGTACCATCAAGGTCATAAGTTCGTTAGTGAGTCTGGTGCTTGGTGAGGATGTCGCTCAGCATGATCAGGATTGACTCCCTACCGTTTCGCGACACTGCCAGCACCCTGCTGGGAGGAACTCTGTACATTGGATTTGGCAGAAGCACGAGAAGGGGCGAGAGAAGAAGTAACTTTTTCCATTGTACTAAGACTGGGAGAGGCGGGTATTGAGAGGAAGAGGTAGATTACAGGGCTGTGAGGAAAGATGGGAAAGAGTGTTGGTTCAAGCTTCCAGTGCGATCAGCGTTGAAATTGAACGCGTCGTAAAGGTCACGTGCTCAAATGACCATCCTCCGACCCCGACAAACGGAATAAGTCTGCAGTTGAAGGGCAGAAGTCGAAGCGCACAGAAGCCCGGTGTCTTCGCGTGTATAATAGGCTGTTCTAGCTTTGAACTAACCCAGGTTCGCTGCTGCGCGGTTCCGAGTCGAGGGACCGGTGGGGAGCGTGGGAAGGTTTTGTGGACCAGCCGAGTGAAAGATGACGGACGAGTAACGGGCGAGTAACAGCGCCTGCGACACATCCAATCATCTCTCCCTCCCAGTCTTCCTCCCTTCCGTCCGGACACAATGTCCGCCACATTCACAGCTACTTCCGCTGAACTTAGTATCGTGAACCAGATATTTGCCCAGGCGGACAAGCAGAAGCTTGGCATTCTTACCGGTGACGTTGCCGTTAAGGTGTTCAGTGGGGCAAAGCTACCGGGGTCAGTGCTGGGGGAAATATGGAACATTGCAGACGAGGAAAACAACGGATGGCTCTCCAAGAAGGGCGCTGCCAAGGCCCTACGTCTCATTGCCCACGCGCAGAAGGGTGAGAAGCCGTCTGCCGCCCTTCTCAACAAACGTCAGTGCTCTCCCGAGTTCCTTTTACAGCTATCCTGACTCTTGTCCTTAGCCGGTCCCCTCCCAACGATTGAGGGCTACACTGTCATTCCTCAGCAGAACACTGGCGCATCCATACCAAAGTCCCCTACCCCAGGCTTCCCTCCTCTCTCCCCCCAAGATAAGATCAAGTTCCAGAACATCTTCAACCGCTCCGGTCCTACGAATGGTTTATTGAACGGTGAGACTTTCTTTTATCTGAGACAACTGAGTGACTTAGTGTTCATTTCGTAGGCGAGAAGGCTCGAGATATCTTCCTCAAATCAAAACTACCCAACGATTCTTTGATGCAAATATGGTCAGGATTTTCCTCATTTATCAAAGCTCTTCCGTTGAAATTCCCGCAGGAATCTAGCAGACACGCGAGATCGTGGGGCTCTGGATGTGACAGACTTCACTATTGCCATGTACTTCATTCAAGGCTTGATGTCCCAACAGATCTCCTTCGTCCCGACAACACTCCCTCCAGGATTATACGAACAGGCTGGAGGTTCACCATCCGGCGCGCCTTCACCTGTTGTCGCTCACTTCTCTGGTAACAGTGGCTCTTTGAGTCCTGTTACTAGCAACTTCAGTCGCTTGCAACCCCAGTACACTGGTCCAAGTCAGCCCCTCGCTCCCAACCATACAGGTCTCGCTCAAACCCGGGCGCCCACTCTACCTGCCCGCCCTGGAGGGGTTTCGTTTGGGCCTACGCCCATAGGACAGGCTCCAGGAAATGGTCTCAATGTTTGGGATGTCGACCCCAACGAGAAGGCAGAAGCAGACGCTATCTTTGACGGGCAGCTCGACACCAAGAAGGTTGGATACATTGAAGGGGATGTTGCGGTGCCTTTCATGCTCAAGTCACAACTCCCTGGAGAAGACCTTGCCCAGATTTGGTCCGTTTCGCTTATCTTACCCTAACAAACGTGCTCATCGCCTCACAGGGATTTGGCTGACATCAATAAAGACGGTCGTCTGACCCGTGACGGGTTCGCTATTGCGTGCCACTTAATTCGGAAGAAGCTCGCTGGCCTGCCACTGCCTGCAGAATTACCACCCTCTCTAGTACCTCCGTCGTTGCGGAAACAAACATCTTTCTTCCAAGCTACACCATCACAACCAGAGCCTCCCCGTGATCTATTGGACTTGGACGACACTCCTCCTGCTTCTGCTGTTTCGCCTCAAACCACAGGTACTATGGGCGTCTTACAGCCCCAGAGCACCGGCGCCACGACTGTACCTCCTATTCCTCCACGGAATAATGTCAGCGATCCTTTCGCGTCATCTCCTTTCTCCTCTTCTCCCTCTCACTTCCCACCAAGTAAGTTGCCCTCTTAGATGATGCGTGAAATGAAATTGAAAACCGCGTCTAGCGTCGAACCAAGACCTCTTAGGAGACCATGAGGATCGCCATCGCACAACCTCTCCCCCACTCCAGGATCAGAGCGCCGAGATAGGCAATACGAAGAACCAGTTACAGTCCACCAACAGGTCTTTGGAGACTGCTAAGGCTGAGCGCGCCAAGTTGGAGAGCACCCTCGCGAGCCAGGCAGCTGAACTTTCAGCACTCCAGACGCAACTGTCGTCCGCCAAAGCAGCCTATGACATAGAGACTAATCTATTGTCACAGCTCAAGGAGCGTTACACGACCCAGTCTGCTGAGATCCAAAAGGCGAGGGAAGATTTGATCCGCTCGGAGAGCGATCTCAGCGCCATCCGCGTTGAGAAGGCTGAAATCGAGCAGGCTTTATTGCGTGACAAGGAGGAAGCGAGGGACCTGCATAAGCGTATGATTGAGGCTGGCCAGCAAGCGGATCAACTCAAGGTCGAAGTCGAAAAGGCCAAAAAGGAAGCGAAACAGCAAAAAGGCCGGCTCGCGATTGCTCGTAAACAGTTGTCGACCAAAGAGGCAGAGAAAACCAGGGTGGAGAAAGAACTCGACGAAGTCAATGCGGAAGTCAAGTCCATCGCTCAGGAGGCGGATGAAGTAGAGGCTCAGCTCAAGAAACCACATGAGCAACCAGAGCGTACAACCTCGCCAGATTCTGTTGCTAATGCTGCTACTCATCCGTTACCTGCTTCTCCTGAGCCGATTGCAGCCAACAAGAGCAACAATCCTTTCGAAAGACTGACCATGCCGTCTGGTACCCCGAGCCCTCGATCCCAGTCTCCCTTCCTCCCCTTCAGCAATGCTTCCCTGGCTTCTCCTCCCGTTGGGCCATCGGAAGGTCAGAATGATCAGGCTAAGCCGGAGCCAAAATTCTCGTTTGACGACTTCTTCGGTGTTAATGAATCCACCTCTGCCGCTGGCGAACCGGACAAGCCAATTCAAGCAAATGGGGACTCTACGTTGAAGGATGTAAACTGTAGGTCCCTTCCCCACCAGTCCCACGGGTATTATTTACTGAATGACTTTGTAGTACCAACCTCCCCGGCTACTGGAACGGATACAGATCATTTCGTAACGCCGCCAACCACTGCCAATGGCACGCGATCCGAAAGTCCAGAAAATCTTACCAGCACCGCACAAGCCAAGTTCCCTTCTGTAGATGACGCCGCTGCCCATTTCCCCCTTGTCCAAGACGTAACGAACACTGGAACGGAGAAGCAGGATAATGGCCAAACTACGACAGATTTAGGCGCGAAACTCCAAGAGATCGAGGCTGAGGAATCTGACAGTGAGAACTCGGATGAGGACGACGACTCGCCCCTGGCCACAGTAGCAGAGAAGGCAAAGGAGAAGACTGGCACTCCAGTGACTCAGAGCACCCCGACAGAAGCGACGACGACGGCAGCAACGACAACCGCCACTTCAGACCCCGACCAGTCAAAGTCTTCCTTCGACGATATCTTTGGGTCGAACGATACCTCTACTGCCTCCGTCCCCGCTCCTGCATCAGATGCTCCTAAACCATCATCCAGCCCTTTTGACATTCCAGCGGCCGATCAGCCTTCCGAATCTTCCAAGTCGAATGCTACCCCTGGTGTCAACGCCTTTGATGAAACCTTGAGCGGCTTTTCACCTCCTTCATCAGCTGCTCCAGCTCAATTCTCGTTTGATGCGTTTGAGGATAGTTTTGACTTCGGTGCGGCCGGAGCCACTCAACTCCCCCCTTCCCAGCCTACACCTGCTGCCGTTGCGGCCCCGGCACCTACAGTGCCAGCCCCCGAAGCTACTAGTCCCCCTCCGTCGGCAAATTTTGATGATGTATTTGCTGCACCCAGCGTAACCGCGGCCTCTCAGCAGCCAGCTGCGCCCCCTCCAACTACAAATGGCACCACTGCACGAACAGAAGTTGCCCAAACTACCTCGTTCGATGATGCCTTTGCGGCTCTTGACAATACTCCGAACTTGAACCTTGATTCATCTTTCATTTCCACGGCTTCGACTAACCCTAGCAATACGGAAGCTCAGGCCACTCCGACTTCAAACCTGTTCCCGACACCGTCTGCTCCTACATCACCGAGGACGGTAGATACATCGTCACCCAGACCCTCGGTCAATCAGGCATCATCACCTGCCCCTCGGCCGGCGTCTCCTCCCGCTCGCATGACTTCACCTGCGCCAAGACACTCTACGTCATCCAAGGATAGCCACGAGAGATTGAAAGAGCCTCCTCCACGACACTCTAAGTTGAGCGTAAGTTGCCCTTCCGGACTTTTTTTTGTGATTGTCTACTAATTTGATGCTTCCGTAGATTCGGTTCCCGTTTGGGAAGAAGAATAAGAATAAACACCAAGAAGCCATGCCTCCTCCGCCAGCACTCGCACCTCCGAGGGAGAATCCACATAGGTCAACAACACCTGCGGGTGATGATGACGTCGAAGCGGTCAAGCAAATTACTGCTATGGGCTTCAGCCGGAGTCAAGCCGTGGAAGCGCTTGAGAAGTATGGATACGATGTGCAGAGAGCTATTAACAGTCTCTTGCAGTGATGTGTGCAATACTCAAGTAGATCAAACTAGGGCCGTTTTGAATGTTCACTACTACTCTTAGGTTATTGTCTTATTGGAGTCCTGGACTATTGACGCTCTTTTCTTTTTCCCACTTCTTCCCCTTCTCACCTTCTCCATCTACTCCCCCTATCGTTGATTATGAGCAACTTAGCCTCTCGTTTCACTCCTTGGAAGGATTTCTTCTGCGTCGTGTGGAATTCACACTCTTTTATTCCAGCTATCATCTAATTTGATACCTTTTGTTGTTGATACATATCCTGCGTGAAGCAGCGATGAAGCCATGCCGTTAAACTGGACACACTTTTGTATGTTCTCCATCTATTCCTTAAGTTTTTGGCACCTGCGGCCTCCCTCACGGAAAAAGGTGCTGTCACCAACCAAGTGAACATGAGGTGCTCCCTCGCGCAGCAGCTCAAAACATTGAAAGACCATCACTATCTTGTCACCCCGTCCACCCTCAGCCGCTTGCAAAGCACCAATGAAACCACAACACAAAGTGCGGGAAATGGAGATAATGGGCTTGACGATGAAAATATAGTATTATATATTTTTGATCAGTTTGCCTGCATGCCTGTACTATGAAGAGCGGCCCAAGCTGTGGACCATACGCAGAAGTGGCAGGTAACCTGTGGTCGCCATAGCTGTCCGTAGGCCTTCTGGGCTGAAATTGGGACGAAGTGAGAAAGGAATTTATAAAGCACTGGACTCCTCCAGCGGTTGCGAGATACTACTAAGACAGGGTTCTATGTATTTATGGAGATTCGCGAGCTACGACGCAAATACAGCTAGCGCATATCCGAAACCAAGAGCAAATTTCTTGTGATCTACAAGGACTCGAGTGTCCAAAAGTCGGTCTTCTACAGGACCGGGGGTGGTTTAGATACGACTCCGTAGAACACCTGGAACTTGGTTTGAGACAGCACGTAGGTGATGATAAACTAGCTTAACTCACCCCGAGATAATAAACGAACGTGCGGCGGACAGTTACTCCTTCGTATACTATCTCGCCGCAGGCATACACGTAGATGGCACACTGCCTGATGTTGACGTTCCCAGATGGGTTCTCGTAGATGCGTTGTTTGCGAGTGTGGAACCACCAATCTTCCCTCGTGCATGACTCGGTGATGCATTTGACCGCGTCGTTGCGGATATCGTCCCAGATGACGTCTAATCAAGAATCAGTGGGAGGCTCGGTGCCAATAACTCGCTGGCTCACTATTTGCATAGGTTGGGAATGTCCCACTGCCTTTCCTGGTGTAGAGTTCAGCGGGCAAGATGAGTAGCCAGGGAAAAAAAATCTCACTGAAGGATTTCAGCGTTCAGCCAATTCTCCACATCTTGGTCTGGAGGCGGGTGTCGCTTGGTTTGGAATAGGTCCGCAATCCCTTTGACCTTGCCGTGCTTGTCTGAAGGTTGACTCGCATCACCCGCATAGATAAAGCCGAATCCTTGCCTGAACTCTTCTTTTGCATATTCGAATAACATGTTTCTCAGTGCTATATCGTCCGCCGCGATTTCTCCGTAGTTCGGACGCTAAAACACAATGTTATTTATGTCACGGCTATGATTTGCATCTTTCCTTACACCCAGCCTGGCACAGAGGTTATTACAGAGGAGTCGGAAGAGTGCCTTGACGGCTGCTTCCTCCGGAGGAAGCGTCTCGTAGAACATCTACTCATTCAACAATGTCAAGGCGAACGAATAATAGTGAGAGATTCTTTTACCGTCATGACGAAGACATAGGTCACAGAAACCAATTGGCCGCCTCGCGCATATTCCGCAGAGTGCCATGACATGAGGACTCCCCTTTCCCGAATAGGATGTGCCGTCGGACTCGCGGGTTTATAGACTTCGTCAAGAAGGTGGAAAGTCCAAGAATTTGACGAAGCAGATTTCATTGCGTTCTTAAACTCCGTCACCGTATTCTGCAGAGCTGCTCCTAGGATCAAGGTTCAACGGGTGGCTGAAAGCAGATGAATATGCCGTACTCTTGACCGAATCCATTGTCATGTTCAGACCACTGACAGGGAAGACGTCTTGAGAAAGTAACTGTGATAACAACCATGGTTGACCTCACCTGAAAATATGCTGATCAATGTAATGACTGATTTCCCCATCGGAGTCCAGGTTCGGAAGATAACACAGCCGCGTATTGCGAGTTAAGAAAGCCGCGTCTACGCCTTCTGCACGACAGGAATCCGGAGGGTTCCGACCAAAGTCAAAACTGAAGTGTTCTTTGAATTTGACATTAGAATAGGTGGAAAGGTTGTTCTCGAGTTGGTAGTCGTTATTTGGATTTTGAAGGAGCTTGAAATGAGTTTAGTTACATAAGACAGAAATCGACGGATAGACATCAATACCCGGGAAAGGTTTGCAAATGTAGCATAGGCCCTTTGCTGGAGGGTTCTGCGCAGTTCTACGGTGGGCGACTCTGTCTTGTAATACACCTGTACACGAGAGTGTCATAGACGGGCGGAGGATGAAAAAGTACGAACACATACGCCCATGTAGTAGATGACACAGGAGCTTGCTGTGATTCCGTCTTCCGTCAGTGAGCCATTCACGTAGACCAAAACAGAGTTGCATGTAAAGGAGTCCGCATCCCCGACCTTCGCGTCGAAGGTCTGTGAGTACTCTGAGTGATGCCATTGCCTGTATGTATCCCATCTGACGAGATCATTGGCCTTGCCGCAAAGCTCAGCGATCGCTTGGTCTGTGAGATGGCGTTCAGCTATATTTATACCTCAGTGTACCTTGAAGTAGAACGTACGTTCCATCCAACCGGGAAGGTCCAGCTTGCTGTCGACGCGCCATGAGACTAACGATCAAATCAGATACGAACGTAGGTCGCACCTGAAAACTCCCATCCTAAGGTAATTCGTTACCTGGCTCCCGATTGGCATGTCAATCCTGCACATCTTGTCGATTGGTCGATTGTCTCCAATTGACTGGGGAGGTTGGATCTGGTATCCACTGCTGGAATAATTGTAGCCGTATGTCCTCCTGAATTGTTCTGAAGCGATCCTTTGAAGGATATCCTCAAGGGCGGAATTTTCGCTCATCCATACCCCGTAGCTCTGTGAAAGGGACGATCAACGGGAAGCTTGGCTCAGGAAAATGGGACCCACCGAAAGCAGCAGACTCCGTGCGTTGGAAAGGAGCTCACGTCTAAGGTCTTCTTGGACCTCACCAAAAGATTTGCGAGTTTCCTCGTGACCGCCCATAGTGTTACTCGATCTTGTCAGTTGGTTCTAAGAGGAAGAGTGAAGATTTACGGGTACTCTCTTCGAAGTGAGGGAGCTTTATTAGTCCCGATAGGAACCGGTGCATGCAACCTGTCCATCTCAAGATTAAGGGATTATTTGGGACATCACTTCTGGAAGCGTCGAAATATCACACAACTGACGTCTCCATCGTAGCTGCCAAATTACACGTCCAGTCTAGCCAGTCTAGCCAGGACCCCGGATCATACCCCAGGAGATTCCGCATTTTGGGAGTCGGTGCCCGGACCAGAAAATATTCCCGGGATTTTCGATAGAAGATTTGTGCGTTTCCTGTTCCTGCGGTTGAAAAAGACTGTGGCTTCGCTAAATTTTGGGGAGACTTGTCTGGATTTCGGGATGCGATATCTGTAGGGATATTCCTATCTTACTCCGATAAACGTTGTAAATGCGTGTATCGGAGTCAATGACCATGGATGGAAGGCTGGCCAATGACGGCGAGGAACCTCTGTATAGTTTCGGCAAGTCATGGGACAAACATGATTGAATGCGCTAACGCTCCAGATAGTTGCTAATGGTGGTGCTTCAGGCTTCCAGGGCCAAGCGTCAGGCGTCAGGAATGAATGCCACTTCGGGAGTGATTAATGTTGGAACCTGTGAGTTCGCAGCTTTTGCACGGACTGAGAAGTATCCGTTTGGAATACAAGGAAACCATCAAGGGAGAAAGCTACGGGTGGCTGGCCTAACAGTGAGTTGCGATCATCAAATGTGTTCTTTCGATGTTGGGTGTGAACCCTTGGCGGTTGACCCAAAGGGTAGACCGGGGGCAGCTTGGGCCGGTTCACAAGCATATACAAACAATACGATGACTTCATTGTTCAATCTACTCGTCATCTGGCATCATGTGACTGGCTCGGACAAACACATCTTCTCTGCACATAAACGTTCGGTGATAATGGCCACCCGTGTTAATGTCGGAGGGTGGTTACAAGGAAAGACAATCAAGAAATCCGGAGTCGGCTCGTCAAGTCACACACGTTCTTCTACACCGCAGCAGGTCCAAAGCACCTCAACTACAGTATTCGGAGGTGGGGTCAAAGATGCTTCAGGTCGGGTGACAGAATACTTCGTGAGTTGCTCTTGCATGATGCCACAACACAAACTTACACCTTTTGGCAGTCTATGGACGACCAATGTCCTGTTTGTAAGAGTGACCGCTACCTAAATCCCAAGCTCCGCCTATTAGTGAGCTCGTGTTACCACAAAATGTGTGTATGTCAGCCCCCTATCGTATTTCCATTATCAATATGCTGATCTTTTTATTGCCAGGTGTGAATCTTGTATTGACCGTTTGTTCACACTAGGCCCGGCGCCTTGCCCTATATGTAACAAGGTCCTGCGGAAACTAGCGTTCACGCCGCAGACTTTTGAAGATTTGGGTGTGGAGAAAGAGGTCGCTATTCGCAGGCGAATAGCAAAAGAGTGCGCCCAGTTTTCATTTCCCGTCCTCCTCAATTACTCACTTCTGCTCCAGATTTAACAAGCGAAGGGAAGACTTTCCAGACCTGCGGTCCTATAATGATTACCTAGAGGAAGTCGAGGATATCAGTGCGCTGTTTTCCATTCCTTGTTTTCCGTTACATTTCTGACGGTCCCTTAGCTTTCAACCTCATAAACGACATAGACATCCCCGAAACCGAAGCTCGAATAGCCAGATACCGCGCTGAAAACGCTGCACTCATCGAACTCAACATCCAACGCGAGGAAGCCTATGCTCAACAACTCCGCGAAATGGAAGAAGCCGAGCGAAGAGAGCGCGAGCTTCGAGCACAGGAACTTCGGCGAGAAGAGGAAGAAGAACGAGAAGAACGAGAAAAGGGCAAACGTGAGATTATCGACAAGTTGGAAACCAGCAACAAAGATGCTGCAAAGGTTGTCGCAAAAACACGTGCTAATGCACTCAAGCGCAGTCAAGCGCGATCTACGTCGACGTCGCAGTTCACGAGTAATTCAAAACTTTTGAGGTCGAGAGCGGCGCAGAGCACGAACATACCCGATGTGCCACACGTTCCTTTACAAGACAATTACTACGCTTATGAAGACAAGTTTGTGATGCGGCCCGAAGGTTACAACGACTTCCTGAGCGAGGCGGTCAGAAAGGATAGAGAAGGGATCATGCGTGGAGGAGGTTACAAGGTAGAGGAAGCATGGGAACGTGCTCTTCGCAGTGCCGTTGCTGCTTTGGACCTTCCGCCGTTGTCAGGGCTTCCCCAATCGTCACCACAACTAGACCAAGGTGGAGATGTAATTATGGCCTCATAGTCGAGGGTATGTACATCATTCTAGCAGATACTCGTTGGATATCCCATGGTGTAATTCAGGTTATCTTTTCACGGCGGCGATGATTCTCCCGTGACTCGTTTACACTTGATCACTTTTCTGTTCAGCCTTTCTTCTTCAGTCAGAGGTTCTCTCAGGGGAACGTATAATACTTGATATTCTGCATTCGAGCTGGGATATAGTTGAGTGGGCAGGACTTGGCAAAGGGGCTGAAGACGGGAACATACGCAAGCTGTTGAGGGGTTAAGACAAAGGCTCTCTGCACTTGGCGAAGGTCTGGTTCGGCTTTGCGTCTGGGATTGATTGGATCTGCTGAACCAGACGGTTTCCCGTCCTTACGCGGCTTTGTCACTTTCAAGCGGGATATGATATTGGTCTTGTTGCTACTGTCCTGTAGCGGTTTATCGGTGCTGAGCATATGTCCACGTGCAAGCTCTTTCTCTGAAGGTGTCAAAAGCTCCTCTAATGTTATAGGTCTCTTGTTATCTTTGGTTTGTTCATGCATCTGCTGTTCTGCGTTAGATGAACTTGGCTCGAGACTCTCTGCCGGGGTGTCACCCTGGTCGATCGGTCCATAGGGCGATCTTGCCAATTGCCTAAGAGCCTGTGGAAGAAGGCTGAAGAACAGCTTCAAGTTAGTGTGGATGGCGCCGAACTCAGATTAGACTCACCGCCCAGTATCGAACGTGAGCAAATCAACGTTTCCATTTGCATCCTCCTGGTAACCGACAACGACAAGGGAATGGCCTCTGTGTTGGAGAATAACCGGCATCAACCGAGTCACGATGACTGGAGACGTTTTACCCAGGACGTTGTTGATGCTGGTAGAAGGTCCATTATTGGCCTCGGGGATTTGAGGGGAAAAGTAGTCCACCATCCATCGTATAATGGCAGCAGCACCTTGCCAGCAAGTCAACTTCTCCGGCAGTAGAGGGCAGATCGATGCTCACAGCTCTCTTTATCTCTGAAATCGTTGAAGTCGAGCAATTCGGCACTACCAGCGTATCAGGAGGACATTTAGCTCTATACTGGTCTTGACTTACGGTATTCTCCTGTGCGAGAATGCGGTGTATATCTCTAGAGTCTGTCAGGGAATTGTTCAAGGGAGAACTGTTTGCACTGGATCTTACCAGCGGTGCCAATCCACTTGCTGGTTCCGATGATCTTGTTTCGTAGTTCCGTACGCCCAATCTGGTCGTAACCTTCAATACAATTGAGTGATAGGAGAACGAATAACGGGTAAGCCTGACCGTCATCCCATGCGTGCTGGATCCAGGACTGAAGACCGCGTACGCTCGGTGGAGGAGCGGCATCAAGAAGGGGAAAGTAAATGGGCTGTGCTTGTTGCTCGAAAAGGCTGGTGCAAAGTATCAAAAAGTTTAAGTATCTGGTCACTCATTAATCCAGTGGTATGGCCGAAGAAGAACAGTGCCTCACCCACAACCCCAGCTCGCGTCCCAGAGCTCCTTGCTGATATGAACCACCTTCTCGTGACAAAGCACTGCCCGTCTGACTTTGCCCTTGGCACAAAGAGCGGTCAACGAGCGCTTCAAGATAGGTATAAGGTCTATTGTTGAGACAGTCAGTAGAGGTCCGAGGTAGGGCGTGGTCGCGTCGATAATTCACCGGGTGTAAAGTTAGGCGGGGGTGGAGTGCCAAGTGACGGATACCAGAAGGCGTCGTTCTCTATCCTCTTCACTAGAGTTTTCCAGGGACCTCGAGGGTTAGGATGGAATCTCTTCTTGGCTCTCTGTCCTCTGTTGCCATTACGCGGGGATGGTTCAGTTTTGGTTGAAGAGTCCGACGCAAGGAAGTGGGTTTCATAATGGTCTTCTCGTTGAGTCATTGACAGGTTTTGGAGGTCTTCTGAGCAGAAGCCACATATCAACTCGTCCGACATATGGATGTAGGCTATGTTGTTGCCAGATGCACCTAAATTAGTTTGAGATGCTCGTCCCTGACGTATATACGTGGTCACGTGTTGGACGACGTAAGCGGATATAGATGCCTCTCGACGTGACGCGTCCAGCAATCATATTGCTCAAAAGCCACCCCAACCATGTCCAGGTCCTACGATCGAGGTGAGCGTATTCAACACATATGCACAGATAATCGACCAACACATTCCAGCCCTTACCGTCTTCTCGCCTGATGGCCATCTGTTCCAGGTATGTACACTCACATAGCTTCTATTCAGTTTGAGTACTCATGGATCACCAGGTAGAGTATGCTCTGGAAGCCGTACGCAAGGGAACATGCGCTGTAAGGGATGGCCAATAACGGCCCCGAACTCTTAGCTTACGCAGTCTATCTCTAGGTTGGCGTACGGGGGAAGGACGTCGTCGTGCTCGGTGTTGAAAAGAAATCTGTTCTTCAACTTCAAGATCCACGTACTGTGAGGAAGGTGGTCATGTTAGACGACCATGTTTGTTTGGCGTTTGCAGGTTCGAACATTCCGTTGTGGCCTTGGGCTTCGATAAACCATCCCTTCTGCTGCAGGCCTGACCGCCGATGGTCGTGTTCTCATTGACAAGGCTCGCGTTGAATGCCAAAGTCATCGCTTGACCGTCGAAGATCCTGTTACTGTGGAGTACATAACACGGCATATTGCAGGGATCCAACAGGTGCGCTTGCATCAGGCTTAATAATTCTATACTGAGACCCAAACAATGTAGCGGTACACGCAATCTGGAGGTGTACGACCTTTCGGGATTTCAACGCTTATTATTGGGTTTGATCCTCACGACAACAAGCCAAGATTGTACCAGACGGAGCCTAGTGGAATCTATAGCGCTTGGAAGGTCAGACGAAAGCCCGCGAGATGGAAGCCCTCTAATGTAACTGCAGGCAAACGCTATTGGACGTTCATCCAAAACTGTTCGTGAATTTCTGGAGAAGAACCATAAAGACGATATGACAAGGGAGGAGAGTATCAAGCTTACTGTCAAGAGTCTTCTAGAGGTGGTTCAGACTGGTGCCAAGAATATCGAAATCAGTGTAATGGAGGGGTACGGCAAAGTGACAGTGAGTTGATGTTGTCGCTTCAATTTAGAAGTGTTCCGACGTCCTGTTTTAGAATTTGGAGCTACAGGAAATCGAGGCTATTGTAGCAGAGATCGAAAGGGAGAAGGAGGCTGGTAAGACCCTTGCTACCTTGCTATCGGTCGATTTCTTAACTGTTCTTGCAGAGGCTGAACGCAAGAGATCGCGGCTGGCAGCAACTGCAGCTGGACAGGCTGCAATGTCACAGAGAGCTTCCGCGGGGGAGGGTTCTGGACAATAGTTGTAGTTTGATGTATCAAAACACCGCTGTATACATAACACTTTGCTGAGTCTAATGAGATGTGGTGTTTGGCAAAGACCCCAAATTGCAACTAAGAATGTATAACATGTCCCAAAATAGAATATTGGTAGACGTGTTACTGACGTTGTTCATCTTAATGACCCTCTCACAATCACCAGCCAAGGACAGGCGAAATGCCTCCATCAAACATGTCTTGTACTCTGAAATACTGTCCGTCACGTCTGCAATGCGTAAAAACTCGCGATGGGCATCCTCAACACTCTACATGAGCGCAAAGGATGCTTCGGCGCTTGGTAGCAACCTCGGATTGCGGATATCATCCCCCGCTCATACCATGAGGGTCTCTGCAAGAGGAAGCAAGGAAGCAGAGCTCATGGGCAATTTCCAAGAGTTGAAAAGGACAGTGAAGAACATTACAGGTGATTACTCGCGCGATACTCTGATACTCTGCAAACGATCAAGAGCTGAGCGAGCTGTAACAGATTTCGGCAGCGTAGACCTCACTACATTTCTAAGCCCGTTCTTTGCGATTCTTCGCTCTCCCCTTTCAACTGGGCCAATTACCTCGGCAGCGTTATCCTCCCTTCACAGCTTCTTCAACTGTGGCCTAATAAACCCCAACTCTCGAAACCTTGACCACGCGTTGGCTGAACTCAGCAGCACGGTGTCGCACTGCAAGTTCGAAACGAGCGATTCATCTGGCGACGAAGTAGTCCTCCTCAGGATCCTGACCGTTATCCAGGATTGCCTATGTGGAAGTGTCGGAGTCGGCCTAGGAGACGTGGAAGTTTGTGAGATGTTGGAAACGGTCCTTACAACGTGTTGTCAAATGCGGCTAAGCGGTGAGTTTCTGCCTGCCGTACCCATGTCTTCTATATTCAACAATATCTAGAACTCCTTCGCCGATCCGCTGAGAATACCATGCACTCACTTGTGCGGACCGTCTTCTCCAAATTGCATACCCTCGATCCCGACACCGAAGAAGCAAAACTCGCCGCGGCGGATGACGAGGTAGCGGATGGCGAGATCAGGATGACTGTGTCGACGCAGGATGCCCCGGAGGACGGGGAGCCAGCAGAACACGGCCGCGAGGAGCCAAAGAACAAGGAGGAAGAGAAGACCGTTGTGGAGAAAGAATCTGAGCCAAAGGAGCCTGAGCACGTTTCCAAAAAGGATGTTGATCAGACGCAACCACTTTCGGCTACCTCTTTCACCAACCGGCCAGCATGTAAGTGCTTTCCGTCCTGCAAAGAAATATTACCTACATTCCTCAAAAGATGGACTACCCTCCATTCTGGAGCTCCTTCGTGTTCTTATCAACGTCCTCGACCCCAATGACCAGCAGCACACGGATTCAACGCGACTTGTTGCTCTCGGCACTCTCAATACCGCGTTCGAGGAGGCAGGAACAGTCATCGCCAACTTCGCTTCGCTCAAAGCTCTTGTCATTGATCTGGGATGCAAGTTCTTATTCCAGTTAGCGCGCTCCGAGAATATGTCAATCCTTCAATCCACATTACGCACAATATCCACCATCTTTGTCACCACACGCAAACACCTCAAGTTGCAACAAGAGCTCTTCCTGGCTTTCACCATCGACCGACTCGCATTTCCCCTACCAGGTCAAAGTGCCAGAGGTCCAAAGAAGAGTCAATATCCTTCTCCGCGACCTGGCACACCTTCCACAGTTCAAAATACAGAGGATGGGAAGTCGGATAGCGAGAAGATTCATGCTCCTAGCTCGAAGGTGCATGCGCCACCTGCTCGAGGTGAAATAAGGGATTTGATCCTCGAAACGCTGAACCATATAGCCGATCAACCTAGCTTCATGGTGGACTTGTACACCAACTATGATTGTGATATCAACTGTGAGAACCTGTTTGAGCGATTGATTGACTTCTTGACCAATGTGAGGGTACGCAAGTCTTGCCTTTACCCAACAACTGACGGGGTTACGCTTCACAGTCGGTACAATCAAGCAATCTAAACATTCCTGATCTCCAGCAGCGCAATGCGCAGATTCTGTGTCTGGAACTCCTTCTGGCCTTTGTTCAAGACATGGCGACGCGGGCTGAGGGTGTGAGTCTCCCTTTGTTAATCCATTTGGTGGCTGCTAACAACAAAAAATAGGTAACCGAGGAATGGCCAAGCGTGAGTTATCCTTGATCTTTTCTGAACCTTATGAGGACTTACCTTGAGACTGCAGAGTTTCCCATCACCAGAATCCCTCTTGCAAGCCAAGTCGCAGAAACAACTTATCCTCACAGGAGCCACAATGTTCAACAATAAACCCAAAAGCGGTATTGCATTCCTCGAGGAGAACGGCATTATCTATAAGGACCTCTCCGAGGAGGTTTCAAAAGCCAGGAGTCTAGCATCGTTCCTGAAGGGATGCACAAGGCTTGACAAACGCCTATTGGGGGACTACATTTCAAAGCCTGACAACATAGAGATCCTTAAGGCTTTCATTGGACTTTTTGATTTTAAAAACGTAAGCGTATGCGTTCTTGCGAGTAAGCGGACATACTAATGCCATTCTAGAAAGATATTGCAGACGCGATGCGTGAACTCCTGGAAACCTTCCGGCTGCCTGGCGAGGCTCAGCAAATTGCGCGGATTACAGAGACGTTCGCGTCCATCTATTTCGCCTCTGGACCTGGTAAGTTACCTCCGGCTACTCAATACACTCCGAACTGAAGCTCCTCCAGCTGAGATTAAGAGCGAAGACGCAGTATACGTGCTCGCCTATTCGGTCATCATGTTGAATACCGATCTCCACAATCCTCAGATCAGGGTGACTACTAAAATTGTATCATTAGCTTGCGTGGACCTAACATATCAGCAGAAAAGGATGACGATTGAGGATTACCAGAAAAACCTGCGCGGGGTCAATGATGGAGTCGATTTTTCGCCTGAATTTTTGGTATGCTCACTCCCTGCAATAGCGTTGTTCGAACTCATGGATGCTTTGTAGCAAAACATCTACGACTCTATTCGCAAAAGGGAGATTGTGATGCCAGAGGAGCACACAGGTCAGCTGGGGTTTGAATATGCTTGGAAAGAATTGCTTGCGCGTTCGCGGAACGCTGGTGATTTCATGATCTGCAATACGCGGCTGTTCGATGTCCAGATGTTCAAATCAGTCTGGAAGTCGGTTATCTCAGCCATTGCCCATGCTTTCATCACCTTCGACGACGACTATATCATCCAAAAGGCTATCACAGGTTTCAGACAATGCGCTACCCTTGCTGGCCATTTCCGTCTCCCGGATGTCTTTGACTTTGTGGTCGTGTCGCTATCCCAGGCCACGAGCCTTCTTTCTGAATCGCTTCCAGCCAACGTTCCCAATTATCCAGTCGTTGATGTGGAAGGCCAATCAATCACGGTGTCGAATCTCTCGGTGGACTTTGGTACCAATTTCAAGGGCCAGTTGGCTGCAGTTGTTCTGTTCAACATTGTCAATGGAAACGGCAATGCTCTACGAGAAGGCTGGACGCAGGTGAGAGTGGCTACCTTTCCGTTGTTCACTTGCTTGCTAAGCGCGTTCACAGATATTCGAGATGTTCCAGAACCTCTTCCTTCACTCGCTGCTTCCTACGAGAATGTTGCAGATGGAAGATTTCCTTGGAGGGGTTACGATGATACCCCTGCGAGGCAGCCAGCCGCCTCGACCACAATCTAGAAGCGATGGTGGACTGTTATCAGCTCTCTCGTCCTATCTGATGACTCCGTACAGCGCCAGTTCCGAAACACTTGTGCCTGAGGCGACTGGGTCTGATGTCGAGAACACTCTCTGTACCATCGACTGCATTGCGTCTTGCCGACTAGAAGAGCTCTACAGTCAAATTACGTAGGCATATGCTATCTCCTCGCATGCGCACGACTGATGAGGGCACTAGGCAACTCAACCCGGAGGCTATGGTGGCGGCGATACGTGCGCTCGAAGCTCTGGCACACGAAAGGACTGTTGCAAAGCTGAAGTTGCAGTCTGATGATTCTTCATCTGGTCCTGATAATCGTGATTATCAACTGCCTTATGACCCAGCATCCGTCTTCCTATTGGAGACTATGGTCAGCATATCGTGCCAAGCACCGCAATATATCGAAGATCTCTGGTAGGTCTATCTAGCCTAGGCACCAGAAGTGGTCTAATGCTCTCTCAAGGCCCGTCGTGTTTGAGCACCTTTCGGCTTTGCTTTCTACCCCGACCCAGTATAGCGTGTTGTTGATTGAACGTGCTGTCGTCGGTCTCTTGAGATTATGCCGTATCCTGGCCCAAAAGGTAAGTCGACTCGTGTATCAACGGACCCTCGCAACAAGTCATAACTAAACTATCCTAGTCAACCCTCCGTGATCAGATCTACATTTCATTCGATCTGCTAGCAGGACTCCCTGCTGTTGTTTCTAATTCTGTGGGAGAGCAAGTAGTGTCTGGGGTGAGTTTGATTGTTCAACAACACAGGTACATCATTCGGTGAGCTCCCCCTTTCACACGCCCAAAACCGCCGCCGAAACGGAGCAACCCCAGATCACAGACAGAATGGAATGTTGTCTTTGCTATGATAAGGACAACACTACCCCACCCTGAGGCTGCACGACTATCTTTCGACCTCGCCACTAGCCTCACTTCGGAAGGACCTGATCAACTTGTTTCTCTCGACAACTTTCCAGGTCTGGTTACTATCCTGGATGATTTCGCCACAGCCGCTGGCTTTGCCACCGAAAGACACCAACAGCGGGGACGACGGGTGGAACCGCTGACATCTGCCAAGTGAGTGCAAATTTCAGCTCCACTTCTGTGATATCCAACATCGGGCTAGTTCCCCAATTATCGAGCGCGGAAAGAAAGCCGTGGACATCTTAGCACGCCTTCATCGCGAGAATCTCATCCCTTTACTACAATCATCACAAGTTGATCATAACCAAGGTGGTTTACATATACTTATGCTCTTCTTGAGATTATTTGCTCAAGCAAACGCATCATATGCAGGGACCTGGAGACAATATACCCTTCCTTTGCTCATGTCCCTTAGTCGGCAATCAACAAGCGCGGCGCGTGAGGTTCGCCATTCGGCTATTGGCCATCTACAGCGCATCCTACTTGGTCCGCACTTGCTCCTTGATGAAAACGACCAAAATCAGGTGGAAGATGTATTCAATCGCGTCGTATTCCCACTACTTGATGAATTATTAAAGCCTCAAACATATCAACGCGACCCGCTTGGTATACCCGAGACGCGATTGCGAGCGTGTGCGCTGCTCTGCAAGGTGTTCATGCATCTCGAAGTGAGGGAGCAGGTAAAGACAGACTTCAGAATATTATGGATACAGATTTTGGACTTGTTGGATCGGTTAATGAATATTGACCGCGGAGATCAGTTGGTGAGCATCATCGTCCGTCGCGTTTTTTGTTCGCGGCCTGATAGCCTCCATAGTATGAAGCGGTGCCAGAATCTCTCAAAAATGTCATTCTAGTGATGAGTGCCACCGGAATCCTCACGCCACCCCCTCCAGCTGGTGAAGAGGACACGCGGGAGGAACGCCAACGGACATTGTGGACAGCAACTCATGAAAGGATTGAGAGGTTCCTGCCCGGATTCTTGAACGACATCATCCCTCCACGTCCGTTACAACCTACTCATGTTCCCGCCGCTCCAGCTTCATAGACGTAGAATATACGTTGGGAGAATCCATCTTGTCTCATACCACTATTGTTCTTATTTACAAACCGAACAGTATACATAAGAACGTTCACCAAAACTTCATCTTGGAAAGTCTACAGAACTTTGGTCAAAATTATCCTTGGTATACTTGAATAAAGCCTTCACTTACCGAACACGAACGTAAATGCCTATCAAAATGAGAGCAGGCGCGACAGCATAGGTAACGAAGCGGACAAAACTGTTGGCATTCCTCTCTCCCCAATGTGACCAGCCGCCCCCGAGATGAGCAGTGAATAGCATTGTAGGGAAGAGAATGTATCCAGACATTCTGTGATATTGTAACACCGTCAGGGACATCCTATGTGATAGTAGAGGCGAGAGTCTCCAACCCACCTATGGTATTTCCACAGGGCCTTGGCTTTCATGCCTCCCCCAAAGAGAGCCCCACCGTTCCACACGCTCCCAGCACCAATGCAGATTTGCACAAGGAGCCAAAGCATGCATACAAGACCAAAAGTCTACACAATGCACACCCAATGCCAGCCTATGAGTTCACCATAAACGTCACCAAAAGACGTGAAATGCTTACGCTGTGCCACGTCTGGAAATGATCAGCGCCGCGCAACCATTTGTTGTACACGACTGCCAGAGTGCCCAAGGTGATGCTTGGAAAGCCGATAAAGAATATTGCGGTTTGGTGTCGCTGGAATCCGGCTGCTTTGGTTTTCGGTTGGGAGGTTGGTTGGAGGGTCAGGATTCCTGGGATTATCGTAGGTTTGAATAGGGGGGGGGGACTAAAGAGATCTAGGTTAGGACATACCATACGTGAAGCAAGCCAAAGCGAGAGTTTGTAGTAATGGATGAAAGGCAAACCACCCTAATGAGGTCGGATCGTTGAAGAGGATGATAAGCCATGTCGGTACGACCAACGCCTATCGCATTCACAAAGAATACATCAATCTCACTGGAACCCAGCGAACACATCCCCGTTCATGGGCAACTCACCGCAACGCCAACCTACAAAACCAAATCCCACATCATAAGCAAGACATTAAACGCAGAATAGATAAATAAAAACTATACCCAAGCAACACTCCTCGCCCATCCATCCCCAGCCCTTCCCTCAAACTTAATCCCATTCTGTTCATCAATTCCCATTTCCCCGAGTCTACCACTAGTCGTCACAACGGCTGCCGAAGTCGGTGAGGTCGAAGATTTGATGTGATCGCCTTTCACAACAGTTTGCTCGGACTCTATACCTTTCTTCCCACCAACAGCGCCTTCAAGATCTGATTCGTCGTCAACGTCGCCGGGTCCCGCGGACCCTAGATCGTCGTGCGGTAAGAGACGTTCTAAATCAGCTCCTGCGTCGTTGCTTCCGATCCTTGCCTTCTTTGAAGAACCAGTGTTTGAGATGGAGCCGGTAAACGCGAGGGACACGGGCATTCAGGGCGGTCTTTAAGGGTTATCAGGAAGTATTTAAGTGTGTGCCGGGGTTCGCTGCGGAAGTTTGGGCGTAACGTTTTTGCTGTCAGCGCCGTCGGAGATGTCGTTGAGCGCAGGTTTCGAGTTGATAGTGACATTGGCACCGAGGAAACGTGTTCATATAGCTAATAATGAAACCCGAGGGGGCTGATTGGAGGCCGACCCAGAACACCTGTGGCTTGTTCCAATCAATCCCGCTCACACACATCCCAGGGACCGTGGAACACTTGATCCGGTTTTTTATTTTTGTCATACTCCGGGTACCAAGCCACCTGTCTACGCTGGGATCGGTATCGGGGTATGAGAGAGAGAGAGAGATAACTTGTTACATTAGTGGTGGATAAGGCACAGTAGTTTAGCTATGTACTTGGAAAAACAGGAAAACAGAATATCGCAACAACTATGGTATAGAAGTATGAAGGTAAAAGTATGGAATATTAGTAGGTCGAAAGGAACCAAAAAAGAAAAGGGAAGAATATACTAAAGCAAGATCAACATTGACTACAGGGGGTTATAAAACGAGTATAGACAATGAGAAAGACATTAAAGATGACTAGAACTCGGACGAGGGCGGAAAGAAAGAGGAAAAAAAAAACAAATGACGGAAACTTGACGGACGCAAAAGATATCAGCTATTAACTCAGTTCGTTTCGTTGCAGCCGTTCAATCCAGCTGCGGCCAGCTCTTCTCCTCCTTCCACTTCTCAACAATATCATTAATCGCCTCCTTGCTGAAGGCCGGATGACGCAACTTGTACCCAAGGAGGTTCTTCAACTTTGCGTTGCTGAGCGAGACTGTATGCTTATCAAGCGCATACTTGTCCATGTAGGCCGAGAGATGTTGATTGGCAGTCGGTGGATTAGATTTGGCCACCATCTCGGCCCATTTCGTGACGTGGAGGTCGTTGACCTCTTCGACGTGATCATCTTCAACAAACTAAGACTAGAGATTAGAGACCTGAAGGAGGATGTCATCAACCTACACACCTTCATGATAGTAGACTCGACAAAGTTGAAAAACTCGAATGTCGTTCCAAAGACAGAGGTGACAACCTGACCCACACTAAGTAGGGTGCTATTGGAGTCATCGGCCTATTACACACATCAATTATTGGCTATGGGATTTGCAGACAAGAAGCTACTCACCACATTGAAAACTGGAGCGACGACCTTCTGGGTTTTCGGAACCAGGTATGGCGATTTGGGCGGATCGCTCTGCGGAGAATGAGATGGAATTTCCACACCGGCCTTCTCGTTCGCAGCCTGTCGCCCCAAGGGTGCAATCCAGTTCGCAGCAGCCCAGGCTGCGCCGGCCAGATCCTCAACGTGGACTGTATTAGTGGGGTTCTTGCCGGGCGACCACCTAAGCAATTTGCCCCGTCAGTCTCGGTGATCAGTTAGGCTTTCCATTAGCGTACATTGACTTCATCGGTTTCTTGAGGTACCCATAAATAGACCCAACGATGATCGCGGAAGCAACTAGGCGAAGTTGAATCAGGATGTGATGTGGTCTTCGGAACGAATATGGATCAAACGTACTGATACCATAGTTAGTGTATGGCCCATACACGAAACCAGGTCTCAAGACAACGAGGTTCAACCTACAGGGGGGGGGGGGGGGGGGGGAAAGGGGGTGGAGCAACGTCAGTCGCGGGTGTGCATCAGATGAAGAAGACTAACCCCTCAATAGCACCAAGCATCCTCAGTGTTTCATGCCACCATGTACCAATTGCACCCCACGGTTCAACTTCGAACTTTTCATCATGTGGACCCTTGCCCAAAGTTTTATAGTAGGGATGATGAATGCGCACGTAAGCCTTGACCTTTTGCCTTGCAGCTTCTTCACCGATTAGCTGGGCGGTATGGCATGTGAGGTTGATGAGGATCTGTTCATAGCATGACCGCGTGCTGTAAGAACATGGCCATGGAACAAGCACAAACAATGATGTACGGGAAGATAATTCCGAGGAGCCCGAAAATAGGAAATATGGGTTTAGGGTTCGGAAGGGTTGGAGCGAAATGGAACAAGAAATGAAGCAGGGAAGGAATCACACACACACACACACCTCTTCAGAACGGTCGGCCCACACCTCTCCGGTGAAATCGAAAACATATTCGTACGGGGGTATACCAGCAGGTGGCTCGAAAACAGGGGGTATCTTCTCTGCACCACAGCATGTTGATTAAGCATCAAATGGCCCCAGAACCGAAAGGAGACAAAGAACCATACCAGCGAATGTTAAGTTGACTTGGCGATATTCCACCTCTGGTTTCTGTAGCACTTTGGGGAACTCTGAACCAATATACCTGATTAATCATGAGCAACGCAGATCAGGGTTCAGGAAGCGAGTGGCTGAGTGACAAGGGAGGACCGGGGAACGATCGATGAACTCACGTAGTGGCCGGTGCGACGGAGTACTTGTCGATGATCCGCAAATGCTATAGTTTATCGATCGTCAGTCATGGTTGCTTCTTTCGAGGGAAGGTTGAGGGAATGAAAGTTGACGCACGGAGACGAGTGGTTCACCATCAAGAGGGACGAGATAAGAAGCAAGGGCGCGCGAGCAGGTGTTGAGACCGCCTAAAGGTGAGGGGAAGAAGGCGATGATGAGGATTTTTATTTTGGCGATGGTTGAGATGGAGGGGGGGTTACTGACCAAAGATGATGACGCTGGGCTTATGGGCCATGTGGGGGAGGCGATGTGGGGGAGGTGGTGTGGGGGGAGAATTGGGATGGGGAGAAAGGAGGGGATGTGGGTATAAAAGAGAGGTAGAGGATGAAGGCGAGGGAGGAGATGAGATGCTTTAACCCATTTTTGTTATGTAATCGGAGTCTCAATCGACAGCGGCACCCGACAAGGATCAACTACCGCCCACATCTTCTCGACGTTGCGTTGGAAACTCTTCCCTCCGCCGGCTTCCTCTTCTCAAATACAATAGCTCAATTTCCACTCACAAGGCTTCGCAGGGGCTCGTACTCTGACATCTCCGACTCCGCTGGACTCACGCTTATGTTTGTTGCCATCACATATGTTGAGAACGCGTCTCATCTCAATAGCCCCCTACCCTGCGGATCGCACAGCTCGTAACAATTGTGTTTTCATCATGTTTATGGGTATGGGTATGTACAAATGTTGAGATTCAATTGATTTGACGGAAATTTTCTGGGGTCCCAATGGCATGCGGCTAGAATGTATGTATGAGCGTGAGTCTCGCAATACGGAACGTAAACTGTCCCCTGTGACCGGACATAGGGCTCATTGCTGTTGCTGGGTGTCGCCTCGTGTCTTGTTCTTGAGATATTTATAAATTGACGAAAAATCTCTTGTGGCGAGTTCGGGCTGATCGCGGATGGAGTTGCCGTACAGGGCCTCGGCGGTCTCACCGAGGGGCAACAGGCTATTGTTTTTCTTGGCGATGTCTGTCGCCAACCCCATATCCTGCGACCAAAATACACATGCATGCCAATCAAAGTTGAGATGGCATAGGAAATTTACATTGGAGGGCGGTCGGACGTACCTTGAGCATGAGCGCGGTAACGAAACCACCGTGGTAATCTCTCTCACACGGCGGAGACTTGTCTGGTAGGGCACCAGGAACAGGGTTGTTCACGGAGGATGCCCAGCAACCGCCTGTGCTGCTGTTAATGACCGCAGCCAGGACGGCTGGATCCAAACCGAGGTTCTGGCCCAAAAGCATAGCCTCTGCTATTACAATTTGTTGGACACCTAGAACAAGCTTTTTTAAAAAAAAAAAAGCAGAAAGTTAGTAAGTGGCAAGGAGGGGAGGAACCACAGGAGGCAATAGCTGACGTTGTTGCAGATCTTGGCCCCCAAACCGGAACCAGAGGGTCCACAATGGATGATGCGTTGTCCCATTAGGGAAAGGATGGGTTGCGAGAGTTGGAAAGCCTGCTCGGAGCCTCCTACCAGGAAGGAAAGGGTGGCGGCTTTAGCTCCAGCAACGCCTGTAAGATCGGGAAGTGGTATTATTTAGATCGGTTGTGGGGCGGTTTAAAAGGAGGACTTGCCGCCAGATACAGGTGCATCCACCATCTGGGCACCAATATCAGTAACCTTAGTTGCGACTGCGCGAGCTACGTCGACGTCAAGGGTGGTTGAATCGATGCAGAGAGTTTGGGTGACGTCGCGAGGAGGTAATTGCTTCAAGGTGGGGATGATGCTCTCCGAGTAAACTTGATTGACGTGAGGAGAGGATGGGAGCATGGTGATGATGGTATTGGAAGCCAAGGCAGCCCTAATAGCCCGTTGAGAATGAAAACGAGGTGTGGAGAGAGAAAGGGAGTATACTGACTGGACAGGGGTATCAACAATCTGTAGGTTGGCGCCGGGGAAGTGAGCGAGGAAATTGTCACGAAAAGCGTTTGCAGTCTCTGGCAGTGCATCACAGATGACGAAACTGGATTGCTGAGATTGGGTATATTGTTTAGAAAAGAGGTTGTAGGCCATCTCAGAGCCCATACGGCCGAGGCCGATGAAACTGGTGGAGTTGGCGCGGGGAGCTGAACGGCGCAGCTGGTGGAGCCACCTGAGAGTCGGGCGCATCGAGAGTCGGGACCAGGGAAAGGACAACCGGGGGATGGCTAACCGTCATGGGTTGTGGACCGGAGCTTGAGTCGAAGGAAATTGGGCAGGTGACGGGTGACGGGTGACGAGTGACGGGGTTGGTGGTACTGTATCATGGTTTCAGTGGTTGGCAAGATGGATAGTAGCCTAAGCAGCCCCAATGACGCATTCCACACAAATGGCATAAATCGCCATGGTCGCCTGCATCCATTCCCTTTCACTACTCTGCTCCAGTCCCCACGGTTATCTGCTTCTCGTCGCCTGATCCGTTTTCATCTCTCGCTAACCCCTCTGAGTGGAACCTGCTCTTCGGTACACACCTAACCGACTCACCCACCGTCCACGTCGCGGAGTAGGCATGGTCTTTGTTCTTCTATTGCATTTATATACTTGTCTGACTCTTTCCCTCCCCTCTCCACTTCCTCCAGAACATATCCCTTCTACTTTCATGGAGGACGACTACCCTCCTCCGTACCAGGTTGACGAAAACCAGCCTCTTCCCACATACTCCTCCAATGTCTCCAGCTCCGAGTGTCTCCTCCAGATCGAACCTCCCCCCATGACTGGTTGTCCCACTTGCGACTGGATGTTCGAGACCAAGCATATGCGCATCAACCTGGGTCCCCGCCTTTGGAACCTCCACGCCCCCTGCTATGGCTTGAACGGTAGGGTAGAGGGAACCATACGACTCTCTGGAGATCAGGATCGTGTGGTAAGCGTTACAATGACAGTGAGTTATTTTCATCACCAATAATCCTGCTCTATATGTTCTCTAATGAATACCCGAAGCTGGAGGGTCGTCTCAGGATCACCGCATCACAGCGGGGTGCAATGTCCCAAGATAACCTATCGACCCTGATATCACGGACCACCACCATCTACGACCCCACCAAAGCAGATTCTTTCTCCTGGGACGAAGCACATCCATTCTCTCTCGCGATACCCCGCGAGACCGAGTTCAAGGGCCGTCTGGCCAGTCTACCTCCTTCACATTTTTCATATCACCAGTTTGTCTCGACCGAAGTCTTTTATACTGTTAAATTCGAGATCAAACGCAAGGGTAAAGGTCTTAAAAAGCCCGAGTCGTAAGCGCCCCCCTTTAGTGTCCATTAATTTCAATCAATTTCTCAATTGAGCAACCAGAAAGGCCATTCGCATCCTCTATCTCCCAAAATCTACACCCGCTGAACCACCCGTGCACACCATACCACGGCCATCACGACGTCAAGCCAACATTGGACTCTATCATCTCTATGAGCGAGTCAAGACCGTCACGTTAACACCTTATCACCCCATCATCGGCAAATCCAAACCGAAGCGGAGCCCGTCGTCACTAGACAGTTTTGGCCAGCGTGTATTTGTGCGTCCTTCAACCTCAGGTATCTTTCCTCCTCCGCAGCCTGACTTACGTTACCCTCTGCTCTCAAACAATTTTAGTTGTCGCTTCCCCTTCCTCAATGTTATGCATCAGGCCAAATCATACCCTTCACACTGAGTCTGGTATTCCCGGATGACCCGGCTCTCGCACACCTCCTTACAAAGAGTATTCGCATCCAATTGCTGAAAAGGGTCAATGTTTGGAAGAAGGGTTCTGACATGATACGGCGGGAGACACTGGTGTCTTCCGGGACATTACGATGTGGAAGGGAGTATCGCGAAGGCATCACCCTCTTAAGAGGGGAAATACAAGCCGGGGACCCGGGAAGAGAGGTGTCTTGGACGCTCGAAGGAGCAGCCGAGGTCGAGGTGAGCTAAAACGGACTCGCAAGTTTCCTGGTGTATTAACTAGCATCGGCTGAAACAGTACGTCCTGCGCGTCATGCTGAAACCACCCGCAAACTTTGTGGGCTCGATACCTTGTTTCGCGCACGACGAGGTGCTGAAGCTGACTACAGACTCCTGGGGTATTCTTGATCGGGAATTGAGCTCTACAGGTGGTACGCCAACCCCTGCAATTGGGTTGGCTGCTGGTCTTCTGCGTCACGCCTGATATTGGAACTCATTTCATTGACTTGCATTTTTTTTTTCTCCTTTCGCCCCATTACTTCGGGGCCTGTTGAAAAATACTCTATGGCTCTGTTTAATTCTAGGAGATTGCAGAGATATTGTAGAGCCTTTCATTGCATTTCTTGCCTGTCTGGATACAACGCATCATACCACCACTTGTATCTTTATTCTTTTCGCGACAATTTGCATTATTCTGCCATTCATCCTGTTTCATATACTCGTGTATGTGTAGTGTATGAGTAGAAGAACGTGTGACGATTTTCCATGATCAAAGTGTGATGTGAAATGTGAAATCATTCAAGGCATGGATGCAACTTGGCTAGCACAAGCACAATCCGTGCATAGCTCGCGTCTGACAGACATCACTTCTATTTTACTGCATCCCACCAACACCTTTATCGACTCTTCCAACCTCTAACCTCACTCTCACAAACTCACCAAGCCTAGGACGTATGAACAATGCTCGCAGCAGCAACATCCTTCTTCGCACGTACAAACATCTCTCAATCATACAACATCGGCCAACCACCAAGCGCCGGTTCAAGCTCTAGCAGACCAACGACACCAGGCGTTCCCTCATCCTCGTCCCCTGCCGTTTCAAGCTCAGTCTCAGGAAGCAATGGTATTCTCGTGGCGACATTCACACCAACATTCCCTGTCGGATTATGGAAAGTGCAGAGTGCCTATCATAAAGTGACGAACAAGAGGGTGTCGGTGTGGAGTTTTGATAAACGCAGTTCCGAGATGGAGAGGTTGGGGGTTGTGGCCAGGGAGAGGACTTTGGAGGTTTTGAAAGCTGAGGTGAGTGTGTCTTGGGGGCTATTTGTGGTCGGAACCTGGTGTTGAGTGATTGACTTGCTTCTTTTTTTTTTTTTTTGTTCCCGTTGGTATCGGTCATGCTTTTGTGTGTAGGCATCTGCTCTGAGTCGGCTGAGACATCCTTCAATTCTGGGTAAGTCTGGAACTATTCCAACTCTGGGCCCTCAGGAATGGCACTCATTGCACGAACAGAGATGGTTGAGCCTCTGGAGGAAACGCGAAGCGAGTTGATATTCGCCACAGAACCTATCCTCTCTACGCTTGAACTTTCCATCCCTGGTTATGGACGACACGCGTCGCTTGTTGAGTTGGACGAAGTCGAGGTGAGCATTGTTCCATGCCATGTGGTGAGAACAGTGATAATAACAGTGATCCGTCGTTACTTGCATAGATCCAAAAGGGCATCCTGCAGCTATGCAAGGGCCTTTCGTTCTTGCATTCTTCCGCGCAATTGATACACAGTAATATCTGCCCAGAAAGTATTATCATCAATATTGCTGGGGATTGGAAAATCTCTGGTCTTGGCCTGACAATCCCTCTACTAACAAACGGTCAGCCTACGCGCTGGGAATTCCCAACCTTCGATGGACGCGTACCTTCGTACATCCAACGGTCGTTCGACTACATGGGTACATCCTTTCTTCATGCTGTCCCTTCACACCAGTACTGACGACCACGTTGCCCAGCCCCGGAATATGCGTTGGATGAACAACTTCTTACGGCATCTGATATGTATTCTCTTGGGTGTCTCGTCTATGCCGTTCATTGCAAAGGAACCCCCCCGTTCAGGACTCATGGAAGCTTAGGTGGACTGCGAGAGAATGCAGGGAAGCCTGTTCCGGGGCTGGAAAGATTAGATAGGGACCTACAGTGTAAGTCCAACAGTCGCCTCGCACTACAATCCTCTCATACGGAATGCTTCGCAGCACTGTTACGATCCCTGATAGCTCGTCATGCGACCTCCCGCCCAACGCCATCTACATTGCCTTCACACCCCTTTTTCTCTTCACTCCCAATCTCGACGCTCAATTTCCTGGATAGAAGTAATTTCACCGCCAAGACGAGGGAAGAGAAGATATCGTTCATGAAGGGTCTTACTGGTGTCTTGGACCGGTTTTCGGAAGGCTTGAGGACGCGCAAGATTCTACCCTCGCTTCTTGAAGAGGTTCGTTAAATCGCTCTTGGCTCAAAACGCAGACGCTCATCGTCACCGGACCTAATTAGATGAAGGACACACACTTGCTACCATATATCCTTCCCAACGTCTTCGCTATCTCCAACATCCTTACGTCCTCCCAATTTGCAAGTCTGGTCCTACCGAGTCTCAAACCTCTGTTCGCGGTCAAAGAACCTCCACAGAATATGCTGACACTCTTGGATAACTTGCACTTATTGCAAGACAAGACTGAAAAGAACGTGTTCAGGGAACGTGCGTTACTCCGTCTTGCCTTTTCCTGGATTTACAAACTCAAGTGATATCTTGATTGTAGAGGTGTTGCCGCTTGTTTATAATGCGCTGGAATCTGAACATGCAGTAGTGCAAGAACGCGCTCTGAAAGTTGTACCTGACCTCTGTGAGACCATTGACTACGCCGAAGTTCAAGGAGTACTTTTCCCTCGCGTCGCTGTAAGTGATTCCTTGAAGCTTAAAATTTGCTTCTAACATCCCTGTTTTATAGTTTGTCTTTTCGAAAACGAAAATCCTGACAGTCAAAGTGGCTACCCTCGTCACTTTCCTGACAATGGTGAAAACGCTTGACACCGTTAGTATTTACGCTCACGCTTCCCCCACCTTGATGTTGATCACCATGCATATAGTCAAGTCTAACACAAAAATTGGTTCCGCTCCTATCCAAGATCAGAACCAAGGAGCCAGCAGTAATGGTAGAGATTCCTGTTCTTTTTTCTGCGTCGTTTTCGATTAAATGATCAATGTATAGATGGCTACATTGTCCGTCCATGAGGCAATGGGTTTCAAGGTAGATAGAGAGGCTGTGGCAACACTCGTTCTGCCTCAGCTGTGGGCAATGTCTATGGGACCATGTAAGCATCTTATTCCGTTATTTTGTTCTCACTGTCAATCCCTAAATCAACTTTGTCAGTGCTGAATGTAGAGCAGTTCCAACGTTTCATGACTGTGATAAAGAAACTCGGAGAAAGGGTTGAGAGAGAACATAACCAGTTCCTGCGGGATGCCCAACGTATCGAAGATAGGTCCGCGACGGCCGTTAACGGGGCGACTGGGGGACTTCCTACTGTGGCTGTTGATTTTGAAAGCCTTGTTGGGAGAGGGAGTAGCGGAAACTCAGGTGGAAGCGCAAACGCTGTCACAGCCCAAAACACTAGCAGCAACAACTCCACTTCTTGGGACGATGATGTATGGGGAAGCATTTTTAACGACACCGTATGTTGTATTTCCCGCTTTCTTATCCTGAAGTTGATGATGACATGTTCCAGTCTCCCGTCCCGACCCAGAGCACGGCACCTCCCATCCAATCACCTCGCCCACTAACATCGTCATCTGTAACAACCCCGATCACGTCCACCAACCATTCTCGCGCGGGCTCATTCCAACCCCAACAACCATCCAGACTAGGCTCAACGGTTGGGAGCCCGACGATCACACCGACCAAGCCCAGAACCGGTTCTCAGGACCTGTTTAGCGCTTTATCCCAGACAACCTCCTCTGTCCCACCCTCTATACCAAAGCCCTTATCGCCGCCCGTATCGCAAGTTCAACTGCCGAAGCCCCAGCCACCTAAACCGAATTATAATATTACACTAGAGCCTATGACATTGGGAACTACAACTCCTTCCATATCCTCCCAGCCGCTGTTCCTCCAATCAACCTTCCAGCCCCTGCAACCATCAGCTCCATCGTTACCCTCCGCACCCCTCGTGCCGACACCCTCACAAACGCCAGGCATGGGAGGCATTCTCACTCCATCACGACCGGCGCAATCACCCTGGAATGCAAACAAGAAGCCATCCCAAAACGACTGGGGAGACTTTGATCCTCTAGCTTAATTGTCACAGGTTTTTCCAACGATTGATGGAAGTTAAAGACTGAAAGTTAATGTAGATTGATCTCCCCTTCCTCTTCTAATTCCACTTGCTCCCGTGCATAGACTGTTTGCGCTTCGACTATTGTATCTGGCACCTGAATTTGTTGTTCTTGATATGGCACTGTGTTCGGATCGATGGGTAGACCGAGGATACCCTTTATGATGATACCGCCTCCGGCTTTTGAAGATACCTGATTAGATTCTCTACAGGTGGCACTTTGTACGCCTGGGTTTGGAGTAAGTATAAGGAAGTGTGGATGTAATGAGGCGTCTAAATACATTTCGTGCAGCCGCCTTCGCAACGGCAGTTCTCAATGGCGAAATGGGCTTTCCTTAAGGTTTCGTGGGCTGCTGAAACGGTGTGAGAATCCGAGGTACAGATGAAAAGGTTGTGTATACTCGCCGTAATCAAAAGCCTTTGCAGCTACGCCACCTCCTTTCCCAACGGTATCGTAGAAGATGAGTCTAATACAGTCATGAGACAGGGGAAGAGAATCCATCGAATTATTAGAGCACCTCACCTTGCAGGTCTTTTTCTTGATGACTCCGTCACCCTGTACTCCTTCTCTGCTGCCTTACACTCAGTCTTGAGGTCTTCCGATAATGGGAACTGATTCAGGAAGGCGTGCTGGGCGGCATGAATCGCCTCGGCAACATTGAACCTCTTGGAACGTAAGAGCTCGAGGATAGGACGCGGTACGTCCACCCAGAAGCCAGTTGTATCACATATGTATGGGGGCGTGTCAATCTCCACGGAATCCAGGATAACGTTATTCCTGAAGCTAGGTCAAAGAAAGATCGGAGGCCTAAAGGGGAGGGGCTGACTTGATTTTGAAGAAACCTCCAGGGCTGAGGTCAGACTAGTATCGTATGAAATCTTGGAGGCGGTGCTCACCAAAGACCTTTACTTGGATGTTTACGACTAGAACGCATCAGAAAAACGGAATTGCGGCGTTCGGGTTCTTCATACTCACCACCATAGAATACACGATGTTTGTCGATGGCTCTGATCCGGGTTGTGCGAACAGCGTCCACATTCCTGTTCCAAAGCACATCTTAGTAATGGACTTCGCAGGGAAAGCGCATGGCACGATACAAACGTCAAGTCCCTTTTCGGATCCCCTGTGTCAGTCAAGGGGTGAAGCATGGAACTTGAGAGCATACCGAGGCGATGTATGATAGTTAACATCTGCTTGAATGACCTTTGCTATCTTGTTATCGTGGCTGACTTCCTTGACCTATTTGTAATGTTATGGATGGTTATCGACTAGACGGGTTCAATACCCACGACGTGTGCTACTCCCTGGTGCATGAACTAAACCCCAATATCAACGCCAATTGATTGAACTTGAAGAGTCCTGGCGAGACTTACAATACCACCCTCATATATTTCAAACATTGCTCGTGATACCTCAACTTCTTCCAGAATAGTGTCTAGAGCATTACTCTTCACGAGTACGACGGCATATTTATCTTCCTGGGCGCCACCTGGATCAAAGGTTAGCCTTCCATGTGCTGTCGTCGAGTAAAGACTTTTGCCCACGGATGGAAACGAATCGTGACGGATACGGCAAGAAATCAGGGTGCGTGTGATACCTGAAGTCATGCCGAAGGCTTGAATATACGCTGGAAACTGCCATGAGGACTTACCAGCTGTCTTTATCCTTAAGCAATTTCGTCTCGCAAATCTCATGCATCAATGGTCCGAAGTATTGTTCATCCTCTTTGCAAATGGGCATCTCATTCCCGGCGCATTGCAGGTGTGCTGTATTATGGAGTGCTCAATAACGTAACCGAGAACAATGAAAGGGACGAACCTTCGAGAATCACGGAGCTCTCAGTGTCAATAACGAGATCCTCCATCGCATGATTGAACAAATCCTCCGGATGGTTGACATAATATTGATCCACTGGGAATGGGTCTGCAACAAGAATGGCCAATGAATCGCGTACACGACGCCCCGCCCTTCCCGCTTGCTGACGCTGGAATACACCTTCAATTCATGCATCACTCGTGGAGAACTAACTACTCACGAAACTAGCAACGCTCATCGGAAAGCCCAGCATGATGACAGCATCCAACGCACCGATGTCAATGCCAAGCTCAAGGGCATTCGTTGCAATGATCCCGAGTAAATTTCCAGAGAAAGCCTCCTGCTCAATTCGACGACGGTCCTTGGATCCGAATTAGTGCCACTTGGATGTTGGAAACGAAGGACAGTCTACCTCTTGCGAATAGCCTATCGTGGGTTGTTATCATCAAATATTGAAGCCCTCAATCATGTGGCTCTCACCTCCCCGGTACGGTTTCACCTTTGCCAGTATGTCAAGCCTTCCTTCATTGCTTAGATCTACTCGTATGGCTTTCATGGCCTTTTCCGTGTAAACGACATGACACACCCTTCCACTTGACTTATACTCACAAGTTCGCAAATTTTTCGTATCTGTAGCCGCCCGTTAAGCGCATACTCATGACAAGGCTGAAGTACAACTCACCTTGCAAAACAAAAGTACGCGCACACCTTGTTTCATAAGGAACCGCATCAGAGCCGTAGCTTCCGCAATAGATCCTCGACGTCCCAAGGTTGGCTGGAGGTCGTCAATAAACGGAGGGTTCCAAATGAGATAATCTTTTTTCCCTGAAGGTGACCCGTCAACGTCTATGACCTCTATTTCGTTTTCCACGAGGCCGAAAATCTTTTGCATGTGAGCGCCAGGGTTAGCAAGAGTTGCAGTGCAGGAGACGAAACGCATATGACGATCTGTGAATCAAGTTTTACCGCAGGGCGAAGAGGATGATTGGCTTGCACTAACTTCCGACAGCTGCACACACACGTCTGAACCTTCGCATGATGAACGCGACATGACTGCAGAGTACTTTGGCGGAGTTCAAAAACTGAGTGGGAGACACACACCTTCCAAGTAAGCCCGAGTAGTAGTGCAACTCGTCTACAACAACTAACTGGTAGATGCAAAGTAGATGTCAAGTATATGAGCAGTCGGTGAACAAGTAGAAGCACCTTGACATCCCGCAGGAAGCTACAAAGCGTCAAAAGTGTATTGGATCCAGGAACAGATCACTTACCCTCTCCAAGTGTCCTCATGAGGCAGGATTGATGCATGTATTGTATCCTTCCGAGGTCAGACTATCTGGAACGGGAAGTTGAGTTACTCTTACAAAATTTGTAAAGATAACAGAAGCGCTTTCTCGTATGGCTAGACCAAAGGTGAGCTTGGTAGACCAGCCAAGAAAATGTAATGAACGATACCTGGACGCATGTCTCGTGGAGTATCGCCGTCATAGGTAGAAACCTGGATTTGTTCAAGACCAGGACAATTCTGGATCATCTTCTCGAGGGAAGCCCTCTGGTCTTGTGCCAGTGCCTATTGATCATTTCGTAACAACGATCGTAGTCCAGTATATGGTACCCACCTTAGTGGGGTATATACAAAGCGCCTTTGAAGCAGGGTTTTCCCCAAGGAACTTGAGAATTGGAACCTACGGCGTGTCTGGGTCAGACAGTACACAATTTGGTATGATTGGGATAGCTACTTGGTATATCAGACTCTTGCCCGAGGCTGTGCTAGTAGACACGACCACATGTTTTCCTTCGAAGAGAGCACGTATGGCTGCTGCTTGATGGACATAAACCGATTTGATGTTTCTTGCATTCAAGAGAGCTTGTGAAATACTAGGAGAAAGCAAAAGTCCAATCTCGGCTGTTTGCAGTTAGCTTGGGTGAATGCTTTCATGGAACAGTTCTAATACCGGTTTGAGGCTCTCGGGCGTCCACGGTCTTGCGAAAGACGATCTGTTCGCGATACCATTCTTGGTCCACTAAAACCTGTATCAAATCATCGACAGAGGGCCGCGAGCTCGTGTCTGGAATATCGTCCGTGAGTTTCTCATTCTTGGGTGTTGTTGATGTTGGCGTAGAGGGATTGATTGGGATGTGCTCCCGGGCTGCTTCTCGAAGTATTTTTACAGGATCTCCACTCTCCTCCGTCGCAAGAATAAGGCTAAGAGCACATGTAAGTTGGGATAAGTAAACAGAATGTATCACTTACTCAGTCACTGCTTGCTTGAAAATCTCATTTCTGGTCTCTATAAGCTTCTTGACAGCCGCGTGGGATAACGAAGGAGGCTGTTGGTAGCTCAGGCTGCGCTTATTGTCGGCATGAAGGACATCAGCAGAGAATATACACACCCGGCATTCCGCGACTTCTTTCCTTTGAGATTGTCAAAGAATTCAAGAACAAGAACATGCCCTTCCTCCTCTGCAGGTATTTTGGTTGAAGGAATAGCGAAGTCGGGAGACCCTGCCCTGGGCTTGTTACCACTATCGTCTTTCTCATTCACTTTCAAGTCATTTTTCGGAATATATGAAAACCTGACGAGGTCTGGAAGGAGAGCCCTATTTTTAAGGTCAGCCGAGCCCGCAAGGATGGACAGCCGAACAGACTTGATTTCAGCAACCGCTTGCAGTTCCAGAGGCCTGAGCAAGCTTCATTATCAGAATGAACGCCAGTTTTATACCTTCACTCGCCGTTTCAGAAGTCGTTCAACAGAAGATCTTATGGCGTCGAATGTTGTCGCGATCTGCTTCTTAGAGGAGATGAACGCTAGGATGGTGTTCAAGGCCTCGAGCGAGGTCAGGATAGTGTCCGCGAAGGATTAATGGTAGTATACCTTGAAAACCTGGGGGAAATGATATAAATGAAGGCAAAAAAACTAATTTCTACAAGAGATACGCACCGAAAACAACTATACAAAGGTTAGTTTCGTTAATAATCCTAACAGAAATAGCATACCGAGTCGAAATGTTCAGGCCATACGACTGATCCTGCAACCACCTTGTTCTTCCCTTTCGTGGAGTTCCGCGCTTTCTTGGTTGGAGGAGTTTCGGCAGGCTTATTCGAGGCACGCTTCATGACTGAGCGGCGAAAAAGATGGTATTCTAGGTCGAGACTAAGGGGCTCTAATAACGAAGTGCTAGGAAATGGAATGCGCACCAGATCTGAGATCTGGTTGGAATTCCAGCTCCGCCGCAAAATGGTTATCCAGCAATTCTGCTTCCGCCCAGTTCAAGACGCACCCATCCCGCTCTTCGTAAGTATACGCGACCTACAGCCGTTTATCAGTTAAACTAATTATATTCTATTTGCAAAGTGCCTTCTCTGAAACCCCGTCGCGTTTGCCATCGACATGAGAGCCTCAGCAGTCCGACTTGTCCGAATCATCCCTCGCAAAGCTCTTGACCCCGCTGCAGTGAAAGTGGTGAATGCACCTCCCCCGCAAACTCAAGAGCTTCAACAGCCCACCGTCCTTGATCTCCTCCAGAAACAACGCGAGAAGGCTGGCGCTAACTGGCCCGCGAACATTCGGATAGAACCTGTGGTGAAGAAAGAGGCGTTCAAGCCCGTTCAGGCGGAAGTACGGACGCAGCTGAGGAGACTTTTGAAGGAGCGGTGAATGTAGAGAGGAAGTACATGCCGTGGTTGGAGACTTTTGTCATTGCGCCAAAATGAATTCGGAGAATGGGATCGCCATCCTTTTTTCAAAGGCACATTTACCGTCGCCTCTGAGCCAAATAATAGGCTCACTACTCCGGGCTGATGTACATTTATCGAGTAATTTACTGGATAAAGTCGCGCATAAAATCGCATAAAATCCACTGAGACCTTCAGGAAGGTGTAAACGATTTGAGATTTGACGCATCATTGTAAGTGACAGGGGGGTCCGGAACATGTGATATCGACTTGGAAGTTAGCCTCATTCACTGTTGACTTTGGTTGCCGAAAACCAAGTCCTTCGAGCTTCAGTAACGCACTCATATCCCGCCATGACGAGGCATCTCCTACGAGGTATTGGTATCCCCGTTCTCTTGTCTACATCGCCCTTAGTAACGACACGCGACAGATATTGTCCTCCCTCTCCTCGTCTTCCCAACTCTCAGCTACTATGCCTTCCGATATACCTTAGGGCACCTCTTCGCCTCCGGCCTAGCACATAAAGTTTCTTCTCAGTGTGCCTTCCCAGGCGCCAGCCCATATGCTCTCCCATATACCAACATCCATTCCGTTGACCAACGACTCTGCGGCCTCGTCGCCTTCTTCCACGAAGCAATGGCTCCAGGCGATCCCCTGACATTCCTCTATTACTTCCTTGGCGTCGGATCCGTCTTCGCTGTCGTACCTGCCATCGAAAGCTACCGCGCCGATCGCAGCATCTTCATCGCCTTCCCGGTTATTTTCGGCCTCCTCAGTCAGGTGCTCACAATAGGTGCTACAACGCCTCTCTATTGGCTCGTGTTCTTCCTCAGTGGTGGACGTGCCAAATTCGACAAAGCTGTCCCCGTAACGAAAGCCCATGCCGAAGCTATAATCTTTGGCCTATTCGTCGGGGCTGCTATCCCGTCCATTTGCATGGTCGTAATGCAGGACCCCATTGTAACGGCTATTTGGCAACCATATCCCGTTTACATGTCGGTTGCTATTCTTTTGCATCTCGCGGTCCGAAGACCGAACCATACCCAGTCCGGATTTTCTACCATCCAGTTCTTCTACCTGGCGGCCTTCATCCTCGCATCTTCTCTCCACTTTGCCGTCCTCTGGCCCAGACTGGGCAACCTGGAAGCCATAAAGGCGCTCCTTATACCCTCTCCCACACCCCTCACCAACGCCGGTGCACCTGCGCAAGCCTTGGATTTCCTTAAGTGGGACTTTACCTTCGGGTTCGTGTCAATGGGCATTGCACAATTCTGGTTCACCTCGGACTTGATCGAAATTCCGTTCATTTTGTTCTGGTATGCCATAGCAATCCCGCTCTGTGGTCCAGGCGCAGCCGTCATTGCAGTCAACCTCTGGCGCGAGGGTCAAATCGGTGATCGTATCGCCATTGCCAAAGAAAAACAATCATAAATCCACCTCTTGGATATTAGGTAGCGGGACGAAGATGTATGTAAATACAATATATGCAAATGGAAAAGAAAACATGTGCCAAAAACGACAGATAGGAAAGAGCTTTAGATACTAATACGGCTTCACCGCTTGGATTTACCATTGGCTTTTCCTGGGGCAGCCTTCTTTTTCTTTGGTCGATCATCGTCGGAGTCGTCCGAACGGTTCCCCTTCTTCCTCTCTTCGGCGCGTTTAGCATCAGCTTTCGCAGCCTTCCGCTCGAGCTCGTCCCAATCATCGCCTGTAAGCCGGTTAAGCACCAGAAACCTGAGAATGTCAACACTTGAGCGCACCTTCGTCACTCTCATCTTCATCGTAAGACCCGCTCTCGTCGCTTGCATCATCGTCGTCAGAATATTCACTTTCATCTTCGCTGCTCGACTCCGCGAAGTCATCAGTGTCAGCCTCAAACTCAGATGTCGAATCTGACTGCTCAGACACCTCGCTTTCGGCGCCTCCAACACCGCCAAGGAAACTCCATCCGCCACCCTGGAAGAACTCATACGGGTTTTCATTGATATGCTTCATGATGGGCCCCCAGTTCAAGTTGACAGGTCCTTCGCTCATCGGGATATCAACAGAGCTATGAACAGGATTCAGCGACTTATAGATTCAGAGAGTTGGAGAAGAACACACTCAAGCCAATTCTTGACATCGTCCATCTGAGCGCTCTGAATAGAATTGATATGTAGGGGCGCTTTGGTGAAATCCTTGAAGATAAGGACGAGATCAAATTGCTTCAGTCCGTATTGAACCCGTTCCAATGAGGCAATCTCGATATCAGCAAGAGTGACAACCAAGAATGGTGGGTCGGTGAGATGGACAAGACACTCAGTCGTAGGTTGGAGTCGAACACTGGTACGGAATGGTACACCTTCGAAGGAAAGTTCGCGGAATGGGATATCAAGCTCAAGGGTTTCACCGAGCTACACTTTTTATCAGCACTGTAACACTACGAAAACGGGGGCACTCACTGAAGCGGACGCTGCCTCAGCGATCTTCTCTCCAAAGGCTTTCATCTCCTTGTTCAACAGGGCCCTGCGCTTGCGTTCTTGCTGTTCCATCTCGATTTCGTCCTCATCGCCATAACGGTGCTTGCGCTTTCTGTTGCCGGTCTCATCAAATTGGACATCAGTCGCTTCACGGAAAAATTGTACATCCTGAGTAGCTATCAATGAACCGGACGTTGCAAGATTACAAGTCAGTAGACGGCCTACCGAAGTCTTCTTCTTTCCGATCATGATAGGTGACTTGAGGTGCAGGTGAACAATGACCAACAGCTCGTGGTCGCAAGGTTGGAAGAACAGGTGTTTGATGTTACTGAAGAGAATATCTGTTTAAACCACTGGTCACTCACCATTCTCATCCTCTACAATAAAACGCTTACCAATTTTCTGTGCACCAACGGACTGATAACGGACACCATTCTGGTGGATCTCAACTTCCCCGGGCAACCTCTTTCCGTCGAGCGCAGGCCGGACGAATGTCTCCGACATTTTGATCGGACGCCTTCCCTTCACTTCGACTAGATTGCCTTGTTCAACAACATCAGCCATCTCTTTCTTCTGCTGTTCCCTCTTGTTCGCTTCCTTCTTCAGTTCAGTAATCTGCTTGCTGACATTGTCAAACCGGTGTGAGTCCGGTGAGCGGTAGGACACCGAACGGATGAAAGTAGCATCAGGATCCTCGAAAGGTGTGTCGTCTTTCTTCCCTGACATTTGACCAGGAGTTTGGAAGTTGATACGAAGGTAAGTAAAGTCGCCTTCATCGTTCTTGCTGACATTCTTGATCGTGTTAATGTGGAAAGGCACAGCAAACCCATGAATAGGCAGGATAACCGTCTGAGCTTTCCTGTCGACATGAATCTACAAGGATCCATTAATTAGGATAACCTAATGAGCTGACGGCCATAGCTACGCACCCTGAGCCTATCCACCTCTGGTGGCAAAGCAGCTTCACCTTTATAACTCTGAAACTTTTTCCAGGTTTTTCCTTCGCGAGTGCCAGGTCCTCCTCCATCTTCCGAGTACCGTCGCAAACCTTCCTCCTGCAGCTTCTCATGGAGCTCCTTCTGGTGCTCAAGCAACTTAGCTGCAGCGGTCTGGTGAACTTCATCCTGGGCAGCTCTCCGCGTTTGATTACGGAGAACCTTCGTTCCGGCCGTCTTCTTTGCAGGCGAACCATTGGCGCGGGGGACAACAGGAGGTTTTTTCTCTTTCTTTTCCTCTTCCTCCTCCTCGTCGTTGAGGAAGAAAAGTGTATCCTTGGGAGACTTGGTTCCCTCCGTCAGCAGCGTAGATTTTTCTTGTCCGATAAGAATAGTATCCGTTAAATGAAGCGCATACCTGTGAAAGGTGATAAACTATCAATTCAGCGGGTAAAACTGACGACTTACTTCTGACCACCATCATCTAAGTCTGTGAAACCAAGGCCCAGAATCAAAGTCATGTCTTTCTTCAAAACATGACCATTCTTGGCAGAGAGGAGATAGGCGCTATCACGGAACTCCATACCAGTCTAAGAACGAAAGGGTGATGAGTTGGCAGGTGAACTCCACGATACGGATAAACTCACCCCAAATCCAATATTCTTGACGAAATTTCCTTCCAAGCCCGGGTTCTTCTGCTTGATGAACGACAACGCATGTTGATAGGCATCACGAGCCACAACTCCGTCTTTAATGAACGACAGTAGCTCCGTCTGTAGTGACAAGAGTAGATTGTATTGCGCCTCTTGATCCTGAAGCACGCTCAGTTACTGAAGACGGCATGAGGAGACTGTACTTACGGGCTTGGGATCCACAATAAAGGTCCTGCCGACACTCGTACAGTATGATTTATACCGCATACCGACGGATATCAAAAGAACACCCTTGTGGGCAATGTTGTCCTCGGTCGACTCCACGGTATACCGCAGGTCATACCCAGTTTTGCTAGAGCGCGAGATAATGATAGGAGGGTAGCAGAATTCCACGAGTTGCCAGTCCACCTAGAGCGCACAGCGAGTCACTATCAAATCCAGACTCATAAACCAAGGAAAACGCACCTTGTCCAAGTTTTTGCCCTTACTCCACACCTTCATGTCAGGGCCCTTTGCATCCTTCCCCTCTCCAGACCCCAAACGAGCTTCAATCTGAGCTGCCAACATGTCGTGGGTGATCTTGGACTCCTTATCTAAAATGGACTCGAGTTTTGGTGCAACATGGTACTTGAGGAGCGTTGATGTCAAGGAACCAGCGATTTGTACGGCTTTCTATGAAATTTATGCGGACTGAAAAACCGACAAGTGGTATGGTGCGTGTCATACTTACGAGTTCCTCTTCGTCTTTCACGGCCATAGCGGCGGAAACCGCTGGTGACATATCAACCAACTCAGGCTTTTCCGAAGCTTCAGAAATGAGTTTCTCCCAATCCGCGATCAATTTTCCAGTGTGTTGTTCCTTTAAGAATGTGCCAACACGTTTGGACTTGCAGTACTGTTCGAAAAACCGGGGAAGGGTGTCATTAGCGACATCTTTGCCCTTGGCCTGGACAAAGATTCTTATCGGTACGAGACCATCCGCCTTTTCAATTTGCGCCAGGATCTTGGCTGTACCGCAAGCATGTTGTTGTTAGTACAAACTCAAATAAAACAGAAGTGTGCCTAAACCTTTGCTCGCAGAACATAATATTGAAATCTGGTCCTTCTGGAACAGCATCAGAGTAGATGGAAATTCGTAGCCTAGAAGCCATTGCTGTGAGGATATGCTTAGTAAACTGCGACAGCGACGGTGCCAACCAGAATAATGGTACGCACCTGGAAACATGTACCCTTCCGCATGGGCTCATCCTCGGCCGCAGGATCTCCAGCAACAAGGACTAGACCATCTGCATCTGCTATCGAAGCATAATCATCATTTTTACTGGCGTTCTAGGGATATAGCCGGACAAATCAATATTTGAACATATGACAGGGAAGAAATGTGGCGAGGCACGCACCGACCAGCCCTCATATATACGTTTTACGCGAGAGCTGAATAGTGCCTTGTTCAGTTCAACATGCATGGAGGTGGATGTCGCGAGGTGGTGAAGGTAGATGGCAAGGAACGAACGCGTTCCAAATATGCAAGACGCGCCTGCAATGAGGGTACGGCGGAGTGTGAATTGTGTCACTGGCGCTCTGACTCGCTTCTCCCTTTCTCAACAACAATATGTATTATTCATGCAAACTCAGTTCAGTAGATCCACTACAATCGCCGCCCCCGACATCGCCACTGCTGCATTCACCGCTACCCTCACACCTGTCGTCGACTTTATCATCTCTACTCCCGCATCCTCATGGATGTGCCTGGTCGACTTTTCAGGAAAATTTGCTCTTAGGACACCAAGTGACTCACCCAAACACATGGAGCCTGCATGCCTCCAATGTCGTCAGCTTCTCCTGTAACACTGGGCAGCCAGCTTTTTTGCCCCTCGCCGTCAGATCGAGACAAGACTTAGCTGGTGTATGCGTCAGCAGAATATCAGTATTCGATGGGATCTTGTCATAGACGGCTACGAATATAGACTCAGTAAGACACTCGAGGTCCCAAATTGTCGCCGATACCTGATGCCTTCTCCGGGCCTGCATATTGGAAGGCTCCCGATCCGTATTTGGGTGAGGCCTGAAAGGTGTAAGGACTCGGCACCTACGGGTGTTATGAATTCACCACCCACGGGAGAACCATATACGACCCACTTCCTTCCAGACCCTGTTGTGAACTCGAGTGCTTCATGTTCCAAATAATGTACATTTGCCTTCTTCATTGCTTCTCCTCTCACATACTCCGATATCCCAACTAGCGGCTCGGTACCCTGGTAGCAGCTGAATGAACTTTCTGACTTTCGGGTTGTTCTAGGAACCTTACCTGGACCGGCTCATCGAAAGGCGATATGTCTTTGTCTAGGCACAACTGCACGAATGAGCAGTGGATGAGCAGTGGGCAAGGTCAGTGTGCTGTCTTCCCAGGTTCACAAACCACGAACATCATGGTTCCCTGCGATTAAGCTGTAACACTTTATTAGCTCTGAGACTCATATCGGTTAACCGAAAGCAACCCAAACACATTTTCACGGGATAATCCAAGCGCTCTATCCAGTTCAGAGTCGTCATCACTTGGTCAGGATAGCCCCAGCTACTCAAATCTCCAGCATGCAACAAGACATCTCCGGGGGGCAAATTAAAACCAATCCAGGAGTGATTGTCAGAAATGCAGACAAAACGAGTCCAATTGGGCCCCGGGTGAGGAGGTAGTGCGCCAGAGTGAACATAGGCACAAGCTGTCTCTGAGATGATAGAGCCTCCACTGGGCTGCATAACGTTAAGCCGCGAAGGGTGTCGTAAGCCTTGCAGAAAGGTTTCTACTCGTTCTACCATGTGGAGGTGCAACTGTACCAGGAGAGGCAGTTCTAATTCCGTCGGTAGCCTTGATGTATATTCAGGTGTTTTCGCCCAACACTCGCAGCTTGCGTCAACGACGTGTGCTGTTAGAGTCACGGCTTTACGTCACGTTCTTTTATCAAACATTCCTCGCTTGATAAACAATAAATCATGTCAATCCTCATCTATTCCCAATACACCCAGATCCTTCAAAACGAATAACGTCTCTTCTACGCGCATCTCCAACACCGTCAACTTCTCAAGCTTCCCCTCCCATTCTTTGAGAATTTCCCGCTCTAGCCGCGTTAGCAATCCCTCGTCCTGGCGTACGTCACTCCGTTCCCTCTTCTCCAGAACAGCCTTCACTTCAGGCACCTCCTGCTCAGCACGTCGTCTCATGCTGATATTATACAATGTTTTGTATACCTGACCGAGTATCGTCGAGAATGCCTTACGTTGATCGACATACCTGTGAAATCATTTCACATCACACATCAACTAACAGCAACAGTTTTGCCGGTGAAACGACTGACCAAAGGTAAAATGTACGGGTGGGATTGCGGTCCGCACTTTTGGGCACCTCCTGGGTGCTAATAAGCGAGTCGGCAGCGAGAGCCGTGAGCAAGGCACGGACATCTTTGCCTGTCATCATCACTATTTTTGCAATCTGCCACAACCATAAGCCTGTATTTCGGGACACTCAAAACAGAGGGGACACACCTGCTTGTCATCCATCTTTCCTGTGTCCATCAACAATCGTAGAATCCTCACACCTTCGTTCCCATGCCTCTCTCTAGTAACCGACTCTAATACGTGCCTACGTAGTCGTCGCCCAATAATCTCAAATTCCACTTGTACTTTTGATGAATTGAAGGAGACGAAGGAGACCACCTTGCCAGCAGGCGATGGGTTGTCAGCGCATGATAACATCCCCAGGTACTCCTTTATGCAGGTAGTGTTGGAAGGCTTTCTTTCATCCAGGATAAGCCCACGCGCCAGGTTGTCCTCATCCGAAAGCTGCATCACAATGTTCGGAACAGACATAGGTTCTAACCAGGATCTGTAAGACCAGGATTGGACTAACCGGAGTAAACGTACCTGAGCAAACCTCGGCCACACTGCGTTGTGAATTCTCAGTGATTTTCAAAACAGCTCGTAAGACAGTGGCTGCTCCTTGATTATATCGTCTCCTCGCTGCATCGACGATCAACTAGAAAGAGACATCAGGTTTGAGCAGAAAACTGTCCTCAGAGTACTCACGTTATTTCGAATGTGGACATTGAACTTGTCAAAGTTCACTCGAAAATACACTGTTTCCTGCAACGAAATATCGATGAAATTGTCTGACACGGGAAATAATCCCCATTACTTACATCAACGACGTCCTCGCCCTCGTCCAGCTTCCTTTTCCGGGCTCGATGGACAGGTTGGTCGCCTGCCTTCCGTTTCTGACCCGGTACCTTAAGCCTTTCTTTGTGCAATGAGCGAGTAGTACATCGGATACTCACCAGTCCGACCTTTTCTGCTGCCTCTTCTTCCCTTCTCAATCTCGCCTCCGCGACCTGCTTCACCTCCCTCAACTCCTTCGCAGTAGGGAACCCTGATATCTTCGCCTTCTCCTCCGCCTCGTATTTGATCTGTTTATCCTTCGGCGACACATGCGACAAAACCGTCGAAGGTTTCAGGTAAGTCCCTGTAACCAGTCTGTGTATAGCCCCCCGATAAACCATAGCAGCTACGATATCACCATCAATCTTCTTCTACGGCATAAGGCTCAGTGACGCACCTTTCTGCTCGTATACACCTAGCAAGCTTAGCATATCTGGTAAACGCAGTTTCCCGTGGTCAAGTACAATTTGCACAATCTCTGCACCCTATACCCGCCGACCAGGATATGCATCGTCAAAAACCGTCAATCAGGACATAAAGCCATCAGAACAAGACTCACAGCCTTCCCGAAGAGTTGCTGCGCCAGAAACACCACCTTCCCAAATCTCAACCGCATCAGGCACTCATCCACATTCACCTCAAAAACTTCCGTTCCATCATCGTTCTGTGCATGCCACAACAGGTTTTGTTGAACTAGGACGAGGATGGACGCCCGTACAACACGGGGCTTGAGCTGAGTGTACCGGACTATCTGAATTAAAGGGAGTCGACCACGGGTAAGGAGAATAGATACTACTTGCTATGCGTTGAAATTATGAGATTCCATGATAAGACGGGTCATAAAAGGATGCCTCGTACTGCACTTAAAGGGCCAAAGTGTGTATGAATGATTTCAGTGCAGAGTCGAGCTGTGTCGACGTCTGCCATGAGTGCGGTCTTAGAGTGAGCGTTTACCGGCTGTCTATCGAATTGGATCAAGTCGAACTCTTCTCTACAGGCTCATTGGCACGAACGTTCCTAAGTTAACAACGGGACGTGCAGGAGGTCAGCGATAAAAGTGAGCCTTGCCAAGTGTGATATAAGATTTGCCATTAGATCGACTCAATATTCAAGCACACCTCGGCAACTGCCGGGCAATAAACCGAATCTTCGTATAACAAACTACCGACAACGTAATGCGAAGAAATGCGAACAGGGCTACTATACAGGCGTAAAAAAGGCATACACAAGAAGGAACAACGTCAATATGCCAGTTTCGGTTATAGAACGTTTTATACAGCCAACTCGAGACCCATCCTTCCCATGCGTCCTAAAACTGTTTCGTCAGGAAAAGGCTCACCTTGGAAATTAGCAAGAAAGGCGGTATGGTGTCAAATGCTTGCGGGAGATGATCTTGTCCAATGAATGAAGAAAATAACTTAGCCTATAATGACCTTGGTTTTGCTCGGTGGTGGGTGTTGACGATAGAAGAGCCCGAGCGAGATGCTGCGAGGATGAAGGGATGATAGATGGTGATGGTTGTTAGAATTTACTCCACGCGGGGGCGTTTAACACCTGTTCAGGTGTTTATCAAAATGGGGAAAGGGGTGTAGAAAGGGTAAAACACACCTGGAGATCCAGAAACGAAGCTTTCATCTTCCGAATGCTCGATTCCGAACTCGTCAAAACTGCGTTTAGAAGCCTTGCTAGATAGTGTCACTGAGCTTTCATTCGAAACCGATTCATCCCCATTCTCTTGCTCCGCTTCCCAGGTTGTATCCGGATCTCCTTCACCATCTAGCTCGTCATCCCACGCTCCCTCTATCTCGCCCTCAAAGTCCTTCAGCTCTTCAACAGCTAAAACGGTATGAGAGCCCTGCTGAGAATGAGTGTTCCAAAGAATCATACCATGCGCATCCGAGTAATCGTCCACGTAATGATCTCCCACAATATCCTCTTCTACTTCTTTATTTTGATCGCTCTGTGTAAGTTCTAGGACTAGAACCGACGTTGTTTAAGGGTGTAAGGGACAGGAGGAAACTTTCTGCAACTTACGGTCTTTATTAGTAAGTTCAGCAGCTTCGGGCTGAGGAGTTTTTTCTGAATGCTCTTGAACAGGAGGTTGGTCCTGCCCTACATAGAAATGGTCAATGCATTTCAATGTACAACGAATCACGAAAATCTAACGTACCTCCACTTTCATTGGTTTCGACCACATCACGATTGACTTCGAGTTGCTCCTCGCCTTCCTTCGGCTCAGAGACACCACCAACTTCTTCCTCTTTCAAGTATTCATGTGAGTCGGGAGTTACTTCCGCTATCGCTGGGGATCCTTGTCTGGATTTCGGCGCATCAGCCTGAGTAGTGTCCGAGTCTTCTCGAGGGGGGAGTTGGCCTGTTTCCTGTCCTTCAGCGTCTTGAGTGTGATCTCCACCTACGGCGATACCGTCGGAGGGATCTGATCCAGCGTGAGTCGGCTCTGCGGTTTCTTCTTCTTGCTGTTGTTCGCCTTCTTCAACCTCTGGAGAATCAACGAAAGGAGGAAGAGTAGAAAGGTCGATTTCACCCGTGTGTGCTATTATCCCCTCGGCTTCGTCATGAGGACTTTCGTAATACTCTTCCGTGTGCTCATGTTCTTCCCCCTCGGGATGATCTTCGCGATCCTCGGGTGTCTCGAGGTGTGCTTGCGCATCGGGTACATTATCTTCGGTATTGGAAACATTGTCTTGTCCATATGCATCTTCGTCGTGTTGTTCATCAATTTGAGAATGGTCTAGCAAGGTCGCATGTTAGAGAATAGTACTGTAACGCAACAGCGGACTCACCGGTCTCAGCGGACTCTTCGCGATCTGAGCCTTGTGTCTCATCAACATGAAGGTTGACAAGCCCTTCTTGCAACATGTGGTAACGAACGATGAAACGTGGCCCCGAGATATATAACCGGAGGCGAAGAGGACCTGCCAAATTGGCAGATGTATGCAGGATATGAATATCATGCAGACTGACTTCCCGGGCATAAACGTTATCCTAGTCAAGTGATTAGAGGCTATGACAACATAAATAAAAGAAACATACCTCTGTAATAGCTAAGTCAAGGTCATAGGCCTCAAGTGCCAGTTCATTGCCAGTAACTTCGAGAACAGTACTAACATATTCGTCTTGTCGTAGTACTTCGAATGCATGAGTCAGGGGTTCATAATACAGGTTAGGTACTTGCTGAAGAAGAATATGGCACTCCTGGCCATCATCTTCGCTTGAGAGAGGCTCTGAATGTTTGTTGAAAAGGCAGAGCTCTGGGCGATCGGTGGAAAAAATGGAGAGTAAGATGGGTGGGGGCGCCTCGAGGTATATTTCTTCGGAGATTTCATTAGGAATTTCAATCGGCTCGTCGTTGAGGCCGGCGTCATGGTGAGCACCACCCTGCGATATGCCCCCCTCTATTGCTTCGGTTGTCGAGTCTACCAGAGGTGCAGATCTAGTGAGCGAGTCACGTTCTTTGAGAATATCTGCATCGTTGGCGTGAAGTCCTTGCGCTGCACCAGTAGAAGCCTGTTCATCCGTATGCTCTACATGCACCTGGAGATCAGTGGAATCGCCCTGAGGAGTAAATGTCGCTGTATCGGTTACGGGGCCAGGTTGATTTGACTCTTGGACTGAGTCAGGGTGATGCGATTCACTCTGGTCTTCGTTGTCCACCAACGTAGTAGAGTTATCAACGTTTCCTTTCGCGCCCTGATGGGCATCAGCCGCAGGCTGCTCTATGGCTGGACTCTGTTGAGCGGTATCGGAGTGTTCTAAGGGTGCCTCGGCAGGAACCGTTGGATGCTGGGCATCATCGTCGCTACGTGGAACCGGTTCTGGTTCCGGAATAGTAGCTGCGTCAGAGAATTGCGCGGTCACCAGTATTGCGTTATCAACCTGAGTGACACTAGCAGCGCTCGCATTTCCTGGCGCCGGGTCAACTACCTCAGAGGAATTAGAGGTCTGTTCCAATGACGAGGGGATAGGTGTCGGCACAGATAGATCCAAAGCCGAGGGAAGGGGTGTCGTGAGTGGAGGTTCTGAATACGCGACAGGCGGTGTCCTAGGCAGCGGCGTCACCGTGACCAAAGGTGACTGCACTGCAGACGCATCCAAGAGGTCGACGTCCGGCAACTCGCCAGCAGTTGGACCATGACCGTGGTGTTCATCCGTCATTTCGTATTCTATATGCTCATCCTCAACATAGGCTTCCATGTCAACTTCGATGGTAGGCGTTGTGTCGGTAATCGTTCCTTGTGGTTGGAAGGCCAGATGAGCATCGTCTTCCATGGGTGTTACTTCCTGGAACCATGGATCTGACGCGGAGACATTCATCTGAACGTCAAGATCATTTTGATAGTCAAGCATTTGTGCGTCGTAGGTCTCCATGATTGTCGCAGTCATGGTGAACAGTGACGGGAAATGTGGATGGCAAGTGGCAGGACTGTACAGAATTTCATAGGGTTAGTCATATGCTTATATAACACGACGCACTGACCCGATGCCGTCATAGCCTCGTACCTACTCGCATTCTTCAGGCTTTTTAAAGATACGCAATGGCTGTATCTACTACTCACGACGCGGACACAAACTTTCTTGTACGCCAGTCGATGAGCACTGGCTATCAGGTATTCTCAATTCTTACCCCCCCACTGTACACCATTTTTGTTCTTATGAGGCGGGGTAGAGGAGCCTGGTCACTAAACAGGCTTCTTCGGGCAACCTGGGTGGGAGGTTTGACAGGTACACTGCACCCAGGTTCGCGTTATACGATTATCTTATCTCAAACTTTGCACAGGAGTTGCCGTAGGTGGTAGCATTGCTTATGGGCGGTATAAATATTCCAATGAGGAATTCGTCCACCAACGCAGACTCGAAGCTACTTACGATGTAGGTATTCGTGACGATTCTCGTTTATAGGGTACGAAACATCTCAATAAATCCCAGTCAAACCGGATAAGATCGCAAGACCACTCAACTATTGGTGCTCTTCTGATGGCTCTCCTAACACCAGCGGTATTCTGGAACAAAGCAAATGTTGTGAATCGTATGTATCCTGTTGTTCCCGTTTTTCTCGCTTTGTATCTGATTTGAGCCAGTAATTCTTGGCGGTGCCGGTCTTGGTGGCGCGATGGGTACTTTGACTCACTACTCTCGGACATTGACAGGCGACCCTCCAGAGCAAGTAGCAGTTGTAACTGTAGAGAGAGAAGAAGCTAAATGACGTGAATTTCCAACCGGACAAAATCATACATTCTTTGCTATTTGATGTTCGTAGTCTAAGCCATCCCACTCATGGATTAATGGTCAGCTTCTCTCGCAATGTCCTTCATTCTGCCGTCTACTTCGGGACTGACAACTAGGAGGTCGTCATCGTCTTCGGCGTGACTTAACGGAGCACATTCCTGCCCTCTCCTAGCCTTGGATCCATCAAATGGATCAACCGAACTCATATGTTCCGTCGTCGACACGTTCAAACTTCTCAGATAGTGTCTACGGGTCCTTGCGCGGTGAATCACAAGATCAATGGCCAGTTTCCACTTGCTGACGGCCTGCCCGTCGTGGTAGTTGTTCTCAGCTCGATTACGTTTGTTACGCTCCTCAAGTGCCTCTTCGATCGCGATACTGGCGCCTTCCGAGAGGTTGCGAGGTTTCTCCTGCTCAGCAAACCGCGCCATCTTGTTCACAAATTGCGATCCTGCGGGCAAAACCAATCGCATATTGTATCGACCATATTTCAGTGCCTAGAAAAACGACTGCTTACCGAGCAAGTACTTCCTGACAATGCCGCTCATAAGGCTTCCATTTTCATGGTCGATGAGATACGGCTTCCCCTTCAAAGCAACGAAGCCATCGTGCCCTTCGGCCATATAGTCCCTCGTCACAATAGCATACTTCCTGCCGCCCTTCTGCTTGAGTATAGGTTCCTCTTCCAAAGGACGCTCTGGCGATCCGTTGTCATGGTTTGCAGAGCCCTTCAGCAGGGTGATGCTAAGGACACGTTGTCCAGGTGGTCGCCGTGAATCCCATGTAACCTTAAGTCCGGAAATCACAGGGAACCGTCTGCCACAGTGGGTATTGAATAGCGATCGAAGGACTGAGGCAGCGAGTTGCTCACCCTTCTTGTGCCGGCCAAGGTTCAAGGGCAACCTCCAGTGCCTCCCAAATAGTTTCACCATCAAGCTCCAACACTACCACAGGATCGTCAAAAGGCAAAATCTCCAGGATGTCTCCGAGGGTGATTATGCCTGAAGGTGGATGAGCGCCAACCAACTCGACAGAGTGATTCACCGACCTGGACCATATGTAGAGTCTCCACGAAGGGTACCAGCGCAAATGAGGACCCCGTCAGAGCCTCCACACCCCTTCATGCAGAGGGCGTCATCGTATGCATGTCTGATAACATCTGCGAACCAATTTCCAGCAGCAGACTAGTTCAACGTAAACCCCACGTCCCACTGGGCGACATAGGAGACTCGTACCTCGTCCACGCGGATGTATTTCGAGCGCAAATCAAGCTTAACTGTCGACCGACATACCGGTGCCTTCATTGCCGAAGTCACGGAGGACAAAACGTTCTTCAGGACTTCAGTCAGCTTAGCAGATGACTCCATCCCAGGTTGAATGATGTGATGTTTGCCTGTCAATTCATCAGCGCCTTGGTATCGTTTCAGGGGCAGTGGGGATGCAAGACATACCAGTGACATTTTTAATGACCTTCCGCCTCACGCTACCTTCCGGGGTATTTTCGAGCTCCAACATGAGCTCACCCAGATCCTTGAAATCATATCCGCTCTTGAACACAAGAATATCGCCTTTGTCTTCCTCGGCTCCGAGCACTTCTTGCGTTTTATCATAGTCCACCCACTCGCCAGCACCCTTGCTAACGTAGTAGAGATGATCATGGCCTCCTAGCAAGATGTCAACACCATGCTCATTTATAACGGGTGTTGTACCCTGAGCAGAAGGAGACAAAGCCAGAAGCTGTTTGGCCAGTATGATATCCTGTTGACGCTCAGGTATATAAGTGTGTTTAATGCTGAAATTTCTGTTGTCGTACATTGGGCAATCTGGGAGTAGTATAAGTACAGAAGCATCCTTCCGGTCAAGATACGTACCGTGAATGTGTTAACGCAATTATAATATCACAACGATGCTCTCCGTCTGGGTCTCGCAGAAGCCTGGACAACTCGCGCCCAGTCTCGGTCATATTCTTAAACACGAACTCGGGAGGCCAAGATGCCACAGTAGCAATCCAGTCCCTGAAGAACTCCACATCAGCTCATAACCTACGAGTCCACCAAGTTCAGTGGTTCTACACACTCTTCGACGAGGCCGATGATCCCAATGCGCACGCCGCATCGTTCCACGACCTCGAAGGGATGAAGGTACTCAGGGACTTTGCCCGTGTTCTTGTCGATGATATTACTCAAAATCCACGGCTAGGGATGACATCAATATGTGGACAGAGGCAATAATACGAGTCCGACTTACATACGTTGAATCTTGCACGAGCTTTGTCAAGTGCGGATATCCTATGCACGCGATCCATTACTCCCTGTATCCGAAGCCTAATCTGGTATAATGCGCACCAAAATCAAAGTCGTGATTTCCTGGAGACAAGTTGTCATCTCTAAGTGTGAAGTAAGAAGGGCTCTGATCACCAACCTGCGAGAGCAATATCCACTCCAATTTCGTTCATTACGGGCACCTAATCGCATCTGAGGAGTCAGTAACATGAGCAGAATTGTATTACACCATACCATATGGCTTCCTCGGGTCACCGAGCTCTCGACTGAGGGGGAGAACAAATCTCCAGAAAACAATACAAGCCCATCTCTCTTCCCATCATCCCTCTCCTTCCAGTGTCCCCTCAGCTCATCCACGAGGGCCGCAAACTGAGTCACGTCAACCGTCTCCCCCGATCGCCCGATCTTTTGTGGTGATACACGGTAGACATCGTTGAAGTGGAGTATCGGGAGTACTGCCATTTCCTTAGGCTAGTTTCGAGTGTAGGCGGGCAATCTGAATAGGTACGATATTGTAGTAGATAAGGATGTCAAGGTAGGTTATTAGATGGATTATCTACGTACGTAGAATTAGATGCACACGATGCTTTGCTCGAAGTCCAGAAAGCATGTGACCAGGGGATATTCCTATGCAATCATGGGTCGTCATTGTATTTAGGCGGTGCAATGATGGCTCGCAGAGCGATGTGCTGTAGATGGCCCTACCGGGGGATGAGGATTGTGCTACAATGCTGCATCTGCTAGTCCTCTAGCAGAATCGCAAAATTATTCCTATCTCCCTGTCGAAGGACGACCTTTTTCGCAAACCATCTAAATTCCTGCAACCGAGATTCGCGCTGCTTCTGATACAACCAATACGCCATCTTCCCTCCTTCCCTCCATCGGCATCTGAGCTCTGCAAACCCAAGTGTCTCCATTAGACAAGCAAGATGTTCGAATGACATATATCGTGAATTGATGACGCATGGTAAAGGTAGCTACTGGTGAATGAGATATAAAAAAGGGAAGAAGAAAGCAGAAAACCTACAGCAAGAAACAGATAGCCTCCATCCCTGAGCATGTTGTGGGCAAGGTGGAGCATCCGACCTATGGACTCCTTAAGTACCTGAGATCGACACTTGGCAAGTAGCTCTGCCCACCTCGGTCCTTTGCACATGGTACGAAGTTGACTACAAGGCTCAAGCTGATGGCGTCCCATTTCTTTTCGTTTTCTGTGGGGTCCAGGAGCAAGAAATCCTGTTCCTTGATAGCAGGATGGCGCGAACGTAAGTCGATAGGTGAGTTCTGTATCCACCGGGTGCACGTCCTGTAATTGTCTGGTTTCAGAGCTCCTACCTCCAACAACCTAGAATCAAGGAACATAGAGTAGGGTCAGACTCGAGAGCATGGAAAAGGGAATCTCTTGTCGCACTGTAATTTATCCTGTCTCCCCTGATGAACCTTCATCTCCTTCAACCATTCAACGAAAACCTTCTCGCTCCCTCCACCCCGGTCATTTGCCTGACCAAGCGCCGACATCCGCTGATACCACTCAAGCCCTCCCAGCTCCTCGATCTCGTCATTGATCTTCGCGAGTTCCTCAATTTCAGCGACACTAAGTGTAGGTTTGTTCCTCAGTTGTGCTTGACTTTTGAGCAAGACGTGAAATCTGCGAATGACATTTCGACTAGCTTGTGGTCTGCTAGTTGTAGTGCCTGTAGTAATCGGCCTGGAGATAGGAAGTTTGCGCTTCTTGGCTTTGGGCATTTGGATGCATCACAAGTGTTTGAGTAGGAAATGTGCGAGTTGATTGGGGGTCACGTACTTATATGTGTGTTGTGGTATGTACCTTGTGACAGCATTTCTTTCGTTCTATTTAAGCGAACAGCGATCTTGTACAATGGGGAAATATATGTACAATGGGTAGAAAACAGCGCTGCTGACAACCACCAACCGGGAAAGATGAAGAAAAGGCCATGTCTTGCATGAAGATAGTAAAAGAGCGACCCATCGAAACTCGTGGGCAATATCCTACGCTAGGTGAATTACACGAAACCCTTGCCCCCCCGCTTTGCATCGATCTTCTTGAATCGTTCGTCCTCGTGCCTCTGCAACTATTGTCAGTACTCTGGCGTCGAGCGTTGGATGCGCGGAAACTAACCTTCTTAATCACACACAAAGTAGCGAGCAAAAGGCAAAGGACAATCGCCATGTACCCATAGACGGTTCTGAAGGTCGCATTTAACACTTAAATCCAGCCTAGCTGCATGCACGCTACTTACGTGAAAATGTTGTTCAAGGTCATGTCAGCGAAAGCTGTGACGGGTGTTACGCAGAAGTTGTTAAGGACAGTCTGGTTGGGCTGGTTGGGAGGTTGGAGGTCGAAGAGGGGCTGATTTAGGCTGTTGAGGAAATCCTGGCTGCCGCAATGACCCCCAATTTCCGCAAAGTCGGTAGCATTGAAATACCCGCAGCATTTGAGCTGTATAGGATTGATTCAGAGGATAGTTTCACCTAACCAAAGAAGAAAACTTGCCTTGTCCTGAAGTGCTAGGCGGACATCGGGACTAGCTGCTTTCCACAACTCATAGAAATTGGCCCGCTCCTGTAGCGTAAAGAACCAGACAAACGTGCCGATAATGACGATGCCGATAGCGTCGATCAAAAGTGCGTAGTTGGTGATGACGAGACCAATGGTGATGTGATTGCGTTGTACAACCCCAGCAATGGAAATGAAGAAGGTGACGATGAGAGCAATCCCCAGAATGGAACCAGCTGCGGGCGGCCGATACTTAGATATGGCACCGAAACTTATAGTGAAGGACGTACCAGTGAGATCCGCGTTAGACAAAACCATGTTCATCAATATATCAGGTCTCCGCCAGACAATGGAGAGCGCGAGCGCAACCGCACCAGCGGCTAGCAGCAAGAAGTCCAGAACGGCCCAAACACCCATCAACTTTCTGGAAACCATCTTGGTTGACTATTGAATAAGAATGTCAGGTGAGGAGGAGGAAGTATTTGGGACGAGTTGATATGAAGTCGATGTTGACGGGGGGGTATCTCTCTGCCAGAGAAGAGTTGCAGCGATGATGATACAGGGGTAGTATGTAAGACCTAGGCCAAAGGGCAAACCAGCGAACGACAGGCACAAGAAGAAAAAAAAGGAAAGGACGTCCAACGTCTTGCGCTAGCGCAAGGAGCTGCGAAGAACAAAAGAAAAAAAGGGGGGTTAGTGGAAGAACGAAAGAAAGAAAGGTAAGGATTGATGAAACGCACTGGCAGAGCTTAGGTGTGGTGGGCGTGTGCCAACGGGGCAAGGGGATGACAGATGTGCGAGTGTTGCAGGGAGGCTTGGTAAGAGGTTGCATCCATCACTGTTCTTGTCAACAGGGTCGTCGCTATGACCACCACCTGCTGCTATATAACCTTCGACACCTGGCTGGGCCTGGCCCAACCCAATATCTTTTTTTTTCTCACCTCTTATCTACCTGTCGACGACCGTAGTCCAGCGTAATTCGATGTAACCGACCCAAATAATATATCATTAGTATATCTTCAATTGATACCAGTAAGATGTGACAAAGCACTGCTTTCCACAAAAAAAAAAAAATCTGTCTATCCTCACCTGGCTCTTGCTGTCGGAGCGGAAATCTTTGACTCAGCCTCCCACGTTCCGTAGGCGGTGCCCTTTGAGCGCGCCGACGCTGACTTCGTCGAGTCAGGTTCCCCGTGACACGTCACATAGATATAAGCTACCTCTTGCTGCTCTCGGCACTTCCTCCACAAACTTCATTCCATCCACATCCATACCCTCTCTCATAGACTTTCCTATCTCTATAAACTAATTTAACGATCATGGATAACGACTGGGACTCAAAACTTGTCGTTGGCTACAAGCGACAGGTAGCAAAAGTTGCGAAAAAGGATTCCGAAGTGAATGGTATGGAGTGTCTCTCCTTTTCGAAAGCTTGAGCATTTAGCTTATTCTTCTTCAGCTGTAGGTTGGATTCCCTCCCCAACTGTATGATATTCTTATCGTCCCCTAGGCTCGACGTGCTGGCGCAATAGTGTCGGTCGACAAGAAGATTACCGCCGGAAGCAACAAGGCTCACCAGGGTATGTCACTCCTCACCGATTCGGGTTCTTCTCGATTAATACTTCAGCAGGCACCGACCATCAACGTATCGCCAAGCTCGACCGCGAGAACGAAGTTGCCCCACCCCCAAAGATTTCACCAACTGTCGGACGAGTACGTAATCAGTCTTGAGTTTTCTTCAACTGGTTATCCTTAATCTATCCTAGGCCATCCAAGCCGCCCGACAGGATATGCAACTGTCACAAAAGGACCTGGCACAAAAGATTAACGAGAAGCCTTCCATACTACAAGATTATGAGTCGGGAAAGGCCATCCCTAACCCTCAGATTCTGGCCAAGCTCGAGAGGATTCTCAAAGTGAAGCTCAGGGGTGAGTGATTGTCCAGGTGATCCAAGTGACTCTGTTCTGACGTCTCCTGCAGGTTCAGATATTGGGAAGAAACTGGAGGGGCCGAAGAAGACCTAAATTTTTTCGTCCCCTCCACCCCTTTAGCCAACCTCTTGTCAGACCCACCATTTACTCTTCCCGTGTACTAGTTATACCAATGCATAAGCTGTCGGAATGAAAGTATGCAATTACAATATGTCGTACAAACTACCACAGCTACCAAATCCTACGTCAAGCTATGTTGCTGATTCACCTTCGGTCCCACCCTGTATCATCATTCGGTAAGATCAAGTAATGCATGGTGGAGGGAGGACATACATAAGAGATGTAATCTGCACTTTCGCATGCCTTATACTCTTTTAAGAGCTCTTCACATGTTGCGCTGCTAGGTCATTAGAAGCAGATTAGACCAATGCTTAGAAGACCCATACCGGGCATCATCAAATTCCTCCAACCCATTCTCGAACATTCTTTGCCTCTTATACTGTTCCAAAAATGCATTCCGCCTCCTTAGCCGATCAAACTGGTCCAACATTCGTTTGAACAACTAAAATCAAGCAATCGGAATCAGGAGTCTTTGTATCAATCAATTTCCAAGAAAGCATACCGATGCGATGCTCGTGTGGTTCGCCAGCATCAGACCGCTGACACGGTGGTTTGTCGTAACGTATGGAGACCTGCGTGTCAAGGCGACTTGGATTGATGCAGGACCCCATGGGATGAAATTGGCGAGTTGTCGTTCACGGATACGAAGCAATGATTGATGGACCTGAACAATATCAAGTTATCAGTTGAACCCAGAGTTTGTATCGTCGACTATAACTTACATCTGTGGGATCGACGTCTCCTTGGATGATGTTCAAGATGGAGATGTAACAAGCCGTTTTACTAGGCGTTGTTGATACCATTCTATTCTTTGGCTGCAGCAGTCGACGCATGACATCCAGAACGGTGGTTCGCCGGATGGGTTTGGCCTACACAAGCACATATAAGTTGAATTCTAAGGTATCAACAAAAGACCTACTTTATCTATCTGATCACTTGTGAACGGGGTATAAGAAGTCATAAGAAAATGACATCGAGGCGTTGGTATCAGTGACGCGATAATTCCAACGAGATCATTATTCATATATCCAGGGTATCGTAGTGTCTGCGTGCTAGCAGCCATCACAGTCGAGACCTATATGTCTCCTATCAGGAACCATGAAAGCGCTCTATATAGAAATAAAACCACGTACTAGCTGATTTGTCTGGTCAAATGATGGCGTCTGGATATGTAACCTATCCGCAGAAATTCGCGCCAAAGCCCCATTATCCAATACTACCACCGAATCCGCGTGGTTCACCAGCCGTTTCAGTGTAAGCAAAGAGTTATATGGCTGCACGACTACATCACCCTCTTGTGCATTTGGGAATACACTGTAAGTCTGTATTAGCTTCTTGGGGAACTTATCGTTGAGTCTCTCGAGAAGGAAGGAGCCGAGACCAGAGCCTGTGCCGCCTGCGATGGAATGCATGAGCATGAAACCCTGTACGATGAAGAAACAAGGAATCCAATCAGTGATTCCGCATGCTTTGTGATTGTGAGAAGTAAAAAGGGGAGGGGAGAAGAAATGGCATTGGAATAGGCGAAGGGTGAAGGGTGAAGGCAGAGGTGAAGGGTGAAGATGGAGCATACACCGAGGTCGACATACGCACCTCGAGCGAATCACTGCCCTCCGCCTCGCGATCCACCATCTCCATAACCTCCTCGTAGATCTTCTCTCCCGCCGAATACCCTTGTGCCCAGTTGTTCCCAGCGCCCCCTCCATCCGTCGATAAGAATATGTTTTCAGGGTTGTATAAATTTGCATATGGTGAAGTCAAGATGTTGTTGATCACCTATGGCCAGGCGTGAATCCTATTTTCCAACGTCCTCGAGGAAGCCAACGCACACGGGGTTCTAGGTCGACCAGAATGGCTCTAGGGATGTAATGCTCGTCATCTGCTTGATAGAAGAAAACGTCCTTCCGATCCCCGCCTTCTGTCGCCCATTCTTCAAGAATACCTTCCTTGCTAATCCCATGTTCGGCGCAGAGCCGTTGCCAAAACACGGAGCCCACTATAACGTGAGTCAATACTGGGAGCACTGTACATCCTCTGTGGAATGGCCCACGCACTCTGGTTCCCGCATTGTCCGAGCTGTACTGTTACAATTTCCCTGGGCATGATAAAGACGCGAAAGTGAAATGTGACGCGCTGTGTCACATATACGCGTGCCCTTACCTCACGCGACTCAAGAGTCCGAGGTCATCCATCACCGCAAACTCGAAGCATAAAAATTGTTTTGCACCCCTCAGTATGTACGTAACCTGCGATGTATCGGGTGATTTGAGTTACTGTCGGGGTCAGAAAAGCCGTGTCGAGTACCTCGAGCGGCCGCCGAAGTGTGTACCTGAAGCAGCAAGGAGGTGGGTAGGCTGAAACAAGGACAACCGAATTTCATTTTTGCTTTCTCATATGACCTATGTTTCTCTCCATTATTCTTCCGCACTTTCCCCTTGGCAATGGTCTGTGGTATGGAGCAGTATACAGTGTGTGTTCCCACTTCAGAACTCGCGCGTATTTCGAGTGACTGAAGTGAGTATTCCGTACCATACTTAACTGGGACTTGTATTGATAACTAGTATATATCTGTATCTTTCAATTACAGGCGTTGCTACACCGGTGTGGGATAAAACGATAGTAACTACAATAATCCCGAGATTTCCTTTCCGGAATCCGAGTGAGAAAATGTTGGGTATCCGTTCAAATATTCGACCAATAGAGAGTGGAGAGTAAAGCAAGCGTTAAGCCGAGCGACGAATATAAATGCGGTGATGACAGTGTCATAACAGAATTATTTTGGCGTTCTGAACTCCCCACATCTCCAGCGCGGGTTCTGCCACAGAAACCCGAACCTTGCAGAGAATCGCTAGGGATAAGGATAACGGGCATGCCACCCTTCGTATACTCGACATCGAGATAACCTTCAGACCCTACGACCCATTGTTGGCAGGTGAAGATGCTGATCAAGCTCGTAAGCCCAAGTCACACTCCCATCGTAAGGCGCTCACTTTGTCATTTCTGTGCTCGAGTCATAAGGAGACGGGACTGCAATATGGGTACCATTTCGAGGCTGCAAAGAATAGTAATCATTAGACAATGGGATCTCACTTGCAACGGAGAAAAGTTCATACTGGGGAGCCAATGTTAGTGGCGACGGAGATCACCTGTCCCTTCATTATGGCGATACCATAGGGGCTAGTCGTCAGAATGTGGGTTTCTTGCTTCAACCAATCCGTCTTCACTAGGAAATTGCGGAACTAAGTTGGATGTTACTATTAGTCGGCTGGTTTCCTGCGAACAAGAAATTGACGAGCGTACCTTGTTCAAAGTTTGGATGAGCTTATAAGCGTCGGACTCTTTGTAATTCGACGTCCAAAGAGGCTCACGATTGTACTACGGAGGTTAGACGTGCGTCAAAAGATATCCACAGCTAATCTGGAGAATGCGCACAGGGTCGGCAGCACCCGAGAAGGACTGCTCTTGGCCATAATATACAATTGGAATGCCGTCCATCATCCAGTTCAAGACCATAGCATTGCTGAAGACGGTTGACACCATGAATCGCCGGCATACTACAGTTGGATCCAATACTTACTACAGACTTTGAGGATCCACGGATTTGTTATGCCAGCGGCTTACATCCTGGTTCTCGAGAAAGTTGCCAAGCAAGCCGACATCCTATTTGACGTGAGTATGCACTAGGGGGGAGGAAACAAGGCATACCTTGAATTTAGCCTTGGACTGCTCGAACACGGTGGAGATGGCAGTGATATTCCCAGGGCCAGGAATTGCAAATGCCTCCATCAGAGCAGAGTACATGGGGAAATTGAGAACGGAATCGAGTGCATGGGGTCCTTGATATTGTGCTATGGGACTGGTAACGCGGTGAGATGAATCGGCGATGAAGGGAACACCTCCACATACTCGACTTCGAGCCCGCCAAAAACTTCGCCCATGCAAAAGACGCCGGCCTTAGCGCAGAACTGTGGCCAAAAATCCATCTGCACATGCCTAAAAGGGATTAGCGCTCTGCTGCCATGACAGATTGAGCCCCAGCGACGTACTTGGCGGCTAAGATGGATAAATTAGTGTTGAAAATTGCTGGCAAGGTTTCTCAGGCTCACCATCAATGCGAAGGCCATCAATGTCGTACTCTTTAACGAGGTTTTGGATCCACTCGCCGTATTGTGCAATGACAGTGGGATTGCTTGTGTCAACGTCAGGAAGTGGCACTTTCTCATCGCCCAACCAGCAGTTCTGCTCGCTGGTCGTATTGCCCCACTGGATGGGACAGTACGAGTGATACAAAGACTATGCTAGGGTTTATACGCCCGTGGTGCGGGGAAATGGCTAGTATACGCACGGCATCTTTGAAAAAGTACTTTGAGTAGTCCGGGGTTGTTGACGTAGCCATGACATTATTGACTACAACATCAACCATAATATACCTGCAATCATGTATCAGTCATGGTTGATAACTGGCGGAGTTAAGCGCACATGTCTCGACGGTGAAGTTCCTTGATTAGAGCTTGAAGATCGGCTGCCGTGCCAAAACGGTCATTGAGCTGGCTAATGTCTTGCATCCAATAACCATGATATGGGTCTCCATATGCAGACCGTGGACCATTATAGTTCTGATTTATTGGGCTGATCCAGACTGAAGGAGTAGTTGAGTCGAATCCTGAAAATTTAAATGATAGGAAGACTCACTGGCAGTAAAACCGGCATTCTCGATGTAATCAAGGTTTTCACGAATACTAATCGTAAATGCGCAATTGGCATAGGCATGGACAAGAGTCAGTTAGAACACACGTATTCCATGTTCCTCCGCAAAATGTTTGTTTTCCGGGGTCACAAGCAGTGCGGTCAGCACCTTCGGGGAGGGCGAAGCGATCAGTAATCAGTCTAGCAGTTTAAAATAAATGTCCGCATAGTCTGGAAGAGGGCCGGAAGGGAGAGGTGCGTACTGGTAAATAGAACGGCCGCGCCATTGCTCTGCCGTCGCAGCTTGGGCGCAATAAAAAGACGCGAAGAGGGAGAGGAGGGTGACCGGAGAGAACATGTAGAAGGAAAGAGGGGAAGGAAGGAGCGGGAGTACAGTAGGGAACGGACTGCTCCTGTGAGCACGAGGGAGGGAAGGGGGAAGCCAGAAATGGTGACGGGAGGGAAGGAGAGGATAAACGACATAATATATGGTTCGCCCTAGTCCCAGCGATGAGGATTCTCCAGGATTCCCCGCGTTGGGTTTAGACTTTCCTGTATATCACCTGACCCTGGTTTCCGGAGTCCCAGTCAATCTCGGATCTCTCTCCGGATCTCGCCGCGGTTCCCACTTAACGGCCTCGGGCACCAGATCCATTCTTCTTCCACGTTACACGTTTGCGTCCACTTGGACACCGCTTCTTGGTGGACCACCTTCTGCGCTGCCTGCCGGGTAACCACATACAACTGGCTCTTCTGACATCCCGCACACCCACCGGACATTGGCTTCACACAACTCTCTGTTCCCTGAACGCCAACTTGAACCGGCTATGTCCACTCATAAGAGTCTTAACGGCGATTCTTTCACGAACTATGGTTGGCTTGTTTGTATTTGGGTCCTTGTCATTCCGTTCCAGGTATTTTCTTTCCCGCACACATCCATGTCCTTCAAAAGCTCTTAATCCGGAATCATGAAGTACGGCTATCATATATCAGCTCTAAATCAGATCAAATCTGTCTTAACATGCGAGACTACTGAAAATCCCTTCATCAAAGACCCCGTTTCACTTCCAACATGCATACCTATGTCCAATTTCGTATTCTCTTTCGTAACCGCGGTTTTCACAATAGGTGGCCTGCTAGGCAGCCTTGTTGCAAACGTCCTGATGGATCGTTACGGACGTAGGGGGGCTTCCAAAGTGGCTGCACTCTTGCTCGCTGTAGGCGCTGGACTTATGGGTGCCAGTAGCTCTGTCACCATGCTTAGTTTCGGCAGGTGAGGCCACTATTGATATATCTCGTGCCATTGCTCCACGTTCAATCAGATTCCTCGTGGGCACTGGCTCCGGTATCGGTATATGTGTTGGACCAATTTATGTCGCCGAAATCGCGCCGTCCAAAATAAGTGGAAATATCGGTCCGTCCTTCCACTTTCACGTTAATCTTCTGTTTTAACATTGAGGGATGTAGGTGTGCTCACACAACTCGGTATTGTGCTGGGTATAATGGTAACGCAAATTGCTGGTTTTCGTTTTGCAACTCCAACAGAATGGCGCCTTGTACTCTTCGTGTCTTCATTTATTGGTTGCCTGCAGTTCCTGGGTAGTTACTTCGTCGTTGAGACTCCTACGTGGCTCGGCCTTAAGAACCGTCCCGAGGAAAGGAAGACTACTTCGAAGCGCCTGTGGGGGGTGCATGCCAACTCATGTAACTATCCTCCATGACAATCTCCGAGAACTGCATACTGATGCCCCAGGGTTAGCCTCAGAGCCTGACGATGAGAACCCTTTATTGGATGAAATAGAGCTGCATTCGCAACCGCAAACTAATGCAACGACCATGACGCAATTATTCCTTTCGCCAGAACTCCATAGGCCTTTGATGATCGTTTCCTTTGCTATGTTATCGCAACAGATATCTGGTATGATTCTGACATTCAACCATTCGTTCGCATCTCACTCGGCCTCCCAGGTATCAACGCAGGTCGGTATTCGATTAACCGGGGAGGACACATCATCTTATTATCGATCAGTCCTTTATTATAGCAATGAGATCTTGTCGAAATCTTTGCCTGATTGGGGACCATATGTCTCGCTTGGCATCACAATCGTGAATGTCATTATGACGTTCCCGCCCATTATCCTCATAGAGGTTTTCCCTCTTCCACTTCATCATAAATGAGCTTGCTGACCTTCACACGTAGCGCGTTGGGCGCAAATCTCTTCTAAGGCTATCAACTTCTGGAGCTCTCATCTCACTTGGTGCCATTGGTTATGGCCTCAACTCTGGTTTCGCAAGTCTTGCGAGTATCGCGACAATCACATTTGTGATGTATGCATCTAGGTCTCCTTGTTACACGGCCTGTTCAACCGCTTTCATTCCAGGTCGTTCGCAGTAGGCTTGGGACCCATTCCTTTCGTGATGATTCCTGAGGTTTCCCCTCCCCATGTGAGTGCTATCAGATTCGCATGGATTTCTTCGCAATTGACACAAATGTTAGGCTGTGTCTGCCTTGTCATCGATGGCACTTTCCCTCAACTGTAGGCTGACCCTTGTTGATCTTTGGGTTTTATATTCTCATTTTCCACTGTAGGGATTGTCAACTTCTTTGTCGGCTTAATCTTTCTTCCTCTTCGAAGCTTCCTCTCGGCTGGTGATCCCGCGAAAGAAGGACGGGTGTTTTATGTTTTTGTTGCCATCCTGTTGGCAGCGTCACTTTCCCTGTTCAAGTTATACCGAGGATGAGCGGTTCTAAACTCCAATGTTAGATACTTCATAGCTATCGTCTGGGCATTTTCTGAAAATCAAGCGCGGTGATGAGTCATCCTTCGAAAGGGAAGTGAAATTATCGGAGTCTTAAATTCCTGTAGCGGAGTTTCAAAGCGTGAGTGCCAAGCGTGGTGTGTTCAAAGGGGACTTACTGCCACTCTGCACATTGACGAATCGTGTTGGAGGCGGTCTTCGTCTTCTCTTTGCTAATTTACCCCCTCAACAGTATTCAAAACGGCGACCGGACCTGGAAGCGCTGCGCGGCGTTCGGTGACCCCCTCCAGGTCGTCGTCCCATATGGACAACCCGCCGACTACAAATATCCATACCATTGTCAAGGCTCAAATTGTCTTCTTGCTCTCGACGCTCACGGAGGAGAACTTCGAGAGAAATCAACTTGAAATACGCTCGGTATGTCTAATCCCTATCAATTAGAACGCAAAGTTCGTTTCTAACCGTGGATGCATCATTCACAGCTTTCTGAGCAACACGGCGTAGAAACATATCTACACTTCATACGCCGCCTCATCGTTCATTCCCAGCAGCGCCTCACCTCATCTGGTTCCGCATTTGGGGGAACGGACGCTCTCACCTTCCGGCTTCTTGTTTCAGAATCCCAGCGCATCGGTCGAGACCCGATCCTCGCAGACCGTTTCCGCGAAGGAATTGACAGAGGGGAAGGAGACATTTTCCGTCATTTCGACCTCGTTCGATTCGTGGATCGCGTGGGGTTGCGCCCGCTGGAACGTCTCATCCTCGCGTCATCATTTGTTTCCACCCCTACCAGAAAAGAACTCGCCAACCAGGCCGCAAGTATCATCCGTCTCGAGTTTGAAAGTGCTGTTCTTGCCCTTTGTCACACCCCCTCCTTCGAGAACGCAGACTTGAATCTCAGCCAGCTGGCAAAAGTTATGGCCAACGTCCTCTCTGATCCTCCCTCTGACGCACCTGTTTTGGACGCACAACAACGTCAAGCATTTATCCTTGCCGCACAGACGAAATATGGAAAGGACGCTATATCCCCTATTCTCCGCCGTATTTTCGCCCATTTCAGGTACTGATCCTCTTTTCCTCGCACACTGGGTGTTGACACTGCTTCTCAGTCTTCCTCCCGGCACGTCTCTCGTGCAAGTGTTAATACAGCTCGGTCCTGATATCACCAGTGATCCCGAACTTGTGCGTGCGTTGTTGGAGCGATTTGGGATCACCGAACAAAACCCACCACGCGAGGCTCAAGTTATTGAGATAATTTCGACCTTGGGAAGATTGGCTGTGGAGGGCACTCCGTTGTGCGATGTCGGAGCTCTCATTCGTACTCTTGCGAGTTTCGTAAGTGTTGGTATTATCCATCATGTTGGTTTCATCTGAACGGAACTTCGGTGCAGCATGTCAAACTCAATTGGGCAGGTGTTATTAAATCTTTTGACTGGCCGGACCGACACGGTGTGGATACAGCAACTCTGAAACTTTTAATTTCTATTCTCCTCAATGCACCCCGGGATGCTGAGCCTCACGCTGTGACTGGGTTCTGGGAGACGTGGAATAATCCCCTTTACCAATTGCGTCTCCTCGATGCCCTGCTTTCTCTACCCTCAGATACCTTCAACTTTGTTAGTCTCCCTGGTCGTAGGATTGTTACCGTTGAAGATGTCACCATCGCGAGCCCCACTATCAGAGCACTTGCGGCCAACGTCCAGAGTCATACCTGGAATTCTCTCGAATTGTTCCAGGTGTTGGTACGTCTTGCCGGTTCGGATTCTGTGGAGATACGTGCCTGCGTTCGTGAAATGCTAGACAAGGCGATCAAGATCAGCGCAGAACTGGTCCACATGGGTTTACTACAGGTTCCAGTATGTTCATGCGTGCAGTTGTGCCGGGATTTGTAGAGCTGAATCTTCCAATACAGGACCCTAAATGGAATGACATCCGGCTCGAATACTCACGCAAGCTACTCTCTATGTTCCTTGCCGGTCATCCCAACCATCAACTGGTTTTCATGAGGATCTGGCAAATCGAACCAAACTACCTCACTACCGCCTTTCGTGACTTCTATGACGAGAATAATCTGAACATCACTCGTATTTTGGATGTTGCCCAGGATCTGAAGGTAAGTTGTTTCGTTTCTGAAACCAAAACTCATTCGAACGTTTACAAGTTCTTACAGATTCTGGAAGCTCTCCTTGAGGTTCGCCCGTTTACGTTCGCTCTTGACGTTGCCGCCCTGGCCTCGCGACGCGAATACTTGAACTTGGATAAATGGCTACAGGACCACGTCAATCGTTATGGCGGAGAATTTTTGCATTCAGTCATTGCGTTCTTGGAGGCGAAGATGGAGAGCGAGAAAGCTTGTCGTCTTTCAGAGACCCCTGTCGAAAGCAGGACCATGGCTCTAAATGCTCATACCGTCACCATCATCCTGAGGGTCTTGAGGAGCAGGTTAGTAGAGTAGATCTCCAAATCGTAACGTATAAGTAACGCTAACCTTACTTTGCAACAGCACCGAACTTATGCTGGAAGGCGACGTTGAGGCTTGTTTGGAAGTGCGCAACGCGTGCCTACAAATTCATCCACGACTCATGAATTTGATGCCCGGTGCTGAGACTGAGCCTGGTTTTGCGGTGATGAGTTATCCGGCAGATATTGAAGCTGAAGTTGATAACATCTACAAGCAGATGTATGACACTGCTACATCCATTGACGATGTTATCAACATGCTCCAACGCTTCAAGGCTTCCAACAATCCCCGAGACCATGAGCTCTTCTCCTGCATGCTTCACTTCCTTTTCGACGAATATAGATTCTTCCAATCGGACTACCCCACCCGTGAACTAGCCCTTACCGCCTACCTCTTCGGCTCCCTTATCCGCCATCAGCTCATTGACTATATTCCCCTTGGTATTGCTATCCGCTACATCCTAGATGCCCTCAATTGTCCTCCCCACACCAACCTATTCAAATTCGGCATGCAAGCCTTGAATCGGTTCGAGTTCCGCCTGGTAGAATGGAGACCGTTATGTGAGGCTTTGCTCCAGATCCCTCACTTTGTTGAAGCTCGTCCCGACCTTGCGGCTAACATCCAACATATCCTCGCTGCCGGTGGTGCTTCCGACAACAGAGACTTACAAAACATGACCTTGGTTCCGTCCAACGGACCTCCTCCTGAACCCTCCCCCATCTTCACTGCCATCCGACCCGACGATGTTGATGAAGAAATTACCACACCTCCCGAGGAAATTTCCGATAAAATTCTATTCATCGTCAACAACCTCGCTCCCAGCAACTTCGACGCCAAGATCGAGGAAATGCGCGAGCAGTTTCTGGATGAATATTCTCGTTGGTTCGCGCATTACCTTGTTGATCAACGTGTTAGCTCTGAACCAAACAATCACTCTCTCTACCTCCGCTTCCTCGACTCCCTCGACCGCAAAGAACTCTCCCGCTATGTCCTTCATGAAACATTTGTCAAGGCTCAGGCTATGCTAAATGCTGAGCGGACCCTTCAATCTGGTCCTGATCGTAACATCCTCAAGAACGTCGGCTCCTGGCTCGGAACCATTACTCTAGCCCGAGACCAGCCAATCAAGCACAGAAATTTGTCGTTCAAGGACCTGTTAATTGAGGGTTACGCGAATAGTCGCTTGATCGTTGCTATCCCCTTTGTTTGCAAAACCCTCGAACCCTGCGCCCGTTCCAAAGTTTTCCGGCCGCCCAATCCCTGGCTGATGGCTGTTGTCAGTCTTTTGGCCGAACTATACCACCATGCCGAGCTAAAGCTGAATCTCAAATTCGAGATTGAAGTCTTGTGCAAGGCTTTAGACATCAATTTAGATGCTATTGAGGCAACGCGGATCATCCGCTCGCGTCCACCAGAGGGCTTGCCCGGCTTCGATGATAATTTGGCACCGGGCGGAATGGGTGATGGTTTAGTGCAGGATGGTATGATGCTTGGACCCCAGAGCGATAATCAGCGTGCTGTCAACAACCATATCGAGGCCATTTTGTCCGCACTTGCTCTGCAAGTTCATATCAACCCCCAGCTCAGCCCTCTCAATGTCAACCAGACCTTCAAGCGGGCTGTGCAGCTTGCTGTCGATCAATCCGTTCGCGACGTACGTTGAATTTTCTCTTTGGGCTAAACAATTCTCATTTTCTGTTAGATCATTGTACCAGTTGTTGAACGCTCTGTCACCATTGCCGGGATCTCCACGCGGGAGCTGGTGATCAAAGACTATGCAACTGAGCCTAACGAGGACAAGCTGAAGAAAGCTGGGCATCTTATGACCCAAAAGCTTGCTGGAAGCCTAGCATTAGTCACTTGCAAAGAACCGATGAGAACCAATCTCACTACTCATCTTCGCCATTTCCTCAATAGCCATGGATTCACTGAGGTGTGTGGAATTCATATCCATGTGCTACTTGTACTCATGACCTTTTCTAGCAATTGGTGCCAGAACAAGTTATTCTTTTGCTAATGCAAGACAATTTGGACATTGCATGTGCAGCTATTGAGAAGGTAGCAATGGAGCGAGCCGTTGCAGACGTCGAGGAGAACCTGGCCGCTTCAATTGAGAGTCGAAGGCGTCATCGCGAAACCCGCAATCCTGGCCCCTACTTTGATCCGAATACGCCTCATCCGAGCTTCGCTCTCGGCCTTCCTGATCCTCTTCGCATTAAACCTGGTGGTGTCCAGCCTATCCAAGCCGCTGTTTATGAGGACTTTGGTATGTTGAGGATCCTTTGGTTCATTCACCCCATTGAATTTCGCTCGTAGCGGTCCAAATCAGGCGTAATGTTACTCGGCCAAGCTCTGCCAACTCCTTTGCATACAGTAACCAATCACCCGGCCTTGATCATGATGTTGCCGACCAAAGCATGCACAGTCACCAGGAGATCATGGAACGCTTCCAGGTTTTGACCCGTGATCTTGAGGCTATCATGGTACAGCTCCCTACACAGAGTCTTACTACCTTGCCGCCTAGTCACGATGTTCGCCATTTGGTTCGCCAAATTTTGTATCTTGCGGTCGAGGCCGCTGACCGACACCACACCCCCCTCATGATGTCACAAGCAATCGTTCGGAAGCTGTACAATACCCCATCTCAGCTTGGAAGAGAGGTTTATGTTGCACTTTTGGATCAATTGTGTCATTCCTTCGAAGATGTTGCGAAAGAGGCCATTGAATGGTTGTTGTATGCCAATGATGAGGTGCGCATGTTCCTTCAGCTCGTTCGACAAAAATATCAATCACATTTTTCAAATAGCGTAAATTCAATATCCCGGTTACTGTTACTTTATTGAGGAGCGGCCTCATCAGTCTCAGCATCACAGACCAACAACTTGCTAAGTCCATTGGCACGGATCCTCGCCCGAACCTCCTGACTTATGCCGCCGGCCTGATTCGTGAATCCTTGATCGCCGATCCCCCCGTGGCTACCCAGAACCAATTTGCTTTTACAATTGACGCTCTCGAACAAGCTTTTAAGGCCGGAAAAACGAATGACGAGTACGTTGATATTACATATTGCATGGACAAGTGTTCTAAACGGTGAAATAGTGTCGTCCGTCGGCTTCTTGATGATCTTCGCGGTGTGAGACATGCCCCTCCCCCGGTAGATGTCGCCTCCCGCCAGCCTTCCACAAAGCCTGAGACGGAGCAATTACGGGAAAAACTTTACATCTGGTTCCAGCAATGGGTCAACATCTTTCAGCGTTCTCACTCTCCCGAAAAGAGCTTCGTGCCTTTCATCACTCAACTCACCAAACAGGGCATTCTCAAAGTTGAGGACATGTCTTCACTCTTTTTCAGAGTCTGTGCAGAGGCTAGCGTTAACAGCTATGTCAAATGTGTTGCTTCGAACGACTTTGCATATGCCTTTCAGGCTTTGGATGCCATGTCGAGGCTCATCGTATACATCATCAAGTATCATGGTGACGCATCGGGAGTTAATAACGACCAGGCCAAAGTCCATTACCTGACAAAGATTTTGTCCATCTTTGTCCTTGTATTAGCCAACTTACACGAGGAACAGGGCCCTGCGTTCCAACAGAAACCTTTCTTCAGGTTTTTCTCAAGCCTTGTCAATGACCTACACTCCATCGAGAACCATCTCGGCCCCGTCTACTTCCACCTGCTGGTCGCTATTAGTGATACCTATAGCTCCCTTCAGCCCACATACTTCCCAGGATTCGCGTTCTCCTGGATGTGCCTCATCTCCCATAGGCTCTTCATGCCTAAACTCTTGATGTCAGAGAATCGCGAGGTACGTGGTCCTTCCTAAGGGTTTGTAACGCATATATTGACCAATGTCTAGGGCTGGTCCGCTTTCCACAAGCTTCTAGTCTCCCTCTTCAAATTCCTCGCTCCGTTCCTGAAAGACGCCGACTTGCAGAATGCTGCTAAGGACCTATACCGTGGCACATTGCGCCTTCTTCTCGTTCTCCTCCACGATTTCCCCGAGTTCTTGAGCGAATACTACTTTACCTTGTGCGATGTCATTCCCCAGCGTTGCATTCAGTTGCGAAACATCATTCTCAGCGCCTTCCCTCCCGCCATCGTTCTTCCCGACCCTAACCTCCGCAACCAAAAATTTGAAACTGTTTCCGATATGGGACCCATCCCACCTATCCTTTCCGACTTTAGCTCCGGTCTCAAGGGCGGCGAGTTGCGGTCCTCCTTGGAACAATACTTACTGGGCCGCGGCTCTGCTTCCTTCCTGGCCTCGCTCAAAGATCGCCTCAAGCTCCCTGGAGTCCCTGAGGGTGCAACCGAAACCTATAACGTTTCCTCGATCAACTCTCTTGTGATGTTCATCGGCGTTTCATCCGTTGCACAAGCAAAGGCGCGAAGTGGATCTTCTTTGTTTGTTGCTAGCGACCCTGGAGTTGTGGCCTTGCAGTATCTCGCTAGCAACCTCGACGATGAAGGTAGGTTTTCAGTCTGTCTTTCAAGGATTCAGACTAACCTGTCTGCTTGCAGGCAAACATCACCTCCTGAGCTCAATGGCTTTGCATTTGCGCTACCCGAACGCTCATACCCACTGGTTTAGTTCCCTCATGCTCCATCTCTTCCTGGAGGTGAAGGACGATCGCTTCCGAGAAATCATGACCAAGGTCCTCCTCGAGCGCTTCATTGTTCACCGACCACACCCTTGGGGAGCTTTAGTCACCTTCATTGAGTTGCTCCGCAACCCGAAGTATGAATTCTGGACCAAAGAGTTCATCCGTGTTGCCCCTGAAGTGACTGTTCTGCTCGATAGTGTGCGTCATAACTTATCATGAACATCCGCTACCTTGGCCGTGACGCGAGATGTTGCAGGTTGCAGAATCCATATTCCAACAGTAGATTTCTCTTGTCGTTATAATTGCTATCTTCTCCCACATATCTGTCATGTCCTATCTGGGTTTTACCACACCGCATACTGTATTGTAACAACGTGTATGACAATTTACTCGACGCAATTACTCCCCAGATTGTATGTACTTGAGTACAGAATCAGAGGTTCTTGGACCACGAAAATGCTTCATTCCATGTCCAGCGGGAGCCCCAAACCCTGCCAGTGTAGTGAGTTGTCATTGCCTCTCATCAAAAATGATTATAGCTCACCCCGCCCCTGATATTCCGGCTGCTCCTAGTTTGTCTGTTGCGGGCTCAAGGATTACCCATGAAGGTGCGGTAATCCCTGTTCTTACTGGAAATAGCCGCGCTGCTCGTTCCAGAGCCCCTCCGCTCTCACCGACGATGAGTATCATCAAGGCCACATGTGAGGTCGGATGGGGGTGTAGAAGGATAATCCCTTCAGAATTATGGTCAGCTCCCATGCCCCAACTCAATCATGTCTTGCAGTCAAATTACCTATATCGGAGTCCGTCTCGAAAAGACGGCCATTCAGAGTCAGTCGCCCACCTCTCAGGCCCAGTGGAGTCTTGTTTTCTCCTAGGATACGCTGGACGAGGGGATTATCCAGACGTCCCATCACAACGAAGTTGTGTCTCGGCCACTTGACATGTGCTGGAGTGATGATTTCATCGTCATAAACTATATCCGCATCTAGACGATGGTATATGTGAAGATCGTGTGCGAGACGGATTCCCACGGACAAGAAATTTTTGGGCTGGGGTGCCGGCGCGGAACTGGGAAGAATGAAGGTAATTGGACCTTTGGTGGAGAGGAATGACTGGAGTCGGGTTGGGGGCGAAGGTTCGATAGCCGGTTCTGCGGTCAGCATCTACGGAAGATTAGGTGAGGTTATAAAGGCATAAATTTGCTTACTGTCCATTGTTGGGACGAAGAGTCTCTCTCGAAGCGAAGAGCAGATTTTGGAAATGTGAGGTTGAGCGAGATCTCGTCACCATCAATACGCAGGACGTTATATGAACCATCGATTCGCAGACTGGAGAATCTCTTGACATTGGTTGTCCGCACCCCAAGAATGTTGGTGGTTGAGGGAACTACAGTAAGTCTAGCCAACCTGAACAAAAAGTGAGACCTAGTCGATTGAAACCCCATTAAATGTGATCATACCTCCCGGGACAATTTACCTCTTCGATCTTCCAGCCATTCAAGGACCCACTTTCTTCTGGCCGAAAAACTGTTAGAGTGAAAGGCGAGAGAGGCTTTGACCCATTGATTCCCGTGTGCTTCTGCGCATACTGTTCAATGAACTCTTGTACCTGATCGTTATCGAGAACTGCAGGGTACCAGTGCCCTTGTCCCTTGTCCTCTCTCATCCTATGAAACTGGAGTTGAGATATGAAAGTTGGTGCACGGAATGAGGAATCATACGTGATATTAGAGGCAACTCCATGAATCTGAGACCATGTCTTTACAACGCTAAAGGATTCTCTGCTGTGCCACACAGGGACATTGTCATCATCTCCCCTATTGAGAAAATAATTAATGCGGCAAACGTCACGACTAACTATATCAAACGAACCCATGGATAATTAGCACAGGCTTGTCCATAACGTTCGTCAAGAATAAATCGTTGTCGTCCGGAGTCAGTGATGATTCCAGTATAGCACGTAGCATAGGGTCGATGGAATGCGCAGATCTACAGTTCAATGGTACATTCATTACCAGCCGCCAATCAAAAGAACGAAATCGCACATGAGAACGGCGCTTCGGTCAGTCCTTAATCATGATTGAAGGAGAAATGATAGTCTCACCTTGACATAGTCAATGGTACGTATGCTTGTGATTTAATGTATCCAGAGGCGGGTACGACGGCCAAAACCCTATCGGGGAACCGAGAACCAAGGTACCAGGCTCCCTGTCCTCCATTAGAGTGCCCTAAAAGAATCACAGGTGTTCCAACTGTAAAGGCAAATTCTTTCCAAGAAGACCGCCTTAGAATCTCAGCTAGTGCATCAACGCAGTTCCACGCATCTTCAGCACTTGGTCCGTGCCAATCCAGTCCCTGGTTGCAGAATTAATAGACCAGGATTTAGTTACGTCAAAAGATGGCTCACCCAAGACGTACGGCCAGTAGGCAGGATGGTCCAACCGGAATTGCTCGGTGGTAATGATTGAGCCCAGAAGGCTTGATCGATGATATCCACCCCAGCACCATCTGAAGTATTTAATCAGTGACACGCATCAAGAGGAAGCATGGGGCTGAATCACGGAGCGCTAAAATCGGTGGATGGTTGATTTGAGGCCGATTGATTGGAGGAATGGCCAAAAACGCGGTAGGCATCGTGTCGCCAAAGAAATATGTTGCTTTCAGAGCTACACGCTCATGCAATACTGTACCACTACGCTGAATGATTGGGATGGATAAAGTTATATGGTGCTCCTGGCCAGATTTACGAGCCAAAGTGATCATGAGCTCGAGTTCATTGCCATAGAATGGCTCATCTTGTGTGAGAATGAACGGCGCAATACGCAGCTGTGAAGGTGCTATTCTTGTTGGATGCTTTAATTGGACTTGTATTTCCTAGGAAACAAAGTAAATTCATGTACGACCAAGCATTATTAAGACATTTGTTGCGTACTGGACGTTTAGATGTGATGCGAGTGACAGTCCACCAGTCTCCAATGCTCCTAAACGCTATCCCCATGCCTTCACCAAATGCACGGCCATCAACGAAATCGCACAAAACGTCCTGGGATGGTTCATGCTTTACGACCTGTTGTATGCGTTCGATTTCTACGGATAGGCCAATCACTTGGGTCGGAACCTCCGTTCCATTTCTTCGTGGGTCGCCGAAAAGCCTGATCTTTAATGCATAATGAGCATCTTTGATTGAATGGTACAACAGCGCCCGCGATTTACCTCGTAGTCTCCGCTTATAAAAATCTCGTACTGAGTTGGAGTTACTGGGTTTGGGATTGTTGGTAAACTGACAGCGCGCGGAAGGGCTCGTTCCATGTCGTAGATGTTTCCGGCGTACCATTCTGGTACTAGACCTTCCCGATCAGTGACATTCGCTGGCAAGATAGTAAAGTATGACCCTTGCTTGAGTTGCACAAGGAGTCTGAGGGGTTCCGTTTCAGCACTTGTTGCATGCGGAGGAGTCAGTGTTATGGTTCCTCGGAGGACGGCGTGGTGTTGTAAAGCAGCCCAGCCTTCTGTACGACGAAGGTTTTCCCATCTACATCATCAACCTTGTCAGCTCAAAAAATTGGAGCGGTAAGTACCTGACTTCGGGAAACGAAACTTCGAGAACACCACTGTCCGACATTTGAGTATTGGTCCATTGAACGATAGCGTTGTCAGAGTACGAGGAAGGCCAGTTTTTTTCATAGTCGATCGGCCGCAGCACTTGAAGTAGTTTGGCTGAAAGCTCGGGTGGGATAAAGAAATGGGCTCACAATCTATCGGAAAAGATGGTGAAAGGTATTGTTGCTCCCGGGCATGGATTGGGAATGGGCCAAGGACATCCCAATTTTTAGATAGCGTTAGTTTCCACTGGCTCTGGTCCTGGGTTTCATGAAAGCTTGTTTGAGCTTGAATGCTTGCCATAGTGTAGTTATGGAATAGACACAAGATCAGCAGTCCGAGATGGTGGATAATAAGGCTAATTTTGTTCTTACGAGAGGGATTGATCTGGGGCGTGAAAGTGGCTGTGTTATTGACCTGGAGCGTTGGAAACAAACAAATGTAAAAGTGATCAACTGCGCTAATTATTTGTGACTCGAGCCGTCGAACACTCTTATCATGTCTAGTCGACAAGGAGGGAAGCTGAAGCCGTTGAAGGTAGGCTGGGACGAAAGAGGTTGTATTGTGTGTGCTGATAAACTGTTACTCAGGCGCCCAAGAAGGACAAGAAGGAAGAGACGGAGGAGGACATTGAGTTCAAAAAGAAGAAGAAAGCTGAAGAGGAAGCGTTGAAGGCTGCGAGGGAGAAAGGTATGTTGGGATACTTGAAGCATTAGATCGCAGCTGACTCTCTGTAGCCATGAAAGGTATACACTAGGCTATGATTTCGAATTGTTAGCTCACCATTCCCACAGCTGGACCTCTTGTGGGTGGGGGCATCAAGAAGTGAGCATAAGCGTCAGGAGAATAAAACATGCTGACACAATTGCAGGAGCGGAAAGAAATAAAGAAAGCACGGTTAGATTGGTACATGTTAGGCTCTGTGAGGCATGCGCGTGGATGTAGTGAGTTTCGGTAGTACGCTACAGAAGGAAGCTTTGGCATTGTTTGTGTTAATATTTCTACGCATGATGGTCGAGTTGCCAGTCGGAATCTACCAATCACGTCTCTCCCTCCCAATATCTCTTTTCTCTCCTTCACTCTCCACGCAAAACTCCATGCTGGGCTCATTGCAAGGCCTGCCGCCTAATAACCAGCAACAGCAAGGTCAACAGCAGCAGCAATCCCCACAACATCAAAACCAGTCGAATGCCATACCGCCACCCCCTCCACAAAATGGCCAAGACGTCACGCTTTCCAACGTACTGCATTTCCTCCAGTCTGAGTGGAGACGCTATGAGCGCGACCGAAATGAGTGGGAGATCGAAAGAGCGGAAATGCGGGTTAGTTTTCGTGTCCTGCGATGGCACTCTTGCGCCTTTCCAGTCTCACAATACTTCATAGGCACGAATTGCACTGCTGGAAGGAGAGAAACGATCGTTTGACAATGTCAAACTTGACCTTATGCGTCGAATTAAAATGCTCGAGTTCGTTCTACGCATGGAACGGTGAGCCAAGTCCTCTTCATGTATTGTTTGTTGCCTGACGTGGGTATTCCAGCTCGAAGCAGTTCTCTCAGACTTCTTCCCAATCCAACCATCCCTCGAAGCTTGCGGCCATTCAAGCTCATGGATCCTCTACTGGTTCAAAGGACGACCTGGGAAGTCACAAGGAGGAAAGTGGTGGGAGTTCTCCTCGAAGCGAAGGTGCGTCTCACTGCGGTATTCAGCAGGGTTACAAACTAACAATTATAAGATTCCCCGCTTCCCGAGAGTCGACTGTCGAACGGGGGACTTATCTTAGGTGCTGGAGGTAGACCTGTCTCTTACTCCTTCCCGAACTCGGCTGACAGTCTGGCAGCATCCACTATAGCTGGACTCGGTAAAGCTCCTCTTGGACGTGACCCAAAGAGCAGAGCTCGTAGCCGCGACTACCTCAAACAGTGCGTTCAAGATCATGTTCGGAGATCCAACTTTCTCACATTTGGTTCTTAACCAGATGCCTTCAAGAGATTTCCTACTTAACATCCCCTCAAGCTATGAACCCATTACCCAATCGACCACTTCTTAATAACCCCTCGATACCCCTTTCACTTCCTAATGTTCCTTCCTTCGACCAACTCCCTTACAATGGCCGGCCGCGAAAGGTCCTACCTGAGGGAGGAAAAGAGTTTCCATTACTGAATGGCATCAACTCTTTATCTGGTCCTTCTTCTGCGCCGGCAACCTCTGGGCCTCAAATCCCGCTATTGGAACGTAATAATCCCCTAGCTGCAGGGAACCCTCCTACACTGGGTCCGCTGGGTTCAGCTGCTCCCGCAACTTCGGCTCATCCGTCATCTCTACCTACCGCTCCTGGTGACAAGGAAAAGGAGACAGAACCGGACAGTAGGCAAATTACTGCCATTTACCGCCCTGATGATGCCGGCGAGTGGAAGGAGAAGCTGAGACAATCCCATGAAGCTGCAGAACAGGCCCGTCTAGCAAAGGAAAATCAAACAGGCGTCCACGCATGGGATCCGCGGCGGGATGATGATGATGAGTTAAAGGACGCAGAAATGGACATTGACGATGATGAATCTTCGGTAGTAGGAGAAGGTGAAAATGCCAAAGTATGGAAAGCCAAAAGGACGCTCAGAAAGTTAGTGGGTTAATAAGAAACTATGGTTCTTCTTACTGAGGGTATTCCCCGACAGTCACTTGGATGCTGTCAGAGCAGTCGCATTCCATCCCAGCGAACTCTGTTTGGCAACAGGAGGTGATGATTGTACCGTAAAGGTCTGGAGAATGGAAGTTTCTAGCCTTGCATCGTCTTCGTGCGTGACTTTCCTCGATTCCTTGATTACAGTCGTTCAATGTTCCTGATCCTCCTTCTAACTTTATAGGACCCGGCCAACAACGGAGGTTGAGCCTCAGCTTACCCTCCGCGGTCACTCAGCAGCTATCACCCGACTGATCCATTCCCCATCCAAGCAGTTATTATATTCAGCTTCTTTGGACTCCTCCATCAGGATATGGGCACTACCCACGCCTTCCCATACCACTTATGCACCATATGATGAAACACGAGCGCGAGGGGAGCTCATCGGTCATACGGACGCTGTATGGGATCTCGCCCTTGTCAAGGACGAGAACACATTGATTAGTTGTGGTGCAGAAGGTGCTGTGAAAGTTTGGGATGTCAGTGGGCCTTCTGGCGGTGGATCGCTAAAGTTATCATGGCGCTGGAATGGCCTCGAGAGCAGCAATGATTTCGAAGATGACGCAGACGCAGACATTCCTGGCGCTACTTCGGTCGAAGTTCTGAAAACAGACCTCAAGAAAGTTGCAGTTGCTTACCAGAACGCAGTTGTCAAAATCTTTGATATCGAGACTGGCAAAGAAGTGATCCGTCTGCAGAGTGATACAACATACGGTGCGTCGTTTCCATTGGAGATTGGATATTTGCATTGATTTCCGTCAAAAGATGGCACTCCCGCAACGCAAATCAATTCTATTGCATCGCATCCAAACATGCCTCTTCTCGTGACGGCCCACGAAGACAAGTACATCAAGATCTTTGATGTGCTCACAGGTTCGCAGCGAATTACATGTCTCAGAAAATCACCGCTCATGCTTTATCTTAGGACAATGCACGCACTCGATGTTGGCTCATCTGGACGGTGTCACATCATTATCAATAGACGCGTCTGGATTTACATTGGTCTCGGGAAGCCATGATTGCTCCGTACGTTTCTGGGACATGGCCGGATCGCGATCATGTATTCAGGAAATTACAACCCATCGAGAAAAGGCTCGGGAGGGTGTCCTCGATGTAGAGTTCCACCCTTCCTTGCCAGTCATGGTTAGCGCTGGAGCTGACGGTGTTGTGAAGCTGTATGCCTCGTCATGAGCACAGCGGTTGATCATGTTTCAAGTGATCTGTCATTACCTTGCTTATAGACTTGTTACATACTTGGGACGGGAACCATTTTGCATTGACCACGTTCGTTGTCCTTGTTTTTCTCTCCTCTTTCCTCTTCCTTTTCCCTCTTTTACGAGTGTTATGTTATTTTTGCGCTTTCATTGTAGCAATAATAATGCTTTCGGGTCACGTCATTCAGAAGCAGATGTTACCAGTCGAGTTCTCAACAGTTATGTCATGATACAGTACATCGTAAGAGAGCTATGCTACAGTAATCGCGTAAAAGTACATGGTATATATCCCTATCCAGGATACAATGTCCGACTAAGAAGTCGGAGCCAAGTCAGATTTGAACAATCAACGAAAAAAGTTCGGAGACAAAAATTCCGAGTATGGTCGTCGACCGAAGTCTAGTATAAACTCAGATACCTATCGGATGCGTCAATCATAGCTCTAGCTGGAGTAGTAGAAGTGAAGCATACTAATCCACATTCCCGGCTCGGCACATTCGATCATGACACCTAAATTGCGGGCCTTCACAAGTTCCCTGACCTGCTCGGTAATCAAATGCCTTGTAGGCTTGTCACCATCATCGCTGGTCATATCGTCCTTGCAATGCGTCACATAGACACGGAGGTCCTTGAGGACATCGATCAGCTCATCGTCTTCGATGGGATTGGTCTTCTGACGTTTCCTAGCTGGCTTAGCCGACGTTTTGAGTGCCTGTTCTTTGCGGTGAGCCACCACTTCTTTGGCAAGAGCTGTCAGTTCCGTCGCGAGGTGTTCTGGAGTGAGATGGCCGTAGAGCATGTCATCGGAGCGTCCCGAAGGCCACGAGCATTCAATAAAGATTGCTTTAAGAGTATCCGGGATTTTTGGAGCTGCTACACGCCAGACGTCAATGGTACGTGGGACCAAAGCCACTGAATCTGGTTCGACGTCCCCAAAAAAGAGAAATTCAGTCGAGGAAGGATCGTGACGGATAAAAAAGGCGGAAGAGGTGTAGGAGCCGTCTACGTATGTTCCGTGACTGAGTGGGAAGCTCCGGACGGAAATGGGTGAATGAACGGGGTGGTATTTTTCATCTGCATCTAGACTGAGAGGAATTGAGCGGAGAGGCAGGTAACTGAATGACGACATACGTTTTGTACAGAAATTTATATTGTTCGTCGGATTCCTTCCAAGACGCGAGACTAGGCCAGAGGCGGTCAGAGAATATCGTTTCCAAGTCTTGTAGTGTTTGTTTGGCGGCATATATGCTCTTTCGTGGGCCACGAAGAGAACCGGCTGAAATGACAAGGCTGTTGATGTGATCTAAATGGGCGTGGGTGATTAGGTAGGAGCTGGAGTGCAGTGAGCGATTAGTGAGAAGTCAATCGCAAACATAATGAACATATACCGAACGAAAGAATAGATTTCGCTCGCGGTATACGTCCGCTTTCTCGCGTTCACCACAGATTGGTCCAGAAGCCGGGGGTTCTGTTTAAGGAGTTGACGCAGAGCGCCCTGGCCGGAACCTGTGTACAAATCAGCTTATCCGGTTTTTTCATGTCCTCCCTTGGTGTCCGTACCCGCTTCAAGAGCTATGATGCCATCTTCCCATTTTGCATCTGCTGTCTTGAGAAGATAGCTGTAATGTTGATTTCGTCTTTAAAAAACGCGATTGGCGCTCATGAGACGACTCGACTCACCCAGATAGATTGGTCTCATCGGGACCTCCACCCGAGCCGATAACGAGCAAGTCGAGAGCACCAGTCATTCGGTTGTAACGGTTCCTCGTAGTTCAAACTATCGTCAAGAACGTCCTGTTGTTCGTTCTGTCGGTGTGGGCTTGTCTAGGGATACTCCCTAGGGGTGAAAGGCAAACAATATATAAGGGCTGTACGTCTATGATGTCGCTTGACAATGTTTGGAAAACTGTCTTGGTTGAGAGGCTAATTCTCATTTATCAAATGAGGTGAGGCCAACCTATTGACTGTAAGCCAGAGAAAGATCTGCCAGGCTCCCCGTCGGACTGGCACTTGTTTGTTTGCAGTTAAACTGGTTAAATGCCTGCTGAATTTGATGGGCGTTTCAAAAAAGTGATTGGTGTGCTGAATCGGAGTTTCGAAATGTCGGATTGACAATCCCTGGAAATTGCGTTATGACGGTAGCTATAGCATCAAATTAAGTACTTACGTCCAGTTAATTTGCGGGTGGTACGTATTGCACCTCTGTATACCGTGACGACCTCGAGCAGGCCTATATTCTAAGCCACCGCATGGTCCAGTCCTTTCTTATACTACCTCCTCCAACCAGTACAAGAAGCGGCACAACAATAGAGTCACACTGCGTGCTTCTGATTCATGTCAACCACAACGTGCCTGCTCGGAGTAACTTATCTTTGTCCTCGGTATAGCAAGGACACATGCCCAGTCGTATGGAACCCGGTGCGCTAAGCTGGGACGCCGATTATGCCCAGCCCATGGCCAACAGCATTCCTGCAAGTCGATCATTATGATATATTCACTGTGCATTGAACTCAAACGTCGGTTTCCCGGATCAGAGGGCTTAGTGGAGGGTTGGGACGCTCCGCTGTCGTATACGATTTGGGAAAGACTATACAATTGGAGTGACAAACCAGATCTACCTACTCATCATGTATGAGGCATGTGGTCAGTCCAAGAATGTTCGGGGAACAAGAGGAATCGTCAAGGCGAATCGTGCATTGAATAGTAGATATGCATAATGACTGATTGATTATGTACATTGACCTGAGCTTGAATCTTGCTGACGCGGACGTTGAACCAGAGGTCTGAAGACAAGCAACACTTGTGCAACTTGCTAGCTTGATCTTTGTCACAGCTGACGCAAGAACCCTTTGTCCAATACCTGTTTTCCAGCCTCCGCCTTGCGCAACTATCCCGTCTTTCTGTCCTACGGACATCCAATCCATTTCACTGTGTGGCAGGCATGTCCCAACCCCCAGGGAACGAGAACGTTGCAAGGAACAATGATAGATTGTTCAGCATATATGAAGACCATCTGAAGATACCGAATGTCAAAGACTATGGTGATACTGCGACAAAACTCGCTGCCTGGTTGGGTGATTCTAAAGCATATTATACTGCTGCAAGGCCAAGAGTACGTCTCGATATGTTTGTCATAATAAGTTTGCTTATGCTTTTTAGATAGTGAAACTACTCATTGTGCGCCACGACGACCGAATAACATAACCTGCTGATTCCTCATGCTACCCGTAGACTGCGCAAATGACCCTTCGAGAAGCCGTCGGATACACTTTGGACCTTACCACACCTTTCCTACCTTCTCAGTACCTTCACCATCCATTGTCAGCCAGCTATGTGGGGCTTGTCCAAGCTATTGCTCCATTTTATGGTCTTTTTGTCGAGCCTCACCTAAGCGGTAAGTATTTGTCAGACGCTAACTCCGCCTTGCCTGACCTCGCTCCAAAGACGCCATCGCCCACTTGTTACAATCAATTGAAGGCATATCCATCCCTGACGCGTCTGTTTTCTCGCCACCTGCTTCTACCAGGTCAATCTATATGTATCATTCGACACGCTCCGTGGTTGTTCTCACTCAATCAGAAGTCAACAGCCTCTTCCCACTCCTAGCCCTTTGTCTTCTGCGCGAAACGCAAGGCCGTCAATCCAGGACACCAGAGCGACGGAACCTTCAGTTACTATGGGGCAATCAAGTCCGTCTGGCAGTTCGCACCTTCTGGATGATATGCTGCAAAAGACCCAAACAAGACCGAGAGGAAGAAACCAAACACTGGCTGGAACTCACAAGGCAATTACTGCTGAAACCGTTGAAACCCCCCCACGGCATTTTGTCTCTGCCGCCACTCCTAATCATATTCAACCTATGACGACCAACGTTCGAAAAGTCAGTTCCTTTGCATTATTTATTCTTCACCTTCTGATTGTCCATCGCAGAGCCCGAGCCCGGAGATCGTCTTTCTGGGTACTTCCAAAAGCGCTGCGAATGAGCGTGGTGCATCTAATGGAACCACTCCGCCTACTACCTCCACTCCGAATAGCCTTAATGCCGGTCAAGCCTCCAAAAACTCCGGGAAAGTCAAAGCAAAAAGGAAGAGAAAAGTCGACATCGCGGCCTTTGTTCAAAGTGATCTCCAAGACTTCAAACAAAAACAGGCTCACGCACAGCGTCAGGTACTTGAATCGGTACCTTTCATCAAAAAGGAGCCAGAAACGGAACAGGTACCCCTGGTAGTCAGTGTTGGACAGCAGGCCGACGAAGACACAATAACCGCTGCTCAGACTTCCGTCCAACAGTCTGCCACCATCCAGGCTTCGCAACCTATCGGCGCGTCCCCGAATCCCCTCATGTCCCTAGCTACTGTACAGCAAACTCAGGAACATGAACCGCCCCAGATTCAAGTACCACGGCCGCTCATGATTTCCGAAAACTCTGGATTGGCTCGACTCTTCAGATGGTACGAAGAGTACAGATTCGCAAAGAGTGCCAGTGAAGACAATGCGAACAAGGACGTCAAAATGTCCAATGTACAAAATAAAGAAGAAACGCGGGATAATACGGGCTTAGCGGAGGATATTGCCATCCTTGACTTGGCAGCGCAAGAATCTGAAAGATGGTTCAAAGTTGTTGCACTTACACCGGGTCATACACAAGACACATGTGTGGAATTTACGCTCGATATAGCCCAGCCCAGCTTGGATCCTGTTTTGAAGTGGTTAAATAGGTCAACTCTACCACTTAAGTGAGTTCATTACCCTCTTTTCCCCCTGCACACTGATAAGGATATATTGGTAGAGAGCTCAGATCAAGCTATTGTCTATCCTTAGGATGCTATTCCTCTCAAGAGCTCATGAAGCACCTGGGAAATAAATTAGAACTAACAACTGATGCCCGTGTCACAAAAGCTATCACTTCCTCCGCGTCGGCTTGGCCCCGAAATGGAGGTTTAACGATGAATGTTAGTTTTGGTGGTTCAAGGAAAGATTTGCCCTTGGCACCACCACTGGTTGTAAGCATATTTTTTCTTGAGAATGTATGCTTGTGATTGTTCACGCGGTATGATAGGCTACTGGAGACGGTTTCGTTGACATTTCCGAGTTCGTTGCACTTGGGAAGAACAGCATATTGATCCATCAACAAGAGAGAGACTTCACAGATTATACATTTGTGCTTCAAGTCCACCATCCAACTTTCAAGCAATTGCAGGAAATTGTTGAGCATCGTAAAAAGGAGGTTGAATGGAGAGACTGGTTAGTGGACATCACCCGTCCCTTGGAGGTTAATGTACCCACATGTGCATTGGCGCCTAACGCACCCACATAGAAATTAATATGTGGCTTATACACCTGTCCTCTATGCTACAAAATTGTTCAATGGTGAATGCTTGTATAGCAAGGAAAGCCTGAATGTCTGAGTCCTGGGAACATTTTACCTGCCAAAACTTGTTGAAAATGGTTTGCAGATACACCCTAGTGTGCCCTGCTTTAGAAGCCTAGCCATCTCTGGAGTAGCATCAGAATGAAGTGTCATGCGATGTGCTACCAGTTTCAAGTAGAACAGAAGCCCAGATCTTCAAATGATATATCACTTCCTGTGTTAACAAGTCCTATGTTACCAATTGTGAGCATTGCCGGCTCACATACACGAGGTTCTGTAAGATATTTCAATTGTTTCACAGGTGGGACTTATAGGACGGTAATTATCACAGCGAAAGGGGCTGATAAACAGTAGTTGTAAACAGCAGGAAGTTGGTTTTATGGCGCTCCTCCCGGATCGCAGTTATACAAAACCTCAAATGCTGTGCCTTCAAGTGGGTCTGTGGCTGTCTGTGGACGCTGGTGACATGTCTTTTTTTAGCCTTGAGTGTTACATTAGTAATCCACCATCTTCTTTAATACTCTTTCCTTTGTTTTTCGCTGGAACTTGACCGAGTACTGCTGTATAAAGTATTAGTTAGCAAGGTAGTATGCTTGCGGAGCAACCGCTTGAAAGTGGGTTTGCTGATTCATTGATTATTTCACCAATTGAGAAAAGCGGCTTGCGCATTATGTAAGCGGATTTGGTCAATCGCAAGCTATCTTAAGGCTGCTTGGTGAGCCAATTACTTCCGTGTCAATGTTGATTACATAGGGACCTTGATACAAATATTGCTCTTAGGACTACTTAAAGCGCCATCCAGCCTATGCCCCGTCTTCCTTGTGGGACTACCTGGCTTTATATACTGCTCGTCGCTCTTTCTGTGTACATCATCAAAGAAACCTCCGGTCCCGGGAACTCGAATACGTTGCGGTCATTCACAAGGAATTTTAACCAGGTGTTTTCGGCTATACTTGTCGGGAGAAGAATGGGTACGCAAGTGGAATGGCATAAAGCCCTCGGGGAACTCCCTTCAACACCGGATAGAATCCCTTCGTTCTTCTTTGCACATGGCTCGCCTATGCTGGCGTTCCCCGAAGACGAGTACAATGATCCCATGATGGCGTATCAAGGCCCGAACGGAAGTCTCGCAACTTTCTTGAAGGACTTTGGACCGGCTCTGCTGAAGAAATACGATCCAAAAGGGATTGTGGTGTTCAGCGCACACTGGGAGACATCGGGGGAACGATTAGGTTGAAATTGCCGGTCATTAGATCTTCTACCTCGATTGACCTGATTGTCACAGTAACGGATTATGGGGACAATCAACCCCTGCTCATGGATTACTACGGTTTTCCGCCACAATTGTATGAACTCAAATTTATATCACGCGGTGATGCCGATCTGTCAAAACGGGTCGTCGAGCTGTACAAAGAGGTGGGTCATGTTTCAGGGTATCGAGAGTTTCAGCTAAGCGAGAATTGTAGCATGGATATTTGGCTAGGACGACGTCAAAGCTTGAACCCCGTGGTGAGGACGGACGTGGCTTCCAGGGCCCGGGTCTTGACCACGGAGTATTTGTGCCCTTCCGTTTGATGTTTGGGGAGGAGTTCACTAAAATCCCCATTGTGCAAGTTTCAATAGATTCAAGCATGAGCCCAGAAAAGAATTGGGCACTGGGAAAGGCGGTCGCGAAACTCCGGTCGGCAGCTTTCGTGGAATAACGTTTGAGGTTGACATGCTGACGAACCTATAATTCCACAGGGAAGAAGGAATTCTGGTGTTATCTGGAGGATTGACAGCTCATAATTTAAGAGACCGAAGATCCTTCTCTCCGACAACGGCAAGTGAAAGCCACAAGGCCTTTGACAGGGCAATACATTCCGCCATCAAAATATCTGATGTGAGTGTTGTCTTTCCTCGTGTTTCGGTGCCCAAGGCAATCGGTTTGCTAACTTGGAGTAGGTGGAGCAACGCAAGAAGGCACTAATTAATTTGACTCAGCATGAGGGATTCCGGGCCTCGCATCCGAGGGAAGACCATTTTGTTCCATTATATGTCGCAGCTGGGGCCGGGGAGGGAGGCGAAGTGCGGGTGATATGTGATTTATATGGGATACCAACATTTGGTTTCGGAGTCTGAGATAGTTGTTCGATGACGGAGTCGAGAGAGAGAGTGTGTGTGTGGTCGCTAATAATATAACGAAGGGACAGTGACACGAGAAAAAAGGGACCGAAAACGCCGTGGTGAGTGTCTGAAGGATACGGAAGGGAACCGAGAAGCAATCTGTCTGCCAAGTCAAGCTGGCCCTTGCCGCTCTTGTTGCTGTGATGAATTGATGGAAGAGTCACACGTTACGTATCACTGTGTGACGATATCTCCCATTAGAGGACGAGTTGGAATGGCTGATTGCCTCTCACCTCCTTCCTGCTTCTCCCTCTCATCTTCCTCTCCTCCTCCCTCCATCTCTGCAGACACTGGCCTTTCCCACTGCGTCGTGGTCACTTCTGGCCGTCAAATCTTTTCCGTGCGTTCTTTCCGAAACCTTGTGGGTCTCTGGTCTCTTACTAATCCTTTCACCCAAGTTCTCGCTTGATCCCCGACCCCATTCATTCCAGGGCCTTCTCAACAGCTCATCTTATTCCTATTAGTTTTCTTTACCTTTTAAACTCGAAAAAAAATACATAGACAGTACGTTTACTGTTGCTTGCCTGACCCTTACAAATCCTAACAGCAAAATACTAGCCAGAATTCGCCACTCATTTCCATGGACCCTTATAATCATTCTTTCCCGCGTTCAACATCTCTTCCAGCAGACCCCCACCTGACCGTTCCATATCATCGTGGTTACCCACTGAAACAGGACTATCCAATGTCCCACAAAGCAACCCCCATTACTCCTCCACTTTCACCCGGCCACAGCGAAAGTAGCGAAGATGACGACTATCTTCTTGACGATGATATGAATGGGGATGATGAGGATTGTTCGGATTCTCATGAAGGAGTTCAACTTACACAGCCTTTGACTCCAGCACAATCCGATTTCAGTGGCATGCATGTTGACACCCTCCCTTCCGAAGAACGTCCCCAGCCTCCTCTTCGTCTATTGGAAGATGAGCGCGTTCACCTACTCCCTACTGGTCCTGGTGGCATCCGATTGGTAGACTTTGAGGTGCGCGGTACTCTGGGTATGCCTATAGTCGTTACGGCCGATGGCTTTTTGCTCATAAGTATTTGAATGTAGGTACGGGGACGTTCGGCCATGTGTTACTGGTTAGGCACAAGTCACCTCAATCTGATTCGACCCAATTCTTTGCTATGAAGGTCTTGCGCAAGACGAAAATCACAGTACTCCACCAAGTCGAACACGTGAAAGCTGAACGTTACATCCTTGCCCGCGTTCATCATCCTTTCATCGTCGACCTCTTTGCAACCTTCCAAGATGGACTCAACATTTATATGTTGATGTCCTACGTCCCCGGCGGCGAGCTCTTCACCCACCTTAGACGCGCACAGCGATTTACTCCCGATGTCACTCGTTTCTACCTCTCAACGATTGTATTGGCTCTTAGATATCTCCATTCCTACAACATCGTCTACCGTGACCTCAAACCAGAGAACTTGCTCCTCGACTCTCGGGGCTATCTTCGTCTCACCGATTTTGGTTTTGCCAAGATTGTAGATGACCGTACCTGGACCCTCTGTGGTACTCCAGAGTATCTCGCACCCGAAGTAATTCAGTCTGACGGCCATGGCAAAGCCGCTGACTGGTGGGCTTGTGGCGTTCTTTGCTACGAGATGCTCGTTGGTTACCCTCCCTTCTTCGACGAAACTCCGTATGGCATATACGAGAAGATCCTTGTTGGCGATGTCTACTGGCCTCGGACATTAGATCGCCTTTCCAAGGATCTCATCAGAGGATTCCTGAACCCTGATAGGAGTAAGCGTCTCGGAAATGTAAATAACGGCGTTCAGGATGTGTTGCAACACGCCTGGTTCCGAGGTGTTGATTGGGAAGCCTTGGAACGTCGTGAGATCAACGTAAGTTCTCTTACTCCGTGGAGGGTTTTTGTTCGTCTAACGGTCTTTCCAGGCTCCTATTATCCCTCGCGTCTCATCCGCCGAGGATGCTTGCAACTTCCTCAACCTACCCATTCCCCCTGCCGAAGACATCCCAGGCTTCTTCCAAGACGACGCCACCATCGCTGAGCAAATCTGCAACGATATGCTCTCATATCACTTCCCTGATTTCTAATCGTCTATGTCGCCCACCACTCCTTCAGACCTTGAATGACTAATCTATTCACTGGCTTCTCACTTTGTTTCTGTCCTTGCGTTTGCTGATACCCGACGCTCCTTCATTGTTCAACGTTCAACACTCGCTCTATTTTTATTCTCGCTCCTTAGCTTTACAGGTACCCTCGCTCTATAGTCATTAACCTGACTTATGGTTAATATCAAAAACTGTATCCTTTTCTTTCCCATGCACAGATTGTTGGTATCATTCCTTGTCTTTTGTATCCCCTGCTATTTCCTTCCTGTTTCAGCTTTTCCGTGTATAATCAACTTGTCTCCGCGCCTTGTAGGTTCTGCTGCCTCGGCTTTTTTCTGGTGTAGCTCATACCACTCTGCCTTGTATTGTTACTATTGTTCGACCAATAAATGCATATACATTCACAAGAACCAGTCATCTCGTGATTTGGAGTGCCCTGCCTTTATCAAGTGCAGACCCTGCAGATAAACCTGGAACACTCGATCAGCAGATGGAGGTCAACACCAGCAACTGAGCCTTGTTACTTACCTCCCGCCTTGTCAATCCCAACCCAACGACGAATGGCTACGTCTGATGTATCAAACTTCCTGGTCTCCGAAGCCCATCTCCTTCTCGACGAAGTGTGTTTTCTATCTGTTCGAGAAGAATATGAATAGACTCCGACGACCACCCTGCTCTTAAGGCAAGGAAAAAGAAGGCAGAACGGACAAAGGACATTGGGGAACCAATCCACCTACAAGGCAAGGCCCTTGGACTGGTTGTCAAAAATGGGGCTGCCTGGATCGCAGAAAGTACTGCTGTGGCGAGAAAACTGGATCTTGAGGTTTGTGCCCGGGCGTTTCCATGTTAATAGATGGACGTCTTACTTCAGGAGATATCTCCATCCTCTCCATCTGTTCCACTCTAGACTGGCAGGTCGCTGCAAACCTACAAAGGACACACGGCTCCGGTGACAACGCTAGCATTCTGTGACAAGCTATTGGGGACGGGCAATCAGGAGATCTTAATCACTGGTTCTTGGGACAAGGTCTGTCAAAACTGTCGTTCCAAGTACGCCATCTTCTGATTGGTCTCTATCGTCCAGACAATCAAATTATGGGACACCGAGGTGAGCGATCTTGTCATTTTGTTGATCGCGCTCGAGTCTGACGTCCAGGATCAGAGCAAAAACTTGATCTCATCTACTGATGCGCACGAAGACTTTGTGAAGGTGCTATATGTCTTTTCTTCTCTGGGATTGTTAGTCTCGGGAAGCTCGGACAAGACAGTCCGTTTCTGGTGAGCGGTTTCTGCTCGCCGTTTAATCAATCTTATTGGTGTCCTGTCAAGGGGTGTCTCCGAGAAGCCGTTGACAAGTTTAGGGTCTATATCGTCACACACACGGCCTGTTGAGTGTCTTCAAGGGACATCCGCCTCGGATGGCTCGGTTACTCTATATACAGGTGATACGATGGGCATCATCAAGGTTTGGGAGTTGCTCAAGGAATCGGGTCCTAATCCTCGATGGAGAGCAACCTTGAAACAAGAGTTGGACTATCACCGTACAAGAATCAACGATATGATCTATGGCAATGGGCAATTATGGACTGGTGTGTCCGATCTTCCTTCGTTGCCGGAGGATTGCTCATCCTCCACTATTAGCTTCGGCGGATGAGACAGTGCAAGTCAGTCTTGACCCAGACGTCCAGACAGAAACCAAAGCCAAACCACCGCCGCCCATAACACATCCTAAACAAGTGCGATGCATTTTGCCAATCGGTCTTACTGACGTGGGCGAGCCGTACTTGATTACGGGGTCAGCGGATATCATCAGGGTTTATGACTTGTCGACCTTCGATGAACCGGAGCTCATTCGCGAGGTGGACGCACATTGGCATGATGTTCTTGCGTTGCGGCTCTGGATACGGAAGTCGGTCGGTGAAGATGGCCTGACGAGGATCGAGCCTTGGGTTGTTAGTACAAGTTTGGATGGAACTATTCGAAAATGGAGATTGATTGGTATGCACCTTCTCCCCGACACTATCCTCATCCCTCATAGTCATTCAATAATCGATTTCCACCTTTCTAGAGCTCGTTACCCCTCCCCCACCTGTGAGATTGGAACCGGAGGCCAAAAAAGCACCGAGTCTACAGCCGCAACCCGAAGGCTTCGAGATGACAGAAGATGAAGAACGGGAATTAGCTGAGCTCATGGGCGACGACTGAGTGGCGGCTGAAGTACAACATTTTCTTCCTGCAGATATAGCTGTTCTTGCTAGGGATACTACATACAAACCAAAGACCTAATACTTATGGTGTGACTGCCAACCGGGATAAAATGGATTTTCATCCAACGTCCGCACCTTCCAATCTCGTGGCACCCAACCCTTCTCTTCCTGCTCTCTTGCCCACTCATCTAAAGCAGGTAATACTTTGTGTTCTGTGTGGAAGGAGGCTTTGTACTCCATGAAGGGTCTTTCGCTCTCGCGTAGGACGGTTGCAACGAGACGAGGAATAAATGCTTCTTTGCGGAAATCCGTTATCGGCGTAAATAAAGCTTTGAAATTGAAGACGATTGCTTGGGATTTCGGGAGTCTTCTTAGCGTTTGCCAGTCGACGCGTAGATAAATGTTGTTGATATCCAGGTTCGGATCTTGGTGACTTCTGCCAGCCCAATGTGGGTCGTCGGTCTGCAGATAAAGCGGCTGGCCAATCTCGAAACCCCATGATCCCCTTTGTATTGGCTTATCGCAGGTCATTTTGGAGAAAAATCTAGCGGGCGGTTTTAACAGATCCTGGAGCTCGCTAAGAGCTTGATCAACATACCTGTCCATGGAGTGCTGCATCTTCTCCTTATAGAACGGTACTGGGCCGTGGACTTCGTGCAGCGGCCTGCCTATTTTCATGCTCATGTTCCAACCGACAGCTGAAGCGGATACTCCCGCACGGAAATGATACAATCCAGTCACCTTGTCCTCCTGGACGATCAAGAAATCCTCTGGTACATTTTCCAGCAGAAAGGTCAGCGGCTGGACGTTGCTTGTATCCATCACTGTCTTTAGGATATCGTTGTGGAATATTTTCGAGGAAGGGTCGTAGTGGAATTGGTTGGGATAGCGGACACAGAGAAACTGGATCACCATCTCCATGAGTTCGATACAAGCATTCTCGCTCCCTGGCATCGCATCTATGATGTTCGTACCGTGATGGGCATAGAGAGATTTTCGCTGTGATATGCGGCTGCGATAGGTGGATTCTAGTTCCAGCCACCAGTCTGGTTCCAGATTCTGTAGCGCTGGTGACATTATCCATTCGATACGGTGAGTTATCAATGTCACTCTTATATATTTCCGACTACGTACACATGGTTTGATGATACTTCCAGCGGAAAGGACGGTACGGCCGCGGTAGGGCATCGTCTATGTTGAAATCTGGCAGTGGTTTTGGTGGTGGCACTCCTGTTAACTTGAAATAATCCGTCTCCCCATCGGCTTTCGACGTCTCCTTGACACACGGCGGCTGGCAACGAAGGACATGTTTTCTCCAGATTCGCCATACGATAGCACCCGCAATAACCACGGTAACAACGTAGGGATACTCTAGGAGGGTGATTATCATTGTCCACCTATACTGGAACAGGCGCTTTGAGCTGTGAGAACGATACCCGGTGGTACGTGCCCTCGAGTGTGTCGAGCCAAGCTATATATACTGGCATGGGAGGTAGATTGGTAAACTGTCCCACCCGATGAGTAGCCTGAGATATCAATGGTAAAGGGTCACCCCACGAGGCTGCCTCGGTGTAATTCTCCTCCGGAACTTGATTAGAGTTCCATGAGCCGCCAACGATTGGAGTGCGTGTCGTTGATAGACAGGAGCCAGCGGAGGTAAAGGGAATGATGTCCGAAGATGTATTGTACTATACTACCCCACCGTTTCGGTGCACCCGGGGGTTTCGGTGTTTTGTAAATATCGTCTCACACTCTCAANTCAGACGGCAGCCTTCGGCATGTGTGACAAAATCGTGACCACCGAAACCCCCGGGCGCACCGAAACGGTGGGGTAGTATAGTATGGTTGATGGTATACATTGACTCCAAGTTCATACCCAGGTCCTGGTCAATGGTTATGATAAGAATGTCTAAGGGTTTAAGTTCCAACGGCGGGTACTACAAAGTATAGATACAATATCCGGACAGTGAAGGTTATTGAAGGATTAGGTCATAGCTTTGCTTTGGGTGGAGTGACTTCGTATGCCTTGGCAGTATCGATACTCCTTTTGGCGGTGGTGACAAGCTCGTCCACACTGGGGGAGGGCTAGGGTAAGTAGCCCAGGTCGGCGAAGGTGTTCGAGTAACTTACATTTCCTTTGCAGGTTTTATGTCCTAAATGAAAGTTGGCATTCAGAATCGAGATGTCAGTTAGACTGCAGCACGGCTACACACCTTAATGGAACCAGCAACACGACCCATGAGCCCTAACATTATGAGTAAGTATCAGGTCGAGACCTCATAGCCCTTTGCTCGCCCTTACATCGTAATCCTGGGATGTGTTTCTCTGGGTGGTTTTGAAGCTCGACTTCGTGAGGGACAAGTCCCTTCGTCAGGAGTTTCTCCATCTCCTCCTTCCTATTCTGCTCCCTGTAGGACAGAGTAAGAACTCAGCAATTCAAAGGCACTGAGCAAGGAGCACATACCAATCAAGAACGTATGGTGTCTTGCGAACGCTCATGGGCCGCCCAGAATAGACAAGGGTGCGGATAACATCATCATATCCAGCGCTCAGAACCAGTTCCTTGTGTTTTTGGGGAGCGCCCGCCTCAGTACTAGCAACAAACCGTGTTCCAACCCAAACACCTGAGGCACCGTATCTTCATAAATGATGATTAAGAGTAAAGGTCAATTAAGAACGAAGAAACAAACGCACGATAGGGCTGCAGCGAGACCTCGACCATCGGCGATACCACCAGCTGCAACGACGATAATATCTTCGCCAGTAAGGGGGCTTTTGCGGCCCTTACAGATGTCGACGACAGCAGGGATTAAGATGGAAAAGGGGATATCACCAGTGTGGCCGCCGCCCTCGCCACCTTGAGCGCAGATGATATCGACACCTGATGGACAAGGACTTAGCTGGGTGCACTCAAGGGAAATCACGAGACTGGGGCTCACCAACTGCGAGGGCTTTCTCTACGTGCTGGAGGAGTTGCAGGTCAAATCTGTACGAGACCGAGGACTTCCAATTCCTGAGTTACCTTGGGATGGCCAACCATACTAAAAACCGACGTCAACAACTTTTCAAAAATACGATGGTCATTGCACTCACTTCATGACAGGGATACCAGCTGCGTGAAGCTTGTCGACTGCCCACTGGGGGGGAACGCCAACAGCACAGACGAACAAGGCAGCCTTGTTCTTGATGATAACATCAATAAGCTCGGGCAGCTGGCCATTGGTGTAGTCCCTCTAATAGAATGGTTTACACCGTTAATGTATGACGAAGATACGAAGAAGAGAACGCCTCACATTGGTCTTGCGAGCATTGCCACCAATTTGGGGAATCAAGAGATCAACACCGAAAGGGGCGTTCTTGTCCTCGAGATGTGCCTTAATTTCGTCGATGGATCCCTGGAGAAATTTGGGGCTTTGACGGAGACCGCCAATGACACCAATACCACCTGCCCATTACCGACCATCAGGACACTATGTATGTGAATCCGTAACACATACCTGCGTTGGTGACAGCCGCAGCCAACTTGGGTCCCGCAGCAACATTCATACTAAAGCCGTCACTCATTATACTGCAATAATTCGGAGCAACTTGAATTCCATACTTACCCTGCAAGCATGACGGGATGGTTGACCTTAAAAAGGCGGGTGAGGGGAGTAGAAAAGACTGGTTCTGAGGAAGGCATGGCGACAGAGGGTGGAAAGTGGATGTAATCGCGAGTTTACAACTCTGAGGAAAGAGGACTTTATATTCCCCAGCCATCCAAGTCTGGAGGACTTGGTGTGGGGGAGAAAGCATTCCGGTAACACAGATTGCCGGGCCGAAGCGGGGGTTTCCAACAACGGCAGGTGCTTGAGCCAATCAAGAGACGCACGTGACACACGGTTCGGCTGTCCCCACTAAGAGCTATTTTCCGGCGCTAATTTTGTATTTTCACAATTAATTCTGATCTTCGGGGTTTGCAAAATCCAATGTCATCCTCCGAGTCCAGGTGCCCGGTCGACCATTCAGCCTCTGCACCCACCTGTCCAGTCGACCACACCGCGCTAAAATCGCAGCAAGGCATCTCGAAAGACACCTGTCCAGTTGACCATACCTCAAGATTAACCTGGAGGCGCTTCTTCTCCAAAACACCGAATCCAGCAGTTTCCGAATCCTCCCTCTCAGTCGAACGCGAAGTTTCGTCTATTCCGAAGCCAAATGACGGTCACTGGGTCTATCCCTCCGAGGCTCAGTTTTATGCCGCAATGGCGCGAAAGGACCACAACCCCCAAGCCGCGGACATGAAAACCATCGTCCCGATTCACAATGCTGTGAACGAGCGAGCATGGGCGGAGATTATGAAATGGGAATCAGGTCGTGGGGGAGAAGCTTGTGGAGGCGTGCAGCTAGTGAATTTTAAAGGACGACCGAACGATAAAAGTCCGAAAGCACGGTTGAACATGCTACTCGGGTATGTATAATACCCTCCCCTCGGCCTCGATAATCTGAACGTACGTCGTAGTTATGCTGCACCTTTTGACCGGCACGACTGGATTGTTGATCGTTGCGGTACTCGTGTGAGATACGTGATCGACTTCTACACTGGTCACAATCCACGATCCCCAGGAAATCTGTCTTTCTATTTGGACGTTCGACCGGCTCTGGATAACTGGGAAGGTGTGAAAATGAGAGCCGAGCATTTTCTTTCGACATGGTATAAGAGGCTGACAGTATGACATGAGATATGCACATCATAAGAGCCCCTAGCTATGGAGATAGTTCCCCACGTTGATAATTGATGTTCACTGCAGTATTGTACACTTGTCTTTAGAGAGCAACCTAATGAAAAACCTAGAGGCCGACTCCGTTTCACCGTTTACCTTGTGTCCGAGCCTTCTTCACCGGCGGTCTCTCTTCGTCCTCCGAACTGTCCTGATCACTGTCTTCGCCTTCGCTGATTTCTTCGTCTTCGTCCCAAGCTCCTTCATCGTTATCTTCCCGTTCTGAGACGTTCTCCTCTTGGCCCTCCTCATCTTCACTTTCCTCGACGTCCTTTCCGGCCTTCCCTTTGACTGTTAAGGACTTCTTTCTTTGAACATTACGTTCTTGCTCCTCTCTTCTCTCTTTGCGCAGCTTTTCCTTGGCAGCATGTGCAGCAGCCAACTCAGCAACCTCCTTCTTGGATTTTTTGACTAAAGGAGCCGTTGGGTTCAACAATGGCTTGTGTTAGAGAGAAGAACATACCGAATTCATGATAGATGACTGCGCCCTCCTTTCCTGGGACGCCCTCTGTGATTTTGATGAGCCGCAATTCAAGTCGTGGTCCAACTTCGTCCAGTCTAACAGCTCTTCTCTGGCCTTTTTTATTATTCCGACCGACATAATCCTCCGCGAGGTCAACGGCGGCGTTTTCATCCCCCGCCACACTTTCTGCCGAAGAAGCACTCTCGTAGCCATCGGGACCAGGTTCGCCTCGTTTTCTCAGTACAAAGTCTGCTACATCCTTCTCGTTTCCGAGGTTGAGCAAGCTCGAGGAAGATTTTGCAGAAGTACCACCCTCCAGAACCTTGCGGACTCGTCTGGACACGCCATAGGGTTTAACTGTAATAATGTAGTGACGAAAGTCAATTGTACCGCGGTCTTGGTTATATGAAACGAGGACAACCCGGCGTGCTTGGGATAGTGAGAGTGTTTGGGGAGAGAGCGGCGGGAAGAGGCTTTGGAATGATTTCACGAGTAGAGACAAATGAGGGGGTGTTGTTGGAGAGGGAGGCGGGAAGGATGCGAGCACTAGCTAAATGAGCCAAACTCGTCAGAAAGTTAATCACAGAGAACAGAAGCTGGGCACACCAAGGGAGGAGTGAGATATTCGATCCCGACACTGCGAGCTCTTTTTGTGGACTTGAGAACATCTTTCATTAAACTGTAGCGCTCCACTCGAAAGCTGAGTGTGGGTCCGTTGGATAACCGGACAATCCTCAACGAAGGAGCAATCGGTGTCAAGGTAAATGCCAAAAGATGCGTGACCTGAAGTGCAGGTGCCATTGTAAGGTAATCTTTTAGTTTGTTCCTGTGTCGTTCCTGTTTTTCGAAGTATGAAACACGATCCCATACTCATTATATGCCACTAGTTTCACGCACCTTCAAGCGACTAGCAGTGTTAGGCTCCATGACCTTCCGCACATCCCGTACCAGCTGTGTGATCGACGAACCAACCTGACCATGCTTTATTATAAAAGACTTTGGAATGCCATCAGGATGAGTATCCCGTGCATTGGCACCTTTGAGATGGGTCCTGTTTTTTCTTCGTTTAGCCATGCACAAAGTGTTTGTGGAAGCTCCTGCAGAGGAATTGTAGATATACAAAAACTTTGTGTCCAAAAGGGTATCATCTGTTTGCTTAGGATGGGATTGGCAAATATGCCGGAACTAAATCTCGATCAAGTACGTTATCTGTTCTGACATCCAGTTGTTGGGCCTTCCTATCCCATTCATGAGTCGTTTGGCTTCTTTCCGAGGACCTTCAACGCCCAACTCCTCTCCTGTTCAACAGGTAAAGCAGCAACGTCAAAATCAGAGTAAATCCATCCCAAATTCGCCGTCCAAACAACTCGAATCTACGTATCACCGCAAAGTCAGAGCTTGCTTGCAAGAAATACGCTCTGTTACGGAAACATGGGAGGACCTTGTGCTTCTCGACGGGCTTAAATCTCTGAAGAAATTGGTCGACACCCGAACTGACCTTGAGTACGTCTGTCACCTGCTGATAGAGAAGCGATGCTTACGGCTCTTCGCAAGGGAATTAGCAATGAACTGGCTCGGATACCAAACCGCCTCCCAAGAACATACATCATTGCCCCGAGATTAGAAATAATGGATCAATGCGTCGCAGAGTTAGATGCAATGATATGCAAGCTCGTAAGTCAAAACTCGTGTTCAAGCTCACACCTCCGACTGACGTCTTTCCCATGGACTGGACAGCAAAAACAATTCCGAAGGCTCAATTCTTTGATAGAAACCCTCGAGTCAATCCTATTAGAAGCTCACAAAGCCAAAGGATGGCAGTGGGTTTACGAAGAGCCTCTCTGGGTAACTTGGTCGCTCGAAAAGTTTGGTATGTCATGCCATCCTCTTCAAATATCACTTGGTTGCTCAAGTTGATCAGTCACCTCAATTTCGGACATTATAATACCTTACCATCGGTCCCTCAACTCTCATATTGATATCGTCAGTTCTTTGCGCAGTCATTCTGCCTCTTTTGAAGAATCTCGGGAAGCACTCAACGAATGGGTTGCGCAACCCTGGCTTCAAGAAGACGGGTGGGAAGCCAAGTGGGAGGATATATGTGACGCTGAAGTGGAACGGTGGGAGAAAGCATAAAGGGACTCGCTACATTCAACATCTATTGTCAGATTGTGGTTGTGCGAATGCGCGAAGCCCATGAAGTAGCTCTGAGCACTTTGTCCTTGTTGGAAGGTTTACTCTGAATCATACACTTCGTCTTGATCAACCTCCCTTCATCATACATCCACCTGATCTACCTCTGGGACTTATTTCCTGTGCCATTGTGCCATAATCTGCGAAGGCGCGTTATTAGTCGGGCAAACATGTTCTGTTGCCCAGGTATAGATCGAGAGGCTGCCTTCTTGCTGCCCAGAGATTGTTATATTCTTGGCCTTGACGCTCTAGGAAGCGCTCGCTTCAGGGCAAATAGATGGAAGCATGTTCCCTCGTCGAACCCTTAGACGTCGACAATCCAGACTGATGCAATCTTGGGTCGAATCACTTTTTTCCCCAGCAATTTATTACATGCGGCCTGGTAGCAGTCCGCCATAAAGCCATGGTTGGTGAGTGTCTGGGATAGGTTCCTTAACAACGCCAAAAGACAAAGTAAATAGCACATACGAGAGGGAGAAGAGGGTGTTCATGTACACAAGTGAATTATGGGTGTTGATGGAATCCTAGTGCCAATACACTATAACTCCAGAATATACACTTCCCCTGTGTGTAAACCGAAACAAATCTGACATGTTGCTTCCTCAAACCAAATAGTGATACACTTATGCAACTCGAAAGGAAGGGCAATATGGGGCGGGATCAATTCATGAGCGAGAATCCTATCCCCCTTTCCGGGCTCTGGGAGTGTCGCCTTCATCAACTTATATTCATCGGTCTCCCACGACCGCTCTAGCCAGATCATCCGATAGCCCATTCTTCCCAAGGCAAGATACTCTACATGCGAGCCGGACTTCACTGAGAGACCAGCAATAGGCACGACAGAAATCGACGGGGGAATTCTTGAACTCGAGGACTCGTTAGGGTTGGCAGCTGGCACAAGAGCCAATCGGAAAAACCATAACGTTTCCAAACGACGGGAAAGCATCGCAAGGGTGCTTTGCCCCGGCCGCAGTGTTTCAGCGGTGAATAAGATGTCATACGACATCGAAAAGAGCTCGGAGGTGTAGTGAGGATGCAACGACCCGATGTCTATGATGGGAAGCTTGTCCATGGAAAGAGTTGTAGGAGAGGTATCCCATTGGAAGCTCGAAGGATAGGGTGAGCGGCTAGGTTGAATCACGTCCTTGATGTCTTTCCAGAAAAGGAAGCCTTCGTTCAACTTCGCAAACAAGATTGCAACGTGCTCGGGGAAGAGCTTGAATGCAAATCGCGAACCCGTGAGGTCCTTGGTCCTCCACCATGAATATTTCGATTTCTGGAAGCAAAAAGTTATTATCATACCTCTACTAGATTTTGTCTGAGCACGACAGCGGCATGGGTATCCACATTAACCAGCACGACCTGGTATGTCAGCGGTGGACCGGATCGATTGGTCTTTGCTAGCGATGCCGCGACAATGTTTCTGTTCACTTGTATCTCGGCTAAAATCCCTTGGTGCTCCATAGGATCGTAACCTGGGGCAAAGCTGCTTGTGGGAGATATTTCAAGGACGCGCTTAAGCGTAGACATAAGTGTGTCTTCGTATAAATAATCATCAGTCAGCGCCAGGTGAAAGACTTGAATCCGGCTGCATAAAATGTGCCAGGAGTTAGCGTCTGATTAGATCTTTTGCCAGTAGATGTTCTAACCCAGAGGCTCTGGAGTTGTCGAACAAGGCGACTAAAGCATTATCACCGTCATCTTGGAGTCCCGCAGCGAACTTGCTAGGATTTCCCGTGATTTCAACCTTAGCAGCACAGTGCGCGCCACCGTCCCCGTCCAGATGCCACGCGGACAGATGTGTAGTGCTTGTGGTTTGATTTCGAGAGAGTGTGAGCAGCCAATCATCCCTCAACAGTTGGACCCGAGACAGGAGGCTGCCATGGTCAATGCGAGCCAACCTTCGAATCTGCGTAGACTTGCTTCCCCAGTTGGCTTCAACTCGTAGGGCATTTATCAAGCTGCGTCGAATCTGGTAAAAGGGACGATATTCTCCCGTGTGCATCTTCCGGTCAATATCCAAAGGCAAACTAATCTCGAGTTGACGCCAAACATGATCTGAGGTCCCAAGAGCGTGCAAAGTGCGACAAGTCTGCTGTCGCCGTCAGACTTGACCGAGCAAATGATCGAGTCATATAATCACCTGGTTCAACGTGAGCAGGTCTTGAGGCGTGATATAGGCGTAGATAGCTATTAAGATGTCCTGGGGGAGGTCAAGAAACTTGACCATGAGCGTAGGGGTTGGTGAGCGAGGTGAACCTCCGATGTGATAAGGTGAGTGCCGGAAATGGATGTGTACCTGAAATAGTAGCTTCAGATAACGAGCGAGAAACAACCCATTCGAGGGAATAAGGTACAATCTATACGAAGTACAAGAAACATAGACGCGAACTAGATATCCTCATCATCCGATATATGAATCTCATCGGCATTCGTTGACTGGATAGGAGCAGGAGCCGCAGTCTCACCACTAGCCTTCGGGGGTCCTGTGGTTTTAGCAGCGACGAATGCCGGCCCTTTTCCAGCTTGTCTTTCTGCAGCTGCCATTGCATCCTGAGGTTCTTCGTCTTCTTGTGGCCCTTGACTGCCCTGCCTAGTTGCTAACGTCTGAGCAGCAAGGTAACTGGCCTCAGTGTTGAATTGTGCTTGCACACTTCGCTTGATTCTGAGCATTTCTCTAAACGTGTCCTCTGAGCCCGTCTCGATCTCAAATGAATTCCACTCGCTCCAGAAGCGTGGATTAACACGAGGATCGCAGAACTGCGAAGCGTGTGCATAGATCGCGCGAGCCCTGTCGATCTCGCCAAGCTTGCGTTCGAGAGCCGCGAAGTGGAGGCACATCTCGGCAGTTTGACGGTCCGGAAGAACTGCGGAAGTTAAAATTAGGCACCTGGGATGACTTTCGTGTCTTATAGATTCATACCTTCAATAGCGCGTTCGTAAATGGGTCGGGTGGCTGGTAGCCCGAAGTTCTCCGCAGCTTTCGCGATGTAAATGGTGAACATCTATCAAAGTTGGTCCATAACTCACAACCTTTCAAGGTCCGAGATGATGCTTACCTCGAACTTGTCTTCATCATTGACGACCTGAGTTGCTCGCTCGTAGATCGACATCGCGCGCTTGGCCAGACCATATTCCTCTTCCAGTTTCGCATACATGAGGAAGATGGGTTTACATGACCTGGGCGGACACTTCTCTAGTGCTTGTTCAAAGAGGTCTCGTGCGCGTTCAAGTTTGGTGCCACCCTGGAGACCGGTTAGATGTGTGTCTGAATGAAAGATCTGAAATCAGGTTTACATAGCGCTTGACGAACTTGGACAAGTAGATATTCCAGATCTCGAAGGATACAGGGAAAGTGAACAATTCAACACCCCGTTCGTAAACCTGGCAAGCAAGTGAGCACATGCAGTAATCTTGTATGACTTTGTGCCTCGCCTTGAAGCTCTCCTCGAAGTACTTGTTCTCTTCGAGAAAAGCAGCATAGTTTACAATGATCTGAGCGTTGGCAATGCGCAATTCAAGAATCTTGTCGTACACCGCTTTGGTCGACTCCACTGTTCCTATGGATTCCTCGAGGTCGACATAAAACGACCACAGCTTGAGAGATTTGAAGAGGCGGGACTGGGCGGAAAGCGTCTACCCAGTTCCCCAGTCAGTCTCAGGAACATGAACGCAATAAGTATAAACTGACATGATCGTGATAGTTGACTTTAGGATTCTTTGGAATAGTAGCAGCACGTTGCATAACTCGAATGGCCTCATCGTAATTCCTGGGATTTAAAGGTCAGTTATACGAAAGAAGGTAAATGTCATTAGATGATGCACTCATGTCGAAGTTCCATCTCTGCCCATTCACACCAAATCTCAGCAAGGTCATCGACAGCTTTGAAGTTGACTTTCGTAGCTTTCTCCAGAATTTTGCGAGCTGAGTCGAGGTCGGCTTCAGCTTGGCCCGATACACCCCCTTCCTCGTAGAACCTAGCAAAGGATATGTACAGCCGGTGGAGATTTGGCGTGGCTTTGCGAGGATTGATGGTTTCGAGGGCTTGAGTATAGGTTTCTGCAACTTTTTCATCGTCTTCTCCCCACAACGCAACTCGTTTTTCCCATTCCTGCACGTCATTAGGATTCCGTCTGATCATCACATCGTTAAGCAGGAAAGGTCGCCTATCTGCCAACTCCTCGAAATCCTTCATTTGCTGATCCAGCTCCCTCTCTGTTTCGGCCACCTCTTCCTCGTCTTCTTCATCCTTGAGACTTTCCATGAGGGCGTCCATGAGAGACTGTCCAAACTCGCCATACGAGTCAAAGATTTGGTTGAAGTCACGAACGGTAAGCACGTTCTTGAGGCCAGTCTCGAAAGTATGCTTAGCCCTATCAAATTCGGCACGCTTGATCCAGTAGGTTGCCAGACCAGTCCAAAGTCGTCCAGCCTGATCTTTGTAAACGCCCAAGCCGTCCTTCTTGATTATGTCTTCGATATTCAGCTTCCTTGGGTTGAGTGGATCCTCGTCAGGATCATAAGGCTTAGCTGTGTCACCGTTGACCGTCGCCGGCGCTGCTGGTCCACCGACTCGAATGAGTTTCCCGTCAATTGATGCTGGCTCTGGAATCTCCTTGGCAGACTCCTCCGCTTCCGCAATGGCCCTGTTGGATTCCAAAGTATCCTCCACATCAAGCCCAACTTGTTCCGAGAACTTCTCAACGACATCAATGAAAGATTCAAGGAGCTGGTAGGGACTTTTGCCTTCCGGGCTGGAATAATCTCCCTTAGAAGCTTTCCGGGCCAGGGATAAAAGGAGTTTGGCTGCTTCCAGAGGGCGTGGGTCGGAATTGACGGGGTTCAACAACAACGTGACATATCGTTCGGACAGTGAGGGATCGACACTGAGGTAGCGCCTGTAAACCGCAAAAGTAGTTGCGCCACCTTTCCTCTCGGCCCATAACAGGTAGCGTGTCCATACACGCGCATGCAAAGAAGGAGGAAGGGTGCGCAGGGCACGGTCGAAAGTTCGTCGCGCGTGGGTATAGCAAAAATTGGGTGGACATGCAGGATGGAAGAAAATTGACATGTACATGAGCCATAGTCGTGGTAGCTGGAAGAAAAGTTGTGAACAAAATGTACGAGTTGTCCAGAGTTCGGGGAACATACCTTTGGTAAATACATGAGCGCACGTTCAAAGGTCGCAACCAGACTCCTCCATTCCTCCCAGCCAATAATAGGATCCAATGGACCCTCCCATTCTTCCAAGTCCTCGACTTCGTCCTCGAGGGCATCCTTCATGTCTGGCAGCTTCTTCTTTCCACCAGCCCTCTTTTTGATGACGGGTCTTCCGCATACAAAAGACATACGCATCATCAAGTAGGACTTCCATAGCTTGAAGGAACCCGCAAAGTGTACAAGAGCCGATTCATAGAGGTATGTCAATCGTTGAAGGCTCAGGCGAGCAGAAGAGGTGGCAAGAGGACCCAAGAGAGTTCGTACTTCCTCAGGAGTTTCAAGACCACGTTCTAGCTTTTCCTGAGCTGCATAATTCTCCCGCGTTGCCTGAAGAACCGTCCACCATGCACGGAATGAATTGGGATTTCGTAGAAGGTCCTCCTCACGATGGATATCCTTGGGAGTGAGTAGTTCGGGGTGGGTGGGTGGCGAAGGAACGGGGAATGTGAGGGGGAAGATGGAAGAAAGATCCTCGTAAGATGTTGGTTTTGTGGCGACCGAAGGCATTTCGGTGGGCCTTCACTGCAAACCCTTGGAGAGAGCCTCTAAGCATTTTCTGACCTCATTCGCTTTCCCACGCTCTTACCCCTTCTCTGCAACAACCATGGTCAGTCAGACTGCCTCTAAGACCATCATTTATCATTTCACTGATGACGTATTCAGCATGGAATCAAACGTACGCGCCAGACGCAGGAGGACTTACAAGCAAAGAAGCAACGAGAACAAGCACAGATCGCGGAATATCTCGCACTGACTGAACAAGTCTTATCCCGAGTGTGTAACAGTTACTTGAACGAGCAATTACTTCAATCTTACAAGGTAGTGAAGTAGAAGAAACAGAAGGATTGGTCCGAGGATGCTCTCAGCTTGACCTCCAAGCTCCTCAAAGTGAACCCAGAATTTTACACTGTCTGGAACTACCGACGGAATATCCTACTTCATGGTTTGTTTCCTCAGAGGTCAGATCAAAGACATCCCACCCAGACTATTTATTGACGCTTCCTAGAACTCCAGACCAAATCAATCAGCTCCTCATTAATGACCTAATGATGACAATGGGTGCTCTCAAGACGCATCCCAAGGTCTACTGGATATGGAACCACCGACGATGGTGTCTTGAGAACATTCCATATGGCCCAGGAGAAGCTGATGAAGAAGAGGTGGACGGCTGGAAAAAGGCAGCTTGGGAGAAAGACCTATTTGTCGTTGAACAAATGCTTGATGCTGATCCAAGGAATTGTGCGTCTGCCTTTCGGCCTGATGGCCAGCCCCATTGACGTATTCCCAAGTCCACGCCTGGGATTACAGGAGATATGTTCTGGCGAACATGCCGAGACCACGACCTCCGAAGACAGAATTAACGTACACCAAGCAGAAGATTCTTTCCAACCTTTCCAACTTCAGCGCATGGCACCAAAGATCCAAGGTCCTATCATCCTTATGGGCCAGCGGCAAGCTCAGTGAATCAAGGACCAAGGAAAACGGTTTGTGTATGTGCTTCTGGCTGGCCACCGCATCTCACCTATCGTTTATAGAATTCAAGCTCATCAGAGATGCGATGTACACCGATCCCCATGACCAGAGTGTCTGGATATATCATCGATGGCTCATTGGAAACGGTAAGCTCTGTTTTTGCACACGCACGCCACCATATCAATCATGTTTGATAGACAGCAGCCAAGAAATATTGGAGCGCGAAATGGAGACAATTCAAGAACTACTGGCGGAACAACCTGACAGCAAGTGTAAGTATCCCTGAATATCCTGTGATAAGCAATCACCAATTCTTATGGAAACAGGGTGCCTGGAATCACTCGTTCATTACAAGCGCATGCTGTTAAAGAATTATAAGGAAAAGGTTGATGCTCAAGCACTGTTAGAAGAATGTCAAATGCTTTTAGTACAGCTGAAGGAGCTAGATCCCATGCGATCACGTCGATACGAGGAAATTGGTATGTTCTCTTGTGGTGCTTTATCATCAATCCTTCAATCTGAAGCAGAATACAGCAAGCCAGCTGACCCATTAGTTCTGTTATATAACGCGTAACAAACAATCACAACACGATCCGAACTTTGAATAACGCATTTCTTTATTCCACGTTCATTCATACGAATTCACTTATACGAGGCAAATAGCGCATACAACAGCCAACTCGATACAAAAAGATTGCTCAGCACTTGCATTCACCGGGCTTGCATTGGCAACTAGGGAGGGCATTAGACCTGTATGAGTGCAACATCAAAACAATTCAGCTTACGAGGCACCACAATTGCAGGAGGACATGCCGCAGTGCTGGTCAACAATGGTAGTAGCCTGTCATTTATGCTGATCAGCCCCTACTCGTGCTTCGTGTCACAGAAGATCACATACAGTGTACATGGTAACTCGAGGATGAGCAAGGTCGTTTGTTATCGTCGAGAAACAAGAGGATTCTGGTCGTTCAGAGGCCTGAACACAACGATATATATATCCTTTCGGCCCTATTTACAAATATTTGTGATGAACCCGTCCAGGAAAGGGTCTATGTGGACTCGTGGCACCGCTTCACGCCAAATCGGTTGTCTTTACATCAGGTGCTGTGATCCCCATCGCCATTGTCGGGTTTGGATATGTGAGTTGACTGCATTACTACCTGTCCCCATTCATCCAAGAAACCCCTCAGTCCACGTGACGAATTACTACTGGCTGTCCAGGAAATGTCTCAGTGGAGTATTGTTTACTCCATTATTCAAACTGAAGGGTATGCGGACTGAATGCACTATACTGGTACTGTCATTCAGGAAGTTGCTCATGGCCAACGTCTCCTCTCAATTGGTAATCTCATTAGGCGGCGTGGGTGTCACCTTCATTAGGATTTTGTGTTTCGAGTTGATTCCATGGGAAGTGCCCGGCATGGTTGAAACACTGCCTCACAGCCGAAATCCATTTGCCTCTTGCCATTGATACCTCTTACCATTTTCTTGCGGCCTGAGAATGCATAATGATATTTCTGACGGGCAAGCCTATTTTCCTCGGAGACCGCATCGGCTGTCGTAAAACCTGGTTATGTATTTGGTGCCTAGCACTATCACCTGACCCCGCGGCCGTGCTATTCTTGAGGAGCATCTGTTCGAAAGCTTCTGAGATGAGTAATACCTATCCACCCTTCTTGTTCCTATGTAACCAACAAGAGAGTATTCCCTTAAAAGATATCCCGTCCACCGGCATTTTCAGTTGAAAGACTTGTCAAGCCTAGCTGCCGAGACCCATTGAGGCAGCAATGCATGGACGACGCCGTTGCCATTGTCGCTGAGGCGCTGAACTCACAACCCCCCGAGGAGTCAATGGGGTTATTATTATACTCTGTAGGTGGCGTCGGCTCGACATGAGCTGAGTACATAAGACTGAAGTGCAGTGATAACACACACTCCACGCGATTCGACGAGATTCTCTCCGGGTCAGTTATCGGTGTTTCTCGGATTGAACACTTCGTTGATATGACAGAACGCCGCCACTGGCCCTGGTGGTTGTTCTTCGAAGAAGATTGGTTGGCGAATGTCAGATACATTTTTCCACGGGTAAGCCACAGGGCCTCAGCCTGTTCTCCTTAGGAGATGAGTGATGATTGTTGGTTCACGGTTGCCCCGTTGGGGTTGTGTCCTGTTGTGCCTCTTGATTCAGTTTCGGTTTTCTGATTGTGGGTTTATGCACGACGTGTGGGGATGGTCAGGGTCCTTTCGGAGCTTGATTTCTTATCAGACATCGAAACATGAGAGTACGTCGCCCCAAGGCGGTTCGACGCGTGTAGTTCCATAGATAGAATATGGGGTCCTTTCTCGCCGTTCATACTCCAGAGACACCCAACGCTTGCAACATTGCTTCGAGTATCTCAATGGGTGTTTGAAAGTTCTAAACCGCAACTATTGTTCCCCTACGCGAGGGAGAACGCGAACCGTGTTGGTGACAGTGAAATGGTTGTGAGTTAGCTGTTTTAACTACTCCGTTTCGACAAGATAATGATTGCTGCAAGGCCAAAACATACTTGGTGAATCCTAGGTGCGCAAGTGGTCTATTTCTACTCGCGAGCCGTCGCATATCAGAAATGTTATGGTCGCGCGAATGTTTCCACGTTTCTGCCGCCTCTAGCCTTGGACTGAAAGAGGATGGGGATGTCAGGTATGCAATTCGAATTAGTGATGTCATTGACTCCCGGTGTCGGGTGTGGATCACAAACTTATCCCACGAATATTGAGCCACCAAAACTTGGAAATGGGGTGTGGCTGGTCCTCCCCACATCGATGTCAGGCGATTTCAAGCGGCTCATGAAGATTGAGACACGATAACTGCAGGAGACAGTGGGTGCGCACTGACCCTCCATCCAAATCGGGGGATCGGCAATGGCCGGACGGTGCAGCAGCCTCGTGGCTTTGGCGTGTTGGACGTATTCAGAGATACAGTCCCAAAAAATTGAGACTTGTTCCATCTCTATCCCTCCCCACATCGTCCATACTTTGCAGAGCCTGCGTCGATTCGAATCCTATCTAGTGTGCTAAATTGTCAAGTCTCCAAACTTCTCGGATATGGATACCAATCGAGCAGGGATCCACGAACTCTTTTCAAGGGGCTCAACACCTCCCCCTCAACCGTCTCTTCACCAGCAGTTCACACCCCCAACACAGTTGCCAAATAACTCCTCTTCTAATCAGATCGACGCTCTCTTCCAGAACATCACTGCGCCGGTTACGCAGCAGCCACAACAACAGGGATTGTCGCCTCAGCAGCCCACTCACCCATCAGCTCAAGGTGCCGATAACGCGCATACCGCGTCGTCGGCACCAGTCACTCCAGTCATGGCCTTAACAGACGGTCCAAGTCCTGCCGCTTCAGCTCCAGCAGCGACTGCCTCAGATCGCCAGAGCGCGCTGTTGTCGTTGCTTGGCGGTCCCGCGGTGTCGAGTCGACCACCTGCGCAGGCGTCCAATCCTTCTCTGCCCACACAAGTGCCGACACCACCTGGATCATCCCAGCGTTCGAATGCTTCACCAGGTCACAACGAAAATCAGGGCAAGATTTTGTTAGAGCAACTCATGGCTGGGTACGTATCATTTACCTCTTTTGTTCCCTTATTCCGCCCCCTTGTCGCGTGTATCCTGTTGTGCCTCATGGGGTCAACGCTTCAAGTACCTTTTAGAAGTGATTCAACAATGGCTAACCCAATTTCTTTCCATCATGTTTAGCAATCCTCCTCGCAGCAATTACGCTGAGTCCGTCAGGAGTCTGCCTCAGGCGCCCTCTCCGCCTTCTGCTCCTTCGATTCGCGAGAGTGAGTACCGCCCCTATGGTCCGCCTGAACAACCGGTACAGACCTCGCCCCGAGTTCCCGATTCTACTGCCCCACTCCAGTCTCAACAGCAGCAGCAGCAGCCCTCTCCTCCAGCTCAGCGCCAAAGACCACCCTCCCCTCCTAGATCTATGTTCGATTTCATCTCTCCCTTCGACCATCTTTCCAGTGCGACAAGTTCTGCGAGGAAAAAGCCAGTCCCTCAGTCTTCCAACGTTTCCAGTGGAACTGATGATTCTTCCTGGACAACTGTCCCCGATCCCAAGCGACAGTCTGTCGAGAATCTGCTTGAAAATATTTCTCGAGGTCAGCTTCCCCAACCTCCTGTTCAACCTTCGGTGCAGGCACCGGTCTCAGCTTATGAATCTTACCTTGGTGGGAATGATTACTCTCAGGGAGAGCAGGTGTCGAGCCGTGCTCCATTGCCACCTATTCCTACCACTACAAAATCTGTTCCCAATCGCACAGCGTCTCCGGGAGCGTCTCCACCGAAGCCTCCTATCCAGCAACAACCTCAACCTCAACCCCAGTTCCAGCCCCAGCCCCAACCCCAACCCCAACCTCAGCGGCCTCAGCCCCGCCAACCCGATAGTTTCATTACCCAAGGACTGCCCCCTTCAAATCCGTCCCAGGTGGGCGGGCGGCGGGAGAAGGAAAGCTCTCCTGGACCTAGTGCTCGAGGAGGCAATCGGAAAGGCCCAATCCATCAGACCAAAGCGAACAACAAAGCCCAGTTGAGCCCGAGTCCTCAGCCTCAAACCATCATCATTGACGTATCCCAGTCATTAGAGGAAATCCAGGCGCCCCATGATTCTGTTAAATCCACCGCGATTGCCCTTGTCAAGCAGGACTCCGTCTTCTTACCTGGAACGACTATCGGGGCCACGCATTGGGTCGCTTATGCTATGACGAGGGGCCGTGTTCGTGTCATTTCGAGAGCGAGTGGAGATCGTACACTTTTGCAGTTGCCGAATATTTTCCCGTTGACTTCAAGCGTGACCGATATGGCAGTTTTCGGTAATAGGCTTGCAGGGGTAACCTCCGATGGTGGCTTTGTCGTTTGGGAGCTTCCGGTGACAATTGAGGATGACGTACCGTGAGTTTTCTCTTCGCGACAGCTTTCGATATTGTCTAATCAAGAGCTATCCAGTGGAACGCTTATTCTTTGTGTCCCGCCCACGAATACATCAGAGGCGTTGCGTGCCGTGAAGTGGCACCCGAAAGATCCTGATACGTTGGCGGTTGCCTCGGACAGCAAGGTCTATGTTATCGACCTCGCCAATACTCATGCCCTGAGCAAGCTACCTTTGGCCCATTCTGACCTTCATCACCTCGGCCAAGTCTTCAGTGTTCCTTCAGTACGTGGTTTCCGAACATTCAACCTATCTAAACTTATATTGGAATCTTTTTCCTAGAGGATTGCTGCTTTCGATTTTGATGTTCTGAGACGCGCCCTTGCTACGATCTCCGAGGACTCGACGTTGACAATCTGGAATATGCACGACAAGCTTCCTTATGCGACTCATAAGATCCGTGGGGAGGATGTTCCTTCTTCTCTTACTTTTGTAGACGGTGGCCTCGTTGTTGGGCGAAAGAACGGTACCATCTTCCAACTCTTGTCAATCAACACGAAGACCGTCCTGTCTACAATCAAATTTGTCAACGGCAACACCGAGGATCTTGACATGTTCGGGCATATCAACTATGACTCACGCATTCAAACCATTTGGATCGCCAATAGCCGTCGTGAGAGTATGATCGCTTTCAAGCTGGCACTGGAGACTCCTTACGGAGGCGAAGAGGGCATCAGAGGATACTTCGAGCAGGTCGTAGAATTCTATGGACCCAAACCCACCATTCATTTCGTCATCCTTACCGCTGATTCCGATCCTCACGGCGTTGAAGCCCATGCTGCATGTGTTGCCGCGAAGTTGCCGCCTGGCGAGTTGGCCCTGGTGGCGTTCTCTGTTCACTCGAGTGGTGTTGATCAGGTCCTGATCCGTCGGGAGTGGTATGATTCAGCCCTTGCTACCGCTCCTGCCCGCTTCCCCTACAATCAGCTGATCGCGCCGATACCTCCACCCCAACTCCCACAACCAATCATTCCTGACAATAAGCAAATTAGGCAGCCTCAACCCATTCCTTCGACCTCCCAAGTTCAGATTCCTATCACCTCCGGTCCTGCACGATCTCGCACTCCAACATCCGACAATGAAAATGAATATAACCATGATGGTCGTCCGTCAGATGGGAAGGGTAAAGGACCGAAGGGAAAGAACGTTGGCTGGGACAATGGAAGGGACAAGGAGAAGGGACAAAAATCTAACAGTGACACTACACTCGAGGTTTCGCTTACTCAAGTTTTGGCGCGTGAGATTAGGAAGACTGAGGACAGTCTTCACAATCGCCTTGGCCGACTGATTGGGAAAGAGATGGACAAACAGAGTGAGTAGTACTAGTCTGTCGCCTGGTTCATTCTGGACGATCTGTTGATCAATTTACTAGATCAACGCCTGGAAGAAGTGCGTGCTCATGAACAAGCTGAAGATTTCACCCGTCAAGAGAAGATTCTCAAACTCATCTCGACGGAACTCACTCGAAACACAACTCGCGTTGTTGAAATGGCGGTCAAGAACGAGGTACAAAATTCGGTCCTCCCATCCCTTGAGAGCATCACAAAGAACGAGGTGAAAGCGGCTTTGAATGATCAGATGGGCAAGGGATTAGTCGACAACATCACTCAAGTACGCAGCCGTTTTTTCACGGTGAATATCAACTCATGTCATACAGGCTCTCCCCCTTGAAATGGAAAAGCTCCTCTTCAGATCCGACATTTCGAGCCACTTGGCCCATGTTTTGGCGACAAACCTTACACCAATCATCGAGCGCCATGTCAAGGATGCTATAGCAAAAACGTTCATTCCTGTCTACTCTCAACAAGCGTCTGCTATGCATCAAGAGTTGCTCCGCGAGCTGCGTGGTGAGATCCATGGCGTCAAGTCAGAGTTGACTGCTTGGCAAAACGAGGCATTCCGAAGCCATGACGTGAGATAATCTCTCCCAATTCTTATTACACTCCTCTGACCACTTGAACAGGCTGCTATTCGTGAGCTCGAGCGCACCGTGAAGACGCTGTCCGATCAAGTCAAGTTCCTGAGCCTCAATACTACTGGTGGCTTCCATCACCTCTCGCAGTCTTCCCAATCGCACAATTCCCCAGGACCTTTGCCTACCGTCCAAGGAGCTCACAGCCAGTCCCATCTCCGTCAACAACAGAACATCCAACCTGTAAACCCACCCACTCAGCCCTATCCCCATGCGCCTTATACCCAACAACCACCTGCTCCCCCTCCGCTCCCACAGCCACCTGCTATTCACAACGCATGGTTCCCTACCACCATCGCTGCGCCTCAGGCGTCACACCCTGCCACCATCCCCCAACCCCCACCGGCTCAACCACCACAAGAGCGAAACACCCCGCCCATCAAACCTGACGAGTGGGACGAAGTATACCTCGGGGTTCTCCAGACGCAAGAGGCTGCCAAGCTCCAGGACCTTTTGGCACATACCAATCCCGATTTGATTATGCCATTGACTGGTCCGTGCCTGGTTTCGCAGGCGGTGATATTGACTCTTGTCCATCGGGTAAGTTGATTCCTCTTCTGGATTTACTTTCGCCTTCTGACATGCAGACTTTAGTTGTCCGCCGTTGTTGGCGAGACACAACCAAGCGACGAGTCATTCAAGAATTCTCTGTGGTGGCTGCAGCGGGCCGTGGCCGTCCTACGCCCAGATGTATGTGTCTTTGCCTGATCGAGAACCACCCAATACTGACCGAGGCGGACAGGATAAGTTAATCATGGACTTCATTCCTCGTGTTATCCCAAATGTCCAACAACTTCTTGTTACAACCAAGCAGAGGCTTGGCATCCTCCCTGGACCTTCCACAATTGATACCGTCAGAAACATTTCAGATATCCAAGACGTCTTGAGGCGCAAGGTTTCCGCCCTCTGACTGTTATGACTCACGTTTTCTTCACGATCGCGGTTATGTTGGCTCTCCTGTCCTGCCTTGAAATGTCTATTGCATTAGTTCGACCTGTGCTTGTATGCTAATTAGCCGAAAAATGCCATTCATGAATATCTTTGACTTTTCTAGACCAAAACACGTTTCTTCCTTCTCGTTGTTTGGAAAGTGCGCAATGTGTCTGCTGCGGTTCAGTAACGCGATCCTTAAGTAAGCGGGTATAGTACCAAATCGAACAATGGATTGTTGAACTCCGACGCTTCCATCAGATTACCACGATAACAGCCTCATATAGAGGGCAGATCGTGTTCGTCTTGGCAAGACTGCGCTGTAACAAGTTGACGACTTCCCACCACGCGTCCCTACGCATGCACATTTAGCTTTGTGGTGGGCAACCTTCAACTGTGAACGCAATCGCATTCCTTCTTTCATCCTACCCAGGACGGTTATAAATATCGCTATCTTCCAACTCTCTCTTACCCTCAGTTCGATTTTCCAGTCCCCTCTGAAGTTCCTCAAACCTCCAAGTAATTGCAATAACGTGATTCCGGAATGGCTTTCGTGCCTCGTCAAACAAGACTTCAGCATTTCAATCCCGCCGCTTATGGCGTTGAGGTGCAAACCAATTCATTCAGGATGCACTTCCCCACCCAGGTTGTTCACCATTATGACGGTATGACTAAGCCCTTCCAGCCACTAGACACTCTAACTGATTGAAATGTCACCCAGTCGGTAAGATGCCATCCCCTCGTGAATCATGAGCACCCAATTCATTGCAAGCAATGAAGAAATCAGGCCCTTGTGGGAGACATCGCGCGAGTTTAAACTTGGGAGTAAAAAGGGGAATGAACTCGTTATGCGGGTTCAGTCAACTCACTCCAATATTTTTACTCGACGAGCTGGTAAGCTGGTTGATATTTGTTGATGTTGCGATTGCTCAGCAAACGGTATCAAGCATTCGATGGGAAGAAAAACTTATTTGCGCCGATGAGATACTTCCCGGAGCAGACAGTACGTTAACCCCTACCCCCGCCCTGAACTTGACTCCAACAAATGCGAACAAAGTTCGTCGTACCTTGGGGCCCGAATCCGGACAGTGATAGGAAGAAGCGCGATGTCCAAGTTTATATGAAGCACGTAAACACCATCGATTTCAGGTAGGTTGATTTAATGTAATGAGTGGAAATGCAAACTGATTCCCGTAGCACCCTCCAACGATATATACAAACCCAGAAACTTGACGCCCGAAGTCAGAACGAAGTAAACCTCATCCTCAATATGTTGAACGTCTTCGTCCGGGCCACTCCCAAGCAGTGAATACACTATTCAGACCATTTCGCGGAACCCCCTTCTGATAGATGTCTCACCAGAAAAGCGGGCATATTGTCAACGGCAAAATCAATCTTTGTCAAGAGCGAAAAACGTGGGATTTTGCTTCCATGCAGTAATTCAACTCCTTACCTTGACTTCAGGTCAACCCCTGCCTATTGCACCGCTTGAGTTATGGCGAGGTTACTTTCAGTAAGTGCCGCCACGATTGCAGTTGTTATTCTACTGAGTTCGGCCTCTAGGAGCGTCCGACCTGCTTTTGATAGGATTGTTATTAACGTGGACGTGACGATAGGTGTCGTGTACGCCCTTTGGATTCCTCCTACTACTAATTCTAACTGGTTGTCAGACTTCCGGCGGGTGAGCTGGAAAAGGTCTGCGCTGATTTCTTGCACCTCAGAAACCGGAGCGACCTCAGGCGCTTGAGGCCAGACCAGTTCTTGAAACTGAGACAATTTCTAAAGGGAGTGAAAGTTGAGGTCAACCTCGGGATGCATAGGAACAAATCTCCAAAGCCCATTAAAGACCTTGTTCAAGATGTCGGGTCATTTACTTTCGACAGAAACGGGGAACCCGTAACCGTTGCTGTGCGTTCGCCTTTGCCCCTTCCCAAGCACTATCCCCTGATAAAACACTCAGCAACACTTCAGAGAGACCCACAACTATTCGATACCGCCCTCGACGCTCGGGGTCAAGCTCGCCAAAGACGTGTTTCCAATTTTATGCTGCAATACAGTGGAGCAATTCTATAAAGTATGGGTCTCAGCTAAGATATTTGATACCACAAATCAACCGGATCGTAGAATCGTGCTTCACCGGAGGTCGTTCGCGCGGCTCTGGAATTTACTCCCGGAGATCCCAGACAACGGGCGACAGAAATTACCAAAGCTTTTGGACATTTCGACTACTCAAATTCGCCTTTCCTTGTCAACGCCGGAATCCATGTAGATGAAAGACCCGAACTGATCAGAGGGCGAATGCTGGCGACACCCTCAATCGTATTCGGCGGAGCAGAGAGGCGCCTGGCAGGTGTTCTTCGTGGTGTTATTAATTCCTGTGCTCATGCTTATTTAGAACCAACGGCCAGGTGTTTGGGATGTCATGAGGCAGAGATTGGCCCAACCAGCGGTGATTCCGAGCTGGATCGTCGTTGATTTTGCCAATGTCGACTCCAACTTATTACGTTACTTCGTTGAAGAATTAATTGGAGCTATGAATGCCCTAGGTTAGTCCGTCTAGGCTCTGTTAGGCTCCTCTACATTTCTGTGCAGGACTGCAGGTACATGGTCCCCTTGCTGTTGAGAGAAGGTCAACACAGGCCGATGTCCTGCAGGTAAGGAAATTAGATATCCTGGGTTCAAGAACTCATCACATTCTCACATAAATCAGGAATTGACGAACATGCGGCGTCAATACAACCCAAGCTTGATCCTTGCTATCCTTCCTGATCCCGCAGAGGCACAATATCGCAAGATCAAACGTTTTGGTGATATCACCCAGGGTGTTGCTACTCAGTGTGTGGTGAGGAATGATGTAGTAATCCGATTCGCAGCAAGGCTAATGTGGTGTTGCCCCCTGTAGAGATGGAGCAACAATCTCAGCAGGAACGTCTCCTCCAGAAAGGTCAACCAGTACCAAAACAATCTTATCCTGAAGTAGGTCATGCACCCCATCAACCACGCGCATCTAATACGTTGACGTCAAGGATCAATCCTAAAATGGGTGGAGTCAATTTTGCCGCAAGTTCTCCTGTGCTCAACACGCTGGGAAAGAAACCCTTCATGATCATTGGTGAGACAATCCAAGTGAAACCAAAAAGACCTACTGAGATTTTGTAGGTGCCGACGTTAGTCACCCTGGACCAGGCAGCCAACTACCTTCTGTCGCTTCGGTTGTTGGGTCATACGATCAGGGTGCATGTCGTTATGCAGCATCTATCAGAATTCAATCCTCTCGGGTTGAAATGATTGAAGAGTATTCCACGATGTTCAAGGTAGGATATTTGAGAACTATTGGAGGGGGTGGACAGTTGCTCACGATGTTTACAGGAAATGCTGATCAACTTCTTGGACAAGAACAGGGGAACTTTCCCTCAGATTATCATTATCTTCCGCGACGGCGTCTCGGAAGGAGAGTTTGAAAACGTCGAAGAGCACGAACGTAATGCTATGAGGAGTAAGTTCCACGATCCTTGGTCCTAAGATTCGCATAACACCCTGGTAGGCGTTGTTGAAAGTATTTACCCTGAGGGAAGGCGTCCCAAGTTTGTATACCTGGTTGTCGGCAAACGTCACCATGTCCGATTCTTTCCTCGTTCCCCGAACCAGGCAGATGGTCGAGGCAATGGCAATTTCCCTGCTGGTCTAGTCGTCGACAATGGTGTGTAACGGAACTAATGTAGCGACGTCCCCTTTAAACGTAACCGCGAATTACAGACATCGTCCACCCGAGATTTTGTGACTTCTACCTCCAGTCTCAACCTGGCTTGAAAGGGAGTGAGTTGAATCTTTTGCATGAAGGCACGCTGGCTTAATCGCGTTTCAAGCGTCGATCCCGAGTCACTATACCATTCTGCGAAACGATGTTGGCATCCCTATGGCTGAGTGCGTGGAATCTCCTTCACTCATTGTTACCCCTCCTCTGATCTTTACTACGATAGACTGCAAGATCTTGCGTGAGTCACACAGGTGTCTCCCGATGTGTAACTGATCCTCTAACCTCGGGAAGCTATTCGCTTTGCCACTGTTATTCTCGTTCTACGCGATCCGTGAAGATACCAGCGCCGGTTTACTGTAAGCATGTCCTTCTCGCGCCTTTTGTTCTTGTGCTGACGGCATTACAGATGCCGATGTAAGCAACAGCCGGTTGAAGCCTTACTTTCTGATTGCTAACTGTAAGGATATCCGCTTCCAGCTCGTTTGCCGCAGGGCGAAGTTCCATTACGACGAGAACATTAGTGACTATTCGGTCTCCTCTGTCAGCGGTGACGACGATGACATGAATGCTCATCTGGATTACTATCGCCGTCACTTCAGTCCCGTAAACAGCAACTTGAGGAATCAGATGTACTTTGTGTAACTGGTGTCTTTCTTTCGCATCCGTGAAGACAGACATGGCTAAACCGGCTCATGGACCAATTGGGTTGAAGTTCTCAATGTCTATCTGTGTGCTGGTCGCATGTATATATGTATACCTGGTCCCCTATCTTGAAGCCTGGAGAAACGTCTAGCATGTTAATAATCATGATACTCTATCTTACGTGCTTTGCTCTTGAAATGTAACGATCCTCGCGAATAAAAAATCATGATGCCCAAAATTCTCGGTCAAAAAGCAAACAAGTGGAAAGAAATTTCGGAAGTCTTATGGGCAATGCGTGATCAGTGATGTCCAAGTGCCGAGCACCGTGTTTGTTACACATCACAACAACGCCACGCGATGCCGCGGCACAGTTCGCCGCTTTGGACAAAACTGCCAGGTCTCTCGGTTCCTCCTGCCACCATCATCAACTTCTGCACCTACTCCATCCACAACCCACGTCCTTTGGACATTTGATCTTGCAACTCAGAGCTGCTGGAACAGCACGTACGTGCGTAAATCACTTGATCGTAGCGTGGGCTTACGGGACATTCGCACGTACAGACGGTGCTTCTTCCAAGGACTATCTCCAAGTGCCTTTGAGACATCTTTGCTTCAATATTCGCAGTGACCAACGACTGTACATAACCTCTCTTCTGCCTTGCTCCACGCCGAAGACCGACACGCTCAGCACAATATCTAAACACCTCGGAGAGACTTATTAGGCGGGTAGAGACGAAAATGCCGAGTAAAGGATGGTTCAATCTCGAGTCTGGGAACGGTGGTGTCATTCCAGACACGCAGTTTTTTGAAGGAGATTCGGCGTTCAAGTTTTTGGGGTTGTCGAGGACTACAAGGTTGTATGGGTTCATTGCTTGGTATGTGCCTCTCCCTTCCTACAGTTCGTTATCTCCGCACGCGGTTGATTTGCGAACACACACGCAGTCTTGCTATTGGATTTTTGTTGAGTTTGTTGGGGTCTATTGTGCTTTTCCTTGGGCAGTTGGGAAGCTTTGCAGGTGAGTGTGGTGTGCGGGTTGCGATCCAGGGTCTTTGGGTGTTTGATTCTCGGGGTTGACATGTGGTTGTGCGCAGTTCTTTACGTCTTTGGAACTATTATCTCGCTTGTTGGCACTGGGTTCCTCATCGGTGTACGTGACCTTTTCTCGTTTTCACAGCGCCGAGTGCGCATTTAACGTTTGTGGTTGGTAGTTTTTCAAACAGCTGAAGCTCGTACGTCCTACCCCCCTGCGTGATTTGATGGTAGGTTGACCTCGAACTCACTAGATGTTCAAACCTATCCGAGTCGTGGCTTCTATAATCTTCCTTGCTTCTATTGGCCTCGTCTTTGTCGCTGCCTTTGTCCTTCACAATGAGGTACGTGTCGTGTGCTATTTTTACTCGCCAATGATTAATAGCGTCAATGCAGATCCTCTGCCTGGGTTAGTATCATGCCGCTTTTCCTCCCATTTTGCTGTGAACTAACCTGGCGTTGTATTTCTAGTGTTCGTCATCATCGAGTACCTCGCATACACTTGGTACACGCTTTCGTATATCCCTTATGCACGTGCTGCCGTGCTCAAAGTATTCGGAATGGCTTGAAAGTTGTACGTACGTTCTGACGATGGATATGCACGGAAACGCCGAGACATGGGGAGGAACAGTAGAATGATAGGCTGTTGCTGTTGTTACATTTCGAGCTTTGTGCAGTGTAATACATATAATCTGTCCTCATCACAGTCGTGGTACTTGTCTACCACAACTTCAGGAATACGTTAGGATACAAGTCCAGAACTTGGATTCACCCCCTGTAGTTGTTCTTCTGCTCTCTGAGTGAGTTCATGACATCGGGATCTGGTGTATCTGGCCCAGCGTTCGTTTTTTCCCTGGAAAAGGTTAAATGACGGGAAGAGACGTAAGTGACAATGGCTTACCTGACAGTCGGCGAATTCAGGCGCATAAAGACATTCCATTCCTTTTCGTCACCAATGGTCGTCTTACCCGTGGTGACGTCATTGTTCTTGACGAGCTCTGAGAGTCGAGCAATGCCTGGGCTATTTGGTTCGATATGTTTTCCAAAGGCGAGGTTTCCGGCAGTGTATTCGTGGCCGTTGTAGACGATGGTCTTGTCGGGCAGAGAACCAAGGTACTTGAGAGCTCGGTCCATTTGGTCTGCAGTACCTTCAAAGAAGCGGCCGCAACCACCAATGAAAAGGGTGTCGCCTGTAAAGACACCACCTGGATGTGAAGTGTCCGTTGGGTCGGTTGCATAGTAGCAGATCGAGTCCTGGGTATGGCAGGGTGTTGCCAGGCACCTTTTCATCAGATGCAGGAAGTAAAAATTGGGTGATGAATTGATTTCGTATGGGTTAGGTCATCAGTGCGACTTACTTGATATGAATGTTGTCTCCAACTTTGAATTCGTCCTTGTCCTTGACAATGTCGGACACATTTTTGACTTGGTGGCTGCCCCCATAGATGGGTGTGTTCGGGTACTTGATAGCCTGCCGGATTATTTGAGACAAGGGTCGGGATATAAGAAGGACAATTACCCACAAAATCCTGGAGTGGTGTTTAGAAGGATGAGAACAAGGGAGACGCGCAAGTACGCACGGAGTTGCCGCCACTGTGGTCGAAGTGGTGGTGGGTGGTGATGGCGGCGACGATGGAGACGCGATGGCGCTCTGCGGCTGCAGAAACTTTGGCTACGTCATATGGATCGACGGCGGCGGCCTTGTTGCAGGAATCGTCGATGAGGAGATAGGCGTAGTTGTCTTCGCGGACAGGGACAGGGACGACTTTCATTGGTGCTGGTGCCGAAGAGGCAAAGGAGCGGGAGAGTCTGGGCAAGTGTCTTGGGAGCATGAGGCACGTGATGGAAGAGAAGGTGATGGCAACAAAGGAAACGGTGATTGGAGAGAAACAACGACATCCCGTCTTTTTTCCCATCCTTCCCTCTCTCCTCAACTCACATGCTTACTTCTCTCCTCACTCTCACCCCTCAATCCCGCTCATTATAGTTCTCGTCGCTCTTTACCCCTTTTTCTTTCATCAATCATGACGACTTCTACCTCCACTCACCGTATCATGCGCAGGCATTCGCACAGAGCCCCCCCTCTAGGTGACCTCATCAATAAACCCAAAGACACCCCCCTCGGCAAATTTGTAGACAATACCTTGCAAGGGTTGGACCACAACCATCGTCATGGTTCTGAAAACACAGAGCGCGCTCCCCCTGGCAGCGATAACCGTAATCCAGGAAATTCTGGTGGCAATGACAATAGCAATGGCAATGGAGGACCTGGAAGCACTGGAAATGGCAAAGGGAACAACGGGAATGGCAAGGGGAACGGAGGAAACCCCGACAACAATGATGCAGACACTGGTGGCGGTGGCGGTGGCGGTAGTAGTAGTAGTGGTGGTGGTGGTGGTAATGACGATGTTACTGGAGATACCGGTGGGGACAACAATAACATTCCTCCGCCGAATCCTCCTCCCACCGGCAATGGGGGAGATGGTTCACCTCCTACCTCCCCAACCCCCTCTCCTTCCAGTGGGACTGGAGGCTCGAATACTGGAGGGTCTAGCGGGTCTGATGACAGTGCGGGACCTGGGAGTTCTGTTAACTCGGATGGTGGCAACGGGGGTAATCCCATTGAGGGTTCAGCTACTCCCAACGGAGTCTCGTTCACTCCCTCTACCAGCGCCGGAAGTAAGTTATATTCCCTTTTAAACACTCGGAAATTGACCCTCCTCCAGATGAACCAGTATCAAGTTCTCACACAGGTAGCCTAGCTGTATCATCATCGAGTCCGATGGCCCAAGTCAGTGCCACCATCCCGACCAGTGGATCCGGTACTTTCAGCCTCAGCCCATCCTTGCCACCCTCCAATCCTTCATCCTCTCCTGGACCTACTTCCCAAGCAGCATTGTCCACTCGTCCCAACCGCGGCGCGATTGCAGGGGGCATCGTTGGCGGCCTTCTTTTCCTTTTCCTCGCGACCGCGGCCTGGATTGTCTACAAACGACGACGCAAGAACCGTCTCCCACCTTCCGCCGAATTCCTCTCCAATCCCGCCTCTTACCCCTTTGCACGCGCCGGCTTTGGTGCAAATGCAACCAAGAACGAAAAAGTCGGCGCGTTCGGCGATACGTATGGTGGCGCAGGTCAAGCAGCTGCCAACCAAACAAGGTTTAAGCCTCTCAGTACCGATTCCCAACAGGGTATGCTTTCGGAAAAAGGACCTCAAATGCGATTCAGGGATGAAAATCTCATTGACCCGTTACCACCTCCACCAGAACCTGAAGTGTTGTATAGCACTCCTCTGCGTGTCTCCACGGTACCGACCGTGCCTGCGCCTGGTTCGACCCCGGGTACACCTACCACCCCCAATGGCCGTCGCATACCTTTTGGCACAGGGACATTCCAGTTCCCGCCACGACCAGTGCAGCCAGCGCCAAAATAGCGTGAACGTTCATCCTCGATAATCTACGCCTTCCTTGCACCCGTCAGATATTGTCATGGTCTTTGTAAAGGAACCTTATGTTGTTGATATGTTTATTTCCCAATGCCCTCGTTTTTATGGTTCATTTAACTCAGGTTTTGTTGTGAAGTTTTGTGCATCCATACCCCCTCATCAGGAACTCTGTATATCTCTCTCATTTTGCTATCTGACCTTTTCTTTTACTCTTTTCCTTCTTTTGTTCCCTCTTTGTCGCTTCTTACCTCACGCATGCAATCTCGATGAGCTGCTGTGGAGTCCTTGATATTACGTGTTGGAACCTTTTCTTGTTTTATTCCAAACTTCACTATTACTCCACCACGTTGTCCCCCCTTCTTGTATGCATTGCTATCACCGTTTAGTGCGGATGTTGTTAAGTCGTGCATTGGCCGAAGACCGGACGTTTTGTTTCTTTAAGCTCTTGTAGATCGGAACCATGTGTTGCCAATCCACTGCTTTTGTTCCTCCAATAACAATAGTATTAGCCTGCAATTCATACGAACAACATATTAAAAATAAACGGAATAGCGAGTCGAAGTAACGACGGTCCTTAAGAGCCTTTTCATCTAATCGCTCAAGATGGCCTCGACGACGTTCGCCACCCTCAGCTGGCGCAGATCGGTATACGTCTAAAGAAGATCGAGGACATCAGGAAACCAAGGAAGCGCATCAACAAGATCAGAGCAATAGTGAGTGATGTTGTGATGGTAGGTGGGACAAAAATCAGCACTTGTAGTCGAAGGATCAAATGGAAGTAACACGTACCTGTCCACAACCAACAAAAATGATAGGTTGCCCAGTGACATATGTCATTGAGAGGGCAGCTCCCACCTGCAAGGCAAAACGGAAATCATGCATCAGTTGTTACGGACGGATCATCAAGAAGAAAGAGGGGGAAAAAAAATTGTAGAGGTAGCAAGACGGCGGGCGTTCGGGTATTTGACAGTGGCTGATACAGGGGGTGTCCGCATACAGAAAAACCTCTCACCCACGTCAAGGAGACAGAAAAACGAACGAACGAGAAAACATAAGACACGAACCTTGTCGTCAACTGTATCCCATTTAGTCACAAGCATCCCATCAATTCCACGTCCTTTGCCCACACCTGAGGCGGACGAGAAATCACGCAAGGCGCGATCAAACTTGGTTAACTGATCCACGGCTTCGTTGCCTACCAGGGCCTCGCCGACGAAGATAATTTTGTCTGGGTTGTTAACCGCGACCAACTGTAATCATACCGGAACGAGCCACACGAAAAAAGTTGGGGGAAGGGGGAGATGGTCAGTGACTGGATATTCACACACGCGCTCTCGGTTCTCACCTTGGCAAGGGCCCGCATCAACGGCTTAATGGTTTGATTAATGATTCCAGATACGGGAAAGGGGTCAAAAGCATTGAGTAAATGCTCCATGAGAGACATGGACTGGCCGGCATACCTCGTTATCCTGCATACGGCCTGCCGTGTCAATGAGCACGACGTCGAAATCGTTATCCCGAGCTATACAATGCGGTTAAGGTTATGTCAAGTGGAATGAAAACAAGAGACAATTGCGGAGTAGGATAGGGACAGAGTGGACAAAACGCACCATATACAATGGCTTCTCGAGCAATTCCAGCGGCGTCCTTGCCGTAGCCCTTTTCGTACAACTCTACACGGCCTTTGCTGTCAGCAGCGCCGTTCACGCCAAGCATACTGAGATTCCTGACATGAACACGCAGCTGTTCAACCGCTCCACTCCTACAAAGGATTGGAGGAAAACATCAACCATACAATCATGAAGATATAACCGGATCAACGTACCGGAACGTATCACAAGCAGCGATCAGCACTCGAAGCCCGTTCTGGATTAGCCAAAAACAGACTTTTGAAAGATTTGTGCTCTTTCCGACGCCATTAACACCCACGAACGTGATGCTGTAAGGCATACGTTGTTGTGTCGAGGGGAGAGGTGACGAGAGTTTATTGCGTATGGAGAGCAAGAGATCTGTTGAGGTCTTGGGTGTTAGGATACGCGTGATGGAGGTTGAAAGCGCCTTGCGAACGGCGGTGGTCGTGGCTACAAGAAATTAAACGATTCGTATGAGCATGACCTACGGGGAAAGAATGGAAAGAGGCATCACTTTCGAACCCGCCGACCTTTTTGCCGACCAGGCTTTCACCAACTCCTTCGCAAACCTTCTCCGCAATCTCCTTCGCAACGTTCTTTTTCATCAGGTGCTGTTGCATTCCCTCTAGCACAGGTTTGAGATCGGCCTCGGTGAGAACCTTCGACCCTGTCAGCCTGGCGAACAGCGACCCAAGCGTTCCTAAAGAGCTTGACGAGGTCTTGTCCAAAGGCTTGACAACATCTGCGAGTATATCTATGCCGTTGCCCTTGGTAAACTCCCAATCTTTGACTTCGTACAAGCCGTCACGGTTTCTGGAGCCCAGAGACGACTGATCAACGAGAGCCTGAAGATCTTCCGTATTGCTCGTGTCTTCGGTGACACTGTCACCCTTGAGAGCTGGTTTGTCAACGCTATAATCCAACGCGGCCATGTCCATTTCGGTCGGTTGTGCGTCGCCCCATGTGCGTTTGGTTTTGGCTTTGGCTTTTCGTTTCGTCGGTGTCTCGGAGCTGCAATTCCGTCGACGGATCAATGCCACAGTAGTGGAGGAAATTAGGATGTGGAACATACTCGGAGTTAGACTGACTCTCTCGTCCTCCCCATCCATCCATAACCACCTGCCTTCCTCCCCTCCCTCCACGCCTTCCACCTCGGCCACGCAGTCTGGTCTTGAGCGCTTCAAGGTTTCTTGCTATCTGTTGCTCATCCTTAGGAGCATCTACGTCCACTGATGGTTCTATGATAATGATCAGGCGAGAAAAACACGGTGTCCAGATTAATATCCCACCAGTGCTCTGGTCATCGGATGGGGGAGTCTCGATGGGCTTTGGCATAGAACGAACGGTGGTTCGGCCACGCGATCGACGGTCCTATATAACAAACGGATAAACCCCCGAGTATAAACTACACCCAAAGGACACTGACTTTGTCTTCCAAACCACGGAGTACGTTGTCAAAGATGTCATCCCACTTTTCAAACGCTGTGGCGAAATTCCATGAACTGGGTTCAAGAGCGGTGGCCTTGGCGGAGTTGAGGGCATGGAGTGAAGCGACAAAAGCAGCAATAATAGGCTCGTAATACTTGACGAATAGCGTCTTGAGAGCAACCAAAAGTTCATCCACATAAGTGAGCTGGAGAATCCGCTGGTACGCAACCTATTACGTCGCGTTAGGGGCTATGTACGGGTACTTTGAGGTCACAGGGCTTGGATTACGCACGACGAATATGAGCTCAAGGTCATTTACGAAGGTCCATTTGACTGCATAACCATCTTTTTCGTACTTTTCGTCCATTGTGCGGCCCTCAATCAATGCTTCGCGGATGAGAGAGTTAACTGGGGACGCAGGTGAGGAAGCGAGGTGCGCAGCCTCCGGGGTGAATGAGCGGGACCATAGGACGACGCCGCCTGGAAAGGGGTCAGGAATTGTGTAGCAGTGGTAAGGATAATTGCATGCCTTTGTGGGATATCGAGCAGTGGTCGAGCATGAGAGTTCGGAGAGAAGAGTGGAATGGGATGATTGAATGAGAGCAGTTCAGGGTAAAGCACACGTGATCTGCTATGCTACTTATCTACTTGGTGCTCCTCCAGCCACCGCCGCACGTCCCTTTTAGAGACTAGCCCAAGGGCCCGTTTCCTCTCCTCTTCGGGTCTCTCCCGGTACAGTCGCATGATATACCCACATACACTCCACATATCTTCCCAGCATGCATCAAACAGTTCCCACCAGCAGTTCCGAGGCTCCGACGGAAGAGATATATTCAGGTGTCGTATCGTGAGCAGAATGGCGGCACACACTATCGTCGGTATTTGATAGAGCGCGTATACGGGTGTTTGAAACCTGCGCATCCAATCAGTGATCTGTGGAACAGCAAAGGCGGAGGTAGCCTACGCATCGTTGAGGTATCCCCACGCCTTCGTACACGCATTCTCGTGTTTGATCAATCCAAGCACTTGCAGGTAGTTGATCAGAGTCCCATACGGCAACACGACGTGCACGTTGAACCCCAGCCGTTTCAAAATTTGCATCTCGGCGACAACGAGTGCTTCCTTGAGGTCATAGAATGTGGTGCCAAAATACGACATGGGGTAGTATTTGAACGGGGTATCAGCCTTGGGTCCGATCGTATGTGCAGCACGTTGTAGCAGGAGGTCGTAGACATTGATTAAATCCCGCATCCGTATAGGACATTCCTCGAGCTTCGAGGCAAGAAATAAGGCACCCATTCCAATGTCCTAATAATAATGAGCTGGGGAAGGGTTAATAGCATAAAGCACGCAAGGACGCACCCCTACGCCAAAGTTTTTCATGGAACTAACATACCAGAACCTCTGGAAGAGTATTTGTGCGGCGGCGACCGCAACCTGTTTCCTGTTACAAAGTCTGAGGACAGTTCCAAAAGTAAAACAGAGAGAATATACTGTTTCAAGAGAATGCCTGCCTGGTGTATTAGCTTGCACCCATAAGCACGGAGGTCTTCCTCGAGGTCAGCAGGGACACCATCCTCTCTGGAAGGTGTGTCTTGTATTTGAGCAAGAGCGGCGAGAGGATACAAGGTAGGCAGCATCTTGTTTATGCGCCAAACAAACGACTCACCTTGTCTCCTCCCCCACCTCCCAATGGCAAATCTGCCACCCAAGCCCGAATCTCCTGTCAAAGAGGAGAGCAGACTCCCCCGTGATGGCGTCACTACAGCACGCCCAATGGTCCCAACTTCAACACATTACCGTAATGACCGTTTTTCTGACAACGACAGGATCTATGTTCCCCGCCCAAGACCAGAGACAGACTCTTATGTAGCTTCTTACGACTCCCGACGACCTCCTCTCCGGGACTGGGAGCGCGAACGACCTAGAGACAGAGATTTTGATCGACGTCGTGATATACGCCGCGATTGGCGTGAGCCCGACCGTCGAGACGGTAGACCTTATGACTGGAGGCGCAGCGACGACAGATTCAGGCCCCGACGGTATGGTGTGTGTTCCTACGCTCATTCAATTAGCATTAATAACTCAAACTTACGTCTGGAAGACTCAAGTTACCGCAGACCATCCAGGTCTCCCCGACGCTCCTCTAAATCACCACCCCGTCGTCCGTCACGGTCAAGATCACCACCCTTCCGTTATCGCTCCCGCTCGCCACCACTACGACGATACTCCCGCTCAAGATCTCCACGAAGATCACGTACAAGGTCTCCACGACGACGAACATACTCACCTGCCCGTATCCGCACGCGAGCTTCTTCACGGAGTCGCAGTCCCATTCCTCGGTCGCCACCATCCAAACGACTCAAACTTGGCAACCACTCAATATCAGGCACTCCACGGACGCCTCGAGCACGCTCTAGGTCCTATGGTCGCTCACGTTCTCGCACACGTTCCCGTACCCCTCGTCGTACTTCTGATCACAGTAGTAAAACTAATAAAACTCCGCCACCGGACACTAGGGAAAAGAACCTTTCCCCTACTTCTCCACTCGTCACTTCCCGGCCGCTATCACCCAGGCGAACAGACAGCGCACCTCCTCCACGCCCCATCACTACGACTTTGACGCCAGACAAGGAACATTTAGCCGCCGCGCCTAAGGTTACAGAAGTATCCGCGATGAAAACGGATAGTCCTAATCTTTCAACACCAGTCGCCCCTTCTCCCCAGGATCATCCTATGCCACTTACACTAGATCACCCTATCAAGTCGGAGACACGAGAAGACTCCGTCAAAATGGATCCAAGCAGGGACGAGCACATGCATCCGAAAACAGAAGGCATTGTTAGACCTTCTTCCTCAACGCCAAAATCAGACGTGAAGATGGAACCACGAGGGAGGTCACCGTCACCGCCCAAAGGGCCTCGGAGGAGTGTGTGGCAGCGAACATCAAAGTCACCGCCAAAAGCACCGAAGAATCATGGTTCTGCAACACCTTCCATGCTTTCTGCTCCAGTCCCTGCCCCTGTGCCCATTCCCGCCTCCGGACCTATGTACCCTACTGGACCTCGTGCCGATCGTCGTCCCATTATCAATAAGGACCCAAAGGATGAGCTCCCTGTTTTACGATCCTCGGAGTTCGTTAAAATCACACCTCCGTCAAGTGAGAGATGGGCCAAGGCGGAACAGCAGCCAGGTCCCAAGGGAAGATATGGTGTCGCACAACTTGAGCTTGATGTGAGTTTATTTTGTGCGCGTGAGCTTTATTTTAGAATTGACAGCTCTTGCCTCCCTTCAGCTTGTCCGATATCGGTCAACCCGTGTCCATGTCACCCAAGATTACGACCAGAAATCAAGAAATACGCGTCGGGCGCTGCACGAATTGGATATGGCAACTATTGACTTGCGTATGGCGGAGACTCGGAAGAGAATAGCGGGTGTTCAGCTGGAAAAGGCTAAACATGGGATGTTGGGGATTGACGCTGTACCTTCAGACGCGACACCCGATTCGTGAGTAGTGTACGAGCGAAGCCGTTCAGGTGGTTGTGACATGGATGTGCACTGGGACCATTGATGACTACAGTTGGCTGTACTATACATGACATTCGGACCCATTCCAATAATGGATATTAACGTCGTTGTGCCCAGTTGTCTGTTCTATCCTTTCCATTTCTGTCTTCATTTCACGAGTATCTCGTCTATGGCATGGGTTTACATTCCATATGTGTCTTCTCCGGGTCAGAAGGTAATGCGCAGAAGAATCCATACTTCTGCATAGTTGCGAATAGTCGCTTCGAGTTCATTTTGAGCTACATGACAGCCTCAGCCTCAGCCCCAACCTCTTTAGGCAACGACCGGGATGTGGACTCACGGTAATACACTCCTGGTATCCTTCTTTCTGCCGACACACCTCCGACTCTGGACTATCTCTTTGGCTGTCAAACGTGTACCGCGCCTTTGGGTCGCGCTACACTCCCTCGATCAACAAGTCTCGTTGAGCCCATGCGAAGCCGTGTATCCGGTGAATTTGCGGTGCTTACCGATAAAAAGTCCTTTAGCACCTGATTCGCGTCTTCTGGTTGTTTATGAGTCACGGGATTCTGAAGAAATTGTGAAACCATAATCTCCGGAAATCCTGAGCAAAGAAAAAAAAATGGGAGTAAATTTGAGGACACTCGGAGGGTGAGAAGAGAGAGAGTCGTATGACTCGCTCGAATATAAAGAACAGTTCGGATCTGGTGTGACGTCATAGTCTATCCACACCTCCTGCCCGCCATCTCTCTCTCAAAGCAAAGTTAACTAACACAACAATCACATTTCAGATACTCAAATACAAACACCAACATGATAATATCAACTCTACGTGCCGAAGTAGGGAATAGGCAGAGATATAAAAAGACCGACTTGGGCGTTCATCCATAGATACTCTGACTCTTTGTCTTTCTTATGCTTACAGATAAACATATTTGAGGGTTATTGTTTTCGTCTAGGCGAGGGCCGGGTCTAGTCGTGCCGTCGAAGAATTTACCACCCGCGCTTGGCGTACTCTCCACCCTTGAGTTTGCTGTCACTGAAAAGATCAGGTGGAGCCGTATCAGAAGGGTTCTTTTGACAAGCGGAGAGCTCAAAAGGGGATGGCTTACATAGTCAGACCAACCATAGCAGGACCAAGGTCTTCCGACACCTACGTTATGAACAGCGAAGAGTCAGAAACCCACGATGCAGCAGAAGCAAGGGCAAAAAGCAAGAACCTCGGCAAGAATCTTAGGGTTGTTGTAGTGTGTTACCTGAACTCGAGAATTAGTGGAAGCTCGGTATCACCCAAAACAGGGGCGCACGGCTTGAACAATGGCGCGAGCACGTTTAGCGGGGTCACCAGACTGTAAACGAGGCAAAGCAGAGTAGATCAGGTCAGCACCTCCATTCTCTTCATTGCATCCTTAAGAACGGTCAGAAATAAATGTGTGACTGACATGGAAGATACCAGACCCGACGAAGACTAAGCGAGCGCAGTTGATGCGTTTGATCATTAGCGACACAAGCGAACGACATGCCGAAATAAGCATACGTACCTCCATCACACCCAAGGTGCATCATCAGAGCAGCATCAGCTAAAAAAAAAAAAGCACTACCGTCAGCCTTTCCCCGCCTTCGTTTTCGAAAATCCCTCGAGAAGTCGGGCGAAACCGTGTGGATGCTTACCTGGAGTAGCAATCCCTCCAGCAGCAAAGTTGACAACGGGTAGACGCTTCAGCCTCGCGGTCTCCTTTAGCAAATGGAAGGGAGCCTGGATCTCCTTGGCGAAGGCGTAAAGCTCTTCTTCGTTCATCGAACTAGCCCGCCTGATCTCTGCCATCACGGTGCGTTCATGACGGACAGCCTCGACAACGTTGCCAGTTCCAGCCTCGCCTTTGGTACGAATCATCGCTGCACCTTCGGATATGCGGCGGAGCGCCTCTCCGAGGTTGCGAGCGCCACAAACAAAAGGAACCTTGAAGTTGTGTTTATTAATGTGATGCTCCTCGTCCGCGGGAGTGAGGACTTCAGATTCGTCGATGTAATCCACGCCTATAGCTTGCAAGATCTATTCGGTGTTGAGTCGTGCTACTGCGAAGATCGCAAAAAAGGCAGATGTTCTCCCGCAACTTACCTGGGCTTCGACGAAATGGCCAATCCGAACTTTGGCCATGACAGGGATAGTAACAGCATCCACGATCTCCTTGATCATGCGGGGGTCACTCTGGGAATTGGCAAGTTGATGTTGACGTTCCAGACATTCCCCGAATAAAAAACGTCAACGTACCATACGAGCAACACCGCCTAGCAATTTTTGGCATCAGTCAAATATAACGGACATTGAATGAACCATTGCTACCTTGAGCCCGGATGTCAGCAGGCACCCTCTCAAGAGCCATGACCGCACAGGCACCGGCTTCTTCGGCGATGCGAGCCTTATGGGATACAAAACGTCAAGAACTGCGGTAGAATGGTAGGATACGAAACACACGCACCTGTTCAGCATTCACGACGTCCATGATAACACCTCCCTGGTTGCGGACGAAATGATCAAATTTCATGATATTACCAGATAAAACAAGCGAGACTAACGGACCTTGAGCATCTGTGCAAGACCCGATTTGACCTACATCACAAAAGCGAGTTAAAACATTGGAAGAATTAAACGGAGTAATAAAGTAGGACGCATACTCCGAAGGTCCCGAGACTGTTCCCAGCCTCACGCTGTGTGGAGCGGGCAGGTGCGGCGAGGGGTACTGCGGCACCACCGGCACTCTGAGGGATAGGAGTGTTGACAGAGGGGGTGATAGCGGGGGTAGACATTGTGCAGAGTAAATGGAATGGTCGGTGAATGAGGAGAGAAAAAAGAAACTGGATGACTGTTTTCGAATCATTGGCTGAACCCGTAGAAATCGATCGGAAGGTTGACCGGAATGCCAGAACCCTAACCCTAAATTGGTGTTATGTCGGCGCGAATTCTGAGACCACATGTTGACATTCATCGGCAAATCTGGTTCGACGGGACTCCTTTTACCTGAATCGATAAGCCGAGGTGGATTAATTCTAACAGCCCATTAATAACACCACTGTGATGTAACAACATAGAATCCATTCTCCCCGCGCCCCAGGCACGCCCGCTTTCGGACCAGCATCTTCAGCGAGTTTTCACCGGTAAAGGCAGTCGGGGCAACAATGCTGGAGGACCAAGAGGGGTATTGTATTATGGAGATGGACATGGCATCAGCGAGTTGGACACATGATGGTCAAAACTCACAAGGGACAAAACATGAAACGGAAAAGGTATCTACACGAGCGGCAGAAACCTTATGTGGACTAGAATCCCCGTGCTTTGAGCCATTCAATGACCTCGTTTTTCCACCTTCCACCGGTGATGACAACGTTTTTGCCGTGTTTGACCTCTACCTTTGCACGGGCGGCCTTACTGGAGGCAGCCTTGAAGAGGGTAGTGCGGAGGTCCTGTGCAAGAGCCTGGGTGATGCGAACAAATGTCAGATGCGGGGAGACCGGTCGTAAGGGGGCATGGCAGCGCTCACATGAGCTTGGCCATCAACATTTCGAATCAGGATGAAATAGCGTGTGCGGTTATTTCGAATGTCAGAGTAGACAGGGAGATTGCCATTGCTGTTTCGTGGGACGAAGTATGAAAGATTTGAGGATGAAGAGGCGGGGAGCACGTGTTGTGCGGCAGGCTGAGAGTAGTTGCGTGCTTGGAGAAGGGCACGAAAAGGGATGAAGCGGTGGAGGAGGGAAGGCATCGGTTGTGGTGGTGTAGTGTAGCAGAAAAAGAGCCTTGACAAGAGACAAAGGCCCAAAGAGGAAGGACACCGCCACAGGATATGCGATCTTCCCTCCGTTACGTAGCTATGGCAGTCACACATACACTGCGTCTCCCTCTCGCTTCTGTCAGTCTCACTCCAGTCCAATATAAGCAATGCATCCTTTCAACTCTTCCTTTCTCTCCCCCCATCTACAACACCCACCTCCACTCTTCACCCACTCCCACACCCACTCCCACACCCACACCCTCTCTCCACATGACTTTGCCCTGGTCTTCTCCCCCTCGATCTCTCTGGGACTGTACGTCGACTTGCTACTGTTCCCCGTCGCTCGCTAACCAACTCTCTAGTCCCCCCTTCTCCCTCAGACTCCTCTTCGTCCTCTTCAACCGATCTACCCCTAACACCAATCACCCGTCCTCAGTCTGCCCCACTTCACGTCGTCTGCAATGCTCCCCTCGTTGCACCTATCCCCCTTCCCTACCATTCTCCAACCTTCCTCCAGTTCGATCTCCCGGATATGGATGAAGATCTATCACGGCCTCCTTACATCAAACAAGCGCCGAAGCGCAAGCGCGATCCTGATGAACAGCCTGATGCTGTCCCCCCAAAGCGACCGCTCCTCACTCGGACTCGGTCAAATCCTTCCACGCACCCCACTTCTCGCCCCTCGAAACAGCACGCTCCATGCGCACAGCATAACAATCCCCGATTGCTGCAGCGACCTTTCTGATGATACTTGTCACACTACTGTGGAAATCTGATTGACGTCACGGAGGCGAGAAGTCTCTGAACTTTTGGTCAGTCCACATATAGTGCCCTCTCCATTACTCTCGAACTCATTCTATCTTCTCTAGTTCATTACTCTTCTTCCGCCTTGCATTATACCTCGCATGATCCTTCCCTTAATCGGGTCTTTGATCCACATGCCTCAGCGCCTCAATGGTCTGAACCCTCGGATCCTCCGGCCACCCGGTTGCGCCTATTCTCGTGCTCCATGTGTACACTCTACACAGAATCACACATTCACACCTCGCACACCGGGTCTTTGACCTACGTTCACAGCGCAATGCTTGCCATCCACACGGTGCCACGATAAAGCCGTCATTATTCTACCCGACCGCAATAATAGAACACCGTTCTCATCGCGGAGCGAGCGATTCACATATCATATCAGCATCATTTGTATTGCTTCTAGATGTCAATTACAATGCATATATTTATTCTCGCGCTACTATGGTCCGTTCTCTGCTCACTTGGGAATACATATATGCTTCATTGGCCTAGATTGGGAGTCGTGAAATCTGGGGGACTTTAGGTTCGTGTGATTCTTCCTCTCACCCGCATGTCACTGCTAGAAATATCGGTGCCAATACCCTGATCCATACACAGATTGCCCTCGTGATTTGCGATCGCAAAAGGAGCTGTCGGTGACACACTCTCCAAAGGGCTGTTTTAGCGTTGGAAACGATTGCAACCAATACCCTTCTTGACTCCTGTCTCTGTCCCCTCCCACTAGCCCTGATACCCGCGCGTCCACCCCCCGTGTCTGGTAGCCATAGGCTGTTTCTGCTGCATACAGCGACTAAAATGATATCACTATCATAATCTGATGATACATGCCCCTGTTGTATTACGTGCCGGAATGCACCTCGGTGCTAATACTTCCTACACTCGGCCTCGCGTCTTCTTGCGCCCGATGGTGACGCTGATAGGACGTCGATTGGACTGATGAAAATATCTCAAGAAAAGCACTTTCAATGCGTTTCCCTCCAGGTTGACCACTGCAGGATGACTATTGCTACAACTGGCAGTGGCATGGCACATGCCGGTATTGACATCGGTGGCATCATCACTTCTCTCATCTACATCAAATCAACTGACCTTGTATGACTGGATATCGATCACCACTATAGCCGTGGATTACATTAATACCACACGTCCATGATAGTATCCAAATACCCGCATGATACATCCCTTCCGGAAGGAGACACTGGTCTGAACAGCTATTGTGACATTACAGTTGCGAGACATTTCAACTGCCAGCATTTGCCGGTTGGACTGAGCCCATGTAGTCAGTGTTCGGCGCCAATCTACCAGTTTCGAAAGGTGTGAGATATATGGTGTATCCAAGTGGGATTCCCGATTTCCCATCGCTGCCGTGTCCTGCATATGTATGTATTATGCAGTCAAGGTCCACCATGCCGTGGTCGCACGTTGCATAGTGAATGTGCCGTGCCTTGTTTGTCGTTGGCTGAAACAAGTAACCATCGCGCCCAGCCCCCGCATTTTCTTCCACCAGACTCGGGCTTGGCGGTTGCGTGTTCTTCCACTCAAATGCATATCCAGGCCACGCGAGCACGAAAATCAAACCATAAAAGATGCTAACTTCTTCTGCTCCGTCAACGGTCCACTCATTCAGTCAATTCGCAACAACGTGACTTTTTGAATTTTTCGTATTCAAGCTGTATAGGTCCCTGCCATACCACGTGAGGCGCAACCGACAGTTACGAAATGCTGTCTGTGCTACCAACAACCACCGATCAATCCAAGGAGGCCAACAACTCTTAGAGGCCGTTGAAACCCGTGTATTAGAAACTCGCCGCCCCACACTCAGGGCTCTGGTCGCATTTTGTCGAGCCTAGAAACCTGCCTGGTGCCATTACGAAGGATGACGCGCGTTTTGCAGCCGATATGATCGCAGATGGCGCGTAGATTAATGGTAAAAGCGACTTGCTCATTTTTCAGGTGTATACAATGGCGCTCCGGGGGCAGGCTGGACCGGGTGTCTCAGGTTTGAATACCGCATACATAAATGATTACGCTCCCATCAAGTACTCCCGCAACTTGATTGTGGCGTCCCAAGTTCCAACAGTGCGATCAAAAGCCACAGCTCTTAATTGATCGACCTTCAACAATGGAAACTGAAGACAGCGGCCGCCTTACGCGGTACCAGCTCAAACCTGCACCTTATTATCTGCTACTATACAGTATAATCTCGACATAGCCTACGCCGCCGGTCGGTCCTATTTTCACCCCGACATGCTTCTAGCCAAAGAACGCTGGAACTTTAATCATTGGTGCGCAAGCACCTTAGCAATCAACACGAGCGCCCACGGAGCAAGATCAGAGGTGTGGTTGGTCCATAATATTGTCGATTTTCAGGCAAGTCTATCGAAGGACATCGAAGATCTGTCTCCCTACTAGAAGTCGAGGAAGGCGCTCTAACACTAATGGTCTCAACATCATATGACATGGCGCCGTGTATGCTGGTCTTATCTTGTCCCATTCGATTCTTTCGCGATCCATGAATCTTTCAATTCTGAGGCATCTAATGCCAATTTCAGCTCCCCGATGATCATCTCTTGTTGAAATAGTGCCTCGAGCTTTCGAGGTCCTTCCCGAGGATTCCAGTATTAAGCAATCTCAGGAGACCGGGATCCTAAATCTATGAAACGGAGTTCACTATCTAACTTGCCACCCAATAGGCTGAAACTCGAAAACAGCCGAGACCCGAATGATATCCCTTGCGTCACTGCCACCAACTCAAACACTGCTACTTACACTAGAGACTAGGGCAAACAGCAGTCCAGGAGTCTAGACTTCCCTTTCCTCTCCAGCCACATCCCCTCGGGAAGCTGGGGTATCTTGGCTTTGTACCCTTACATCACCTGCCGGGACGTGATGAAACTGGCCCTTCATGCACACACGGTCGCCGGGAAAGGATAGGGGTCTTACGACACTCCCTCGCTACTGCACTATCCAGCGTCCAATCTTCAGCACCCAGTCTAGGAGGGATCTATCATTCTAAAGCTGGTTCGCGGACTGTAGGGCTCCAACTCTTCTCTTGCCTGATTTGGTCGTTTCATTGTGCTGGTTGTTTATTGTCTCCTCATGGAATTCCGCAATAGGGATGCGAAATTACCATCCGCGTCTGTTTGTCTCACAGGGTTGGCTTCACTGGCGATGTGCAACGCGACAGGTCCACCGTTTAGGCATATTTCGTGACTGGGTTGTTTGGAAGCCCTGGAGTGACTGAAATAGCTGAGACGACAGTTGGAAACGACTGGCCTGTTACATAGGGCATGGATTAATATGCATTTGTGCACACGCGTCTCCATTCCTATGAATTGCCGCATCGAGATGCGAGTTCATCACTTCTGTTGAGCTACAACTAAGCGGGACTGGTGTCAGATGTCAAGCGGGATCACATATGAGATCACTTCGTTAATCTCACGAATCTGGCCTTCTCCGACCTCTGACCTAGCAACGCCGAATCCAGGAGATTCAAAGAGGGAGAGGTTGTACAGCCCGGGCCTTTTCGTACGAATATTGCATCATCTCACGGACGTTTACTTGCTTGAGCCGTGCGCAGACCCTCGACTTCTCGTCATACGGCAGCAGTACTCAGTTCGTTCATTTACCGCCTTAATCCCGAAATATGAATGACTCCGGCCAAGCAGTTCATCGACAAGAACACAGACCCTCGAGTCAGTCCCTACTCCACTTAGCACCATGTTTCGAAAGAACGAGCACATTCTAGCTGTATGGAAAGTCCCAGTAAGGATTCAGAAGGCCTTACGGTCGTGCGAGCAGTTTCATTGTTCACGGCTGGTTCCCCCGCCTCTGGCCCGACAGTACTGCCGCAAATCCTAGGTCCACGTCCAGTGCGTCCTTGATGCGACACTAAAATATCCACGCAGGACACAATCACGTAGCTGATGTTCTCTGGTTTGTCAAGTCACCTGCACACCTGATTGTTATTACCGCACTCAAGGCTGTAAGCATCGCTTAGATTACCCACTTGTCGCTCTGCCTATCATGGTGTCCGACGATGACTGGACACAGGCATAAGTTGCACGTGCCTCCCTTATTGGTTTGAGCGTCCGTAAGAGAAGCATCTGATTACCTCTTGTGCGTCCTTCTCCCGTGTTCTTTCTAGCCAAGGAAAACAGCCCCCGTCCTCGTGTCGAAGAACACGCTGAAGGGGCAAAACAAGGTGACAAACCAAACCTTAGTCTGGCACCAGCTAAATCCTGGTCTCTCCAGCGATATAAAACTGGCGGTAGAATAGCTTCTGTATGTGTCTACTCTGGGAAGATTGGGAAAGTAGCCAACAAATATTGCAAAAATACCAGAGATAATCCATCGCTTACAAACTAAATATAATCAGTCCATCACGCACTAAGCGCTACGTGCTTAATCGTTCCCGCTGCAACTTATCACGATGTGTCCATTTAGTCCAAAAATAGGATTGATGGGTCCTTTTCAAGACCGTAAAATCCGAACACTCGCTGTGGATATACATGTGTCCATGCATGTCTCCGGGACAGGTGGATTGCTGACACAGACCCGCTGAACCTGTCATTATTGCTAGGAACCCAACAAAGTTCTAAAGGGTCATGTTTAAACTTCAAGCATTACCCGTGTGCTGGACAAGATTGATTGCCGTTCTCGCCATCAATACGGTCAAAATTATCTACTCGGTGACCCCAAACCCACGGCTGCTCTTGCCGTTTAGGCACATAGAATAAGAAAACTCATACACACGACCCACACAATATGATTCAAGCAAGCAAAGGCAACGTCTATTCAACGCACAGACAAAACATTACCACAAGTATCATCGCTGTATCGTTGACAGAGACTGCACTAATATAAAGAACAGGTAGATGAATAAGAGAGGATCGGTCCATACAGTAGTCGGTGTATGCGCGCAAACTGTGTATACGACGAAGCGGAATTCCAGCACCTCAAACGGGACAAGTAATCAACACCACACCAGGTCACCTCATACAAAAAGGGGAGAATGGTATCGTTCAACAGCAGCCGTTTGATTGCTGTGATTGTACGGATTGGCCCGGTGTGACGGTTGACGACTTGGCGGCACCTGATGGAGCGGCAGTGGAGCCCATCCTACACAAAATATGTTCAAGTCTGGGGTTGAGCGCACTGAGTAGAACTGACCTATCCTTGATCTGTTTAGCCATCGTCAAGAAAGCCTGCTCGACATTGGTAGCATTCTTAGCAGAGGTTTCCAAGAAGGGAATGTTGAGCTGATCAGCGAATTCCTGAGACTGGGTGTAAGACCCCACATTCCAAGCTTGACCGTCAGGGACGAACCTTCGCGACAGAGTACTCCACGACCTTCTTCCCAGTCAAATCTGACTTGTTGCCAACAAGCAGCTTGTTGACACCCTCAGAGGCGTATCGGTCTATTTCCTGCAGCCATTGCTTCACATTGGTAAATGTGTCTTGAGGGTCCCGCAATCAATCGGCAAGCGATGATACTTGTCAAAACAGACAACGTACCGTTGTCCGTAACGTCATAAACGACAATAATGCCATGAGCTCCGCGGTAATAGGAGGATGTGATAGTCCTGAAGCGTTCCTGGCCTGAGTTTATATGTTAATTGCAAGAAGAACAGCTATTGGAGGTTTTCTCACCTGCTGTGTCCCACTAGGTCGATTTCAAGCAGTGTCAGCGAGAATTCCCAGCAATGAAAGATAATAATGGGCCTGGGATCAAGGAAAATGCGGCGAGAGCCAAAGGCTAGTGGTGCCTCGTGGCACAAGGATTAGGGTAAAAGGATGGTCACGCACAATTTGGAGTTTCACTGTTTTCCCCTCGAGCTCAATGGTACGAATCTTGAAGTCAACACCGATTGTGCTTATGTAGCTCTCGGTATACGTATCATCGGCGAAACGAAGAAGCAGGCAGGACTAGGAGCGAGTCAGAGAGTTGAAGCTGTGGAAGAGCGACCACGTAGCCACTGACCTTGCCAACGCCGGAGTCACCGATGAGGAGGAGCTTGAAGAGATAGTCGTACTCGCTCGTGTGCATTGTGATATAAGAAGCAGGGAAAGAGGAGAGGGTGAGTGCAGGTTCTGTACAAAGTCGTTGGGAGGCAAGGCTGCGTCAACAACCAAAGCTCGGTGTCATCCTGTGCACGTGGCCTGCCGGTCTCGGCCATCCCGTTTTTCGCCGATTATTATTGGTTGCTGGGTCCGCCTGGCCGCCGCCGGCCGGCTTTGTGTCCTCCTATAACGGCTTGACTAAACATATATTCATCCTCATAAACTTAGTGGTACAGGTGTTCAAGTACGACTAATGCTGGGGCTGCCCGGGGTAGCCTTGCTGGTACGTTCCTTGTGGAGGATAGGGCTGGGGGTACGGCCCAGGTGCTGGATACTGACCGGGCGGTGGGTAGTGCCCCTGTGGAGGATAATGGCCTTGATTGGCTCCTGGCGGAGGGCCTGCACCAGGCAGCTGCGGCTCGAACCTGTAAAGATTAAACATCATGCCGGGGAATGTCTAGAATAACTCGCATACTCTTTTGTCTTTGCAGTCCAGTTACAAATTGAGCATATCCAGACATGACTGCTTGACATAGGAATCACCGGAACACAACAGAGTTCAAACCAGGTACGCTTTTTCCCGCTAGTGACAGATACTGGCTCGCTCCGGTTACCGAGACTTCCGAGTTGAGAATGACACGGACTCACCATTGTGGCAATTTGGGCAGACTCTGAGGGCCTGACCTCCATCTGGAGAGACCGACGACGAACACCCGACTGTAGAGACATTCCTGATCAGCTATTATAAAGACGTCGGAGATTCCGGTGCGAATACCTACAAATCAACGGCAGACAGACTATTCCATTTGTATGAGCGTGTGGCCAATACAAAAAGAAGGTCAGCACCTACAGAAGTCAAAATCCATTTTGTATCACGGATGGTATGGAAGGAGATGCTTGGTAAAATCATGGCATGTTACTCCACGAGCCTTGTATGCTTACTTCGTGTGCCGCGCAGGCGGGCTTGGCCTTGCCCCACCGTAGTCGCTTAGTCATAAACAAACAACGCCCGGCACTGCCCCTCTGCTGCGGGTTTGGGATACCAGGGGGTAACGGTACTAACGTGGAAACAGATGCTCAATAAATTACGAGGGCAAATCAAGCATAACAGTGCTTATACAATAAACAAGGAGGACATAGGTCAAAGTCAGGACAATGACGATGATCATTGCTCATTTCTTCTGGTTCTGAGACTGAGAGATGTAGGCGGGCTGATAGCCTGGTTGGTTGGGTGCTTCCCATCCTTGAGCACTACGGAGTTGCGGGATGGACCTGCTATTAGCACTCGAGCCCGTTGGGGCTTGTCTAGAGAGATGTTCAACCAGTGAAGCGAACTTGGGAGCGGATAAATGGCATACGTACTCATAATCAACTATAGCCGCTTGCCATCCGCAGATGGTGCACATTAGTATGTGCTTCCTCGAGAGCGGTACCAAGGGAATGAAGAAAAGCTCAAACCATGTGGTTTTCTTAGCAGGGAAGACGCAAGCTAGTGGTGAGTCCGTCAATCCTCGGACCGGGCGAGGGCGAGGGAATGACAAAGCTTACCATTATGGCACCGAGGACATATGCGAGGCATTTGGTGGGTGTCAGGCTTCAGTTTCGTCTGGCATCCGACTGGCGAAATGTGAGGGGATCATCATTATGACACATTTGTGAATCACAGAAATTTCATAACCCTCACAGAAGATCGGGATAAAGACTAGGCAAGCTTGTTAGCGCATAAACAATCCAATCCTATGGCACAAGCTCACGGAACATAGTGGATAGTGGCTGTTCGGGAGCGACCACGTTTGCTGTGCTACACTGTGTGTAGAAGAAGCACAGGTGGAGTGCCGTAAAAAGGAAGCTCTTTGGTCATGTTTGTAGCAAGAATAACAATTTGAAAGCATATACTGCGATTTCAGGGCTCGTTCAACACCCAACCGAACAAGAGAAAGTCTAAATCTCAAGCACCAGAAGGTGTCATAGACTGGCTTAGATGCTATGGATTTGCCACATTTACTCCCTATCCTCGTGGTTTCAACGTAAATGCGAATTTCGCTTGCCCTTAGTTGCAAGATGCACAGACGGATTCTGAATTCCGAATCACTGTATCGACCTTCCCTAGCCTTCAGACGGTGAATGGACAGTGGCTATCCTTCCTTCAGTCTTAGGATTCACTTCATCCCTATTCCATTTCGGTGTTACTTACCGATGTCATCCTACGCCGCAATGATCATCCCATGATCAAACCATCTTCTGAAGAATCTGAACTTTATCAGGACCGGAGGACGTCGCCCTCAGGCTTGGTGGCTATACAGCTCCAGCCTCCCGTGTCTTACTAACCGCCCACAGGCGACCCGGCCTACCAATATGATTCCCAATGCAGTTGTGGTCCTGATTCCGGTGTGGTTTGTGTACCAGCCTCTAGGGTTCGAATTGCCTTCCGGCACAGGTCTTCGTCGGGAGCTGGAGGTAGAAATTGACTGGCATCAGCAATCGCTCAATGCCCAAGGTGTTCCATTTGGTCGGGCCTTGTTTTGTGCGCTCCTATCTCCACATGGCCAACGGGGTGGGCAGTAAATTGCCCTTCGAAACCCACGATTTGGCAGGACCATGATAATCATGGTTCTCCAATCATTGTTCTCGACGGAAGAGATCACTACCCACTTGTGATTGCGGCAAAGGACTTCAATCCAGAAGTTGCCTAAAAATAGTCCACATGGATTCCAGCCATGGAGCAACTGGGATCTGCCGTAGTGATAAAAATATTAATTGCAGGGATTTTCCATTCCTGTTCGTGATGACCACCATGCAATTAGCGGGAGGAACCGTAACCGTCGTGTTCTGAGGAGACAGTGAGACTCCCAGAATGCATACCTAGATCCCGGGAGGAGCCCTGGAGCGACACCTTGTGTCAAGCCCTGTGGTCAATAGATACTACTGCTGAATCAATCCCGTGTGCTGTTACAATCAGAGTACATAGAATTTTAGTCAGAATAAGCCGTAATCTGACATGGTATCGTTGAATGCAAGGGATATCTAGTGAACATCGAAGATACAACATTAAAATCTGCTATACGCCTAAAAGGTGTGGTTTTCTTTACTGTATAAGATATTTACGGCTCCAGGTTATCAGTGGTAAGGCCCAGTGCAATTATCACCGAACTGCCGACAACCATCAAAATCGCGCTCGGTGGGACCCACGATAAAAGGACTGACCGTAGTGAAAGCCTGTCCAAGGTATGCTGAAGACGAATTACTTGACATAGTGTGTGGGTCGGAAGGAAGATTACGTTGAGTGTATACAGGCGCATCCCGGACGACGGGACTAACGATAGAAACGTTGAACGTGAATTGGTCGATGTCATTACTGGAGTTGTGGTAGTATGGGTCGTCGACGTCGTTCTTGTAAGACGCAGGGTTCGGGAATACGGGTGAACCACGTGCACTAAGGCCCGTACCGGTGCTGGTGGTGCCCGAGGTAGCTGTTCCTGGGGGTGTGTAGCAAGGCCATCCATTTGTGCCCGTGCCGTCGGTTGTGTATGATGTCGATGGTGCAGACTCGACTCGCCTCTGGTTCGCAAACATGCTTAGAGGAGGGAGTGATGGTCGATCAGTCTGTATGCCTGCGGATGGGGTATTTATTGTATCCATGGACTGTTGATCGTAGAGAGGCGGGTGACGGTAATGAATGTCGGGTTCTGAGCGGCGGCTCTGGTGGTGCCGGCGGCCTTTACGGTTATCCCAGACCATCTTGATGGTTTGTTGACGCTCCTCATTCTTCGAGCATGCCCATCTCATCCTCGATAAGGCGGCCATGCATATCGCAACACTTTCTTCCGTGGAGTAGCGAGTAGAGATGCCCTCGATACCATTTTCTTTGAGGTCAGGATCGTCAGTTGCGACTTCGAGGGTATCAGAGTCGACTACAGCGGCAAGATAGGCTGCGAAGAAGCAGCCATCTCGGATGAGACCTGTGTCCCATCTGAATAATGCCGAGTCTTCGACGGCGCCACTAGACAGGTGTCGTTTCAGGATGTCAACAACATAAGGGAGACGGCTGAGACATTTTCGGTTGGCAGTAGAGTAGAGATGTTGGGGCGCAAGGTAAGGGGAAGAGCTCGAAGAGTTGGATGATGGTCGAGGAGGGGAATGCGGGGTTGAATACATCTGTTGAGTTGGCGTGATTGCCATGTATTGTTTGAGGGATTCGCGGATGAGATTGTGACATTCGAAGATAAATATCTAGGTCGTATACGACGTCTCAGTGATCAGTGCACAACCAATACAAGGCACTTACCTGCCATCCACAAGCGTATTGTTCGATGTAGACACGTCGGGTTGGATCCTCGTCTTGCAGAATCGTTTCTTTCAAGATATTGAGATCGCGCCAGCAACGGTCAAGGTCACGCCATATTTCCCGCATGCCGTTTGCTTCAATCAAGCCATGTTCCTCTGCACATCTCGCGGCCTTAACACCAGTGAGGACCTCGTGTACCCTGCGGCAGATAGTGTTGATGCGTAGAGGTATCCGAGTCATTTGGGTCAATTCCTCGAAACTCTTGGCCAATGAAACTTGGCTGCGGTCATCGTATTGCTGGTGGAGCGAATGCTGTGGCGCCGGACCGGAAATGGCGCCGCCAGTGGTATACGCAGAAGTGAGGGGATGAATGAATCTTTGGAACGTGTCCAGATCGTCGTTTGTACTGTCGGGGCATGAGTTGAGAACCAATTCCAATGCGATAAACACTCACAGAACGAAGCGGCCACCTTTCATGCCAGTAGCGAGACCTTCCTGTGTGTGGGCATACCAAAATATACGGGCTCGGATCAAGACATCGTTATGCTCGTTAGAGAACGGCATTTGTCCCGAGGGATTATGAGCTGATGTGCATAACGCCAGGGCCTGGGATAAAGTAGTCTCATGTATAGCAGTACGCTCTAGAGGCTGAGCATCTGCAATATAACAGGGAAGGGTCAGGTTGTCAGCCATAATCAAGCTCGGGGGCAAATACCTTCGAGGAGTGGTAAAACCAAAAGGAGGGCGCGAACGCCGTCAAGCGTCGGCCTGCGCATCACGCCATGAAAGTCGATGAGCTCGAGAACTTCACGGAGCATAGCATCTGTCTTGTCCTTTCTCTCGCGCCATTTCGCATCTTGGGAACTCTCCCTGATTTTCCTGGGATCAGGGGAATGGTTTCCGTCCTTAGCATTGGAGAAAGCCAGGTCGTCGCTCCCTATGTGGTTGTCCGGAGGCAGACCTCGTTCATCGAGGCCAAAAGAGGCTGCCCAGACAACCAATAACATAGCAATGAGGCCACCCTCGTGGCCCAAAGACTGGGTCCCTTTAGTATGAGCGTAAAACCGGGAGGGAAATTCAACTGGATCCAGGACGGGGCCTGGTTAAGTAGTTTAAGGCGTTTGAACGATAAAAGTAGATGAAAATCTTACGTTGCATGCAGAACCATAACCAGAAAGCGGAGGCAAAAAACTCGGGTCGGAGATTAGGGATAATGCTTGGGAGGCGGGTTGTCGGTGGTGTTGTGGAGGCGGTGTTGCCCTGGGCATCGAAAGTTTTACCATAGATGGCCCTTGACAAAGAGCATTTATGGTGGGCCGGCCATGGATTTGTGATAACACGGAACTCACTCGACTTGTTGGAGCCTGCGTCCACGGCGGAGCAGTTTGACTGCCTTCACATCTGCAAATTCGTCCCTGGTGAATAACTGTGAGCGCAGGTACGATAGAGTCTCAGAACGGGCGGCATACACGCATTTGATGTTTCTCTCCTTGCAATTTGAGCATGAAGGATTGGGGCCGGCGGTGGCGATCACGAGGTCCTTGAGGTCACAACGAACCCTAGAGGTATATGGGTGAGCGAGAGAAACATTTACTTGGGTGTCATCCCACCTTCTCATCCGGCATGCCCCACAAGCGGAGAATTGTTGACGAGTCGATTTTGGTTGGCTGGCGGGTCGTCGGGCATAAGGTGTAGTTGTACTGCGGGTATTAACGACAGACGAGGGGGCACTGGAGGTACCTCGGGGAGACATGGGCGTGACGGAGAGAAGGTGTAGGGGGAAATCAAAGTGAAAAATTAGAGGTTTGTTGTTTTATAATGAGCTCGGGGCTGGAGAAGGGTGCAACGGAATGACAAAAAGGTTAGATATCGAAGCAAAGTGACATTGACTTGGCTAATGCTGGCAGGAGGGTGGCACGACTGGAGCGGATCTGGAGTTGCGAAGATCTCTCATGTCCAAGGCATATTATATCAGGGTGATTTATTTGCTTGTACTGGAGGTGTTGCTGTTTCTTCGAGGTGTTTGTTACTAAATTCAATGGTAGCCGGTCACAATCCGATGACCTACTTAATTGAATTAGATCTCAGCCCCGATCTCCTCCTCCCATTGGCTCATCATGGCACCATCCAATCATAGTCTCAGAGACTGAATCCTTGGAATCTGACCAAATTTGACAGAACAAGGCTCTCCAGGGTTGTTTCAAGGGTCCCAATGGATCTCCGTGTTTTTCTAACGGCCAATCCGCGGCAGAATCCCGCCTGTCAGGTTTTCTAGTAACCTCCTCCTCACTTGTACTGGGCGTGCCTACCTTTTATTTGCCTCTTGATGTCATTACACCCACGCCTCAGCCGGGTGAGAATCCCTTGACCTAGGTCGTTTCCGTCAGGCTCTGCTTAAATGCGTAAAGTTCATGCACAGAATCTAACACTCACTAAAGCATGTTAGAAGCAAGTTTGCAGGGCCCGTTGACGTCAGGCGACATCACCATCTGGGCATATTTGCTTCTCATGACTCTGGAGAATGTATGGGCGAAAATGACCCGGGAGACAAGCAATCCTCCATTCCATCACCCCTTTGTGTCGGGCACCTAAGCACGTCCAGAATATGTCTCCCAAACTAACGGGACAGCAACACATCTTGAACCTAATCTCTCCGCTCGCGCAACTTAATGTGCCGATGCCATAGGTCGTAACTGATGATTTCAAAGAAGGCAGCGCACAATGTATGTTCTCATGGTAGCCCTCTGTGAAAAGCGAACTTGGATAGTTGTAATAATATCGACGATCTTGACCTTATTTAGTAAGGCTGCACTTGTCTGACATCAACCTCACCACACCACCACGCAATAGTACTCAATACATACATAGTCGACTGCCAAGAAATAAATTCGTGCATGCGCATTGGTACGGGGCTGTTCATCACTGACTGACTCCTTGACTGGCTCCAGCAAAGTTTGCGAATGTAACCGGTTCAAAGGCATTCTCATATTTTCCTAGTGTCATCTCCGAGTCGTTCCTTTCTTGTTACCGACTCTGCAACGGCAAACATGTCGGTCAATAGCAAAGCAGAAGAATTAAATCTAGCATCAGCGACTAGGTATGTAATTTGCCTCAATCACCAACGCTGAACCCCGCCCTGCGGAACGCTCTTCGTAGTTGACCTAGAGTCCTTTGTTCCGGGTTCAATTTCCTGTCTTTCACCATTTTTTCCACATCATCACCGTACTTGTTCGCAAGTTTGTGGAGAAACGTTGCTTCCCCACTGGATGTATGACGAGGACCAACACCTGATGACGTAAATGACAGGGTGTGTTGGGCAGTTTGAGGGGCAGACATCCGCTCAAGTGCTGTATGTCAAAAGTTTGGTCAGACGCAGGTGCATGACAGATAGTAAATCCAGATCGAAAATCGCTGGATGCATCTAGTTCCGCGAGCTTAGGCCAACGGTGCTTATTTTTTTTCTTCCGGGTCGGGAACTGAAGCGACTTGGCTTTGAGAGATGGATGAATGTTCCACAAGTTTGGAAGAGTGATAATCAAAGCGCCGCTAATCATGGCCACGGGCCACGGGCCATTATCCAAGGTCGAATTTACGGACCTGTCTCAATCGGCCAATGAGGTCGACAGACACCGCGTAACCCAAAAAACCGAAAGGACGACTGATTGGAACGGCACTCACCTCCAATAACCGGATTCACAATCTCCTGTCGACCATCCTGTTTACGGATACCGCCAGTTGTCCACTCGGAAAGGGCATCGACGTCAACAGATGGTTCTAGCTGCTCCATATTCATCTTGATGTCCTTCCCGTTCATTGAGGTCTGGTCCTCCTCATTCACTTCTATGCTAATGACCTTTCCTGCCTGATCGCGTACGATTCTTCCGAAACCTGGCGGAATTCTGGGCGGGTTTGGCATGGGATGCTCGTTTGTTTTAGGTTCTGCCAACTGGAGGTCCTTTTTAGATGGAGTTCCTCGGCCGATTTCGGTCCCTCCTGATGCTAACGGACTGAACGAATGAAGCAGGCCGAGCGTAGCATAACTAGATTGGGCAATCAGCAGGTTGAAGTATTGAGAAAACCCGTGCACCCGGGCGGGAAGCCATGCACGCGCGCTAGTGAAGAGAGCGCACTTTTGTTTTACTGTCTTTCGTCTATCCCACGCCTCCTGCAACACCTTGGGGGCCCGTATAGCTTTGCGAGAATCGAAGTGAACTTCATGAATACTGGCACGAAACAGTCAGCCTTACGAGGTGTTTTCTTCAGGTTCCGCTTTGCATTTTTGGATTGAGAAACGGGGCGGTGAGACGAGGAGCGCATTTTGCGTCTTTGCCTTGGATTAACCATGATCTGGCGAAGGTTTTGTGCATAGTCCTTGGATATTCCACCCAATTACCATCAAAATGATGGCTCACGTGATAATGGCATCTTCCGGCGATGTTTTCCGGTTGCTTTCTCTGCACCAAGAAGTGCTCTACAAGACTATAACCTGCTCCTCGGCCATACCTATCTATACCTCTTTCTTTTACCATGCCACACCTCGCTTTCAGAACTCGGACACCTTTGAATGCCACAATGACGGTACGTTTGTACGTTTCAAGAGGCGATGCTGCATCACTGAAATGCTACCTGGCCCCCCGTAGGCTTCAAGGCGGTGGGTTTCCAGTCTGGGTATCTGGGGTGCCAGTGTCGGTGCTGGTGCCTTGCTGGTGCGTTTGAAAAATCACTAGTATATTTATCGAACCTCTGATTATCTACTAGCTTCTTTCCGTCACACCTCTCGTTCGCCGCGAAGTCCTCGTGAAGGTTCCGATTGTGAGTTAATTCTATCCATTATTTACCTTTCCACCTCTTCTCACATATCCGGTCAGCTGGGCAATTACTATGAGGATAAAACACCTGCTTCGGACAAGCCTTTCTGATTCTCAGCATCCGTTAGACTTGGGCTATCAATGCATATTCCAGAATATAGAGATATCCACAGTGAAATACTTTTTCAGACCTTTCGGCCTATGATAGAGGATCCCTTGCCTAAGATGTATTCTCAATCTGCGCTGCACCACCGGTCGAAAAAGTCCACCGAAAGAACTTCCTTTCGCTCAGCTCCTACAACCTCGGTCGTTTGTCCTCAGGGGCAGAACCAATAAGGTCTATTCCAAGTTTGGCGCCGAGCTTCTTCACCGCATCTAGTGTTCCTCCGATGGGTACACCTATGATGAGTGCAAGTCAATATAAGCCTTGTATCTGTGTTTCGAGACTGACGGATGGTGTCCATGCCTAATTGTTTTGCCACCTTTAGGTTTCTAATAAAGAGATGAAGCATCAATCACGTAGTAACTCTGCTCGGGCATGGCTTACATGCCAATGTCGTCCAAAAAAATAACTTCGTGGGGTTTCACGTTATTCCTGGAACATGCCGTGAGATAGAACTCGGGCTCAGGCTTCCTATACTTGGATCACTATCATCGTCCATGCGGTAGGTATTATGAATCTCACCGCATCCCAAGCGTGCTGCTATCACAAAAGTCGTCAAAGAGATCAAGGAGGTGTTTTGGAGTTGCACCCTCACTCCATCCTAGAAACTCGCGCTCCTCTTGTGGAATATCTACCTTTTGAAAGTTGTTCGTTAATGCAATAACCTTCCATTTGCGAGTTTCTGTCTAACCATCAGGGTTACGCTCATGCGGCATCATAGATACCCCATACCTCGAATGCGCAGGATTGCTTCTCGGACATACGGGTCATATGCCTGAGCTTCGCGCATCATGGTCCCAAATAGCTGGAAAAGGACGGTCAATACTCCTTTTTTTCTGTGATGCGACTGGCAATCACCTCTCTACCATCAATATTGAGCTTTTCTGGAAGCGGGGGACAAGCTGGTAGATAACCGCGTTAGCCATCCAGAAGATACCGCAATTAAGGTTCTTACGAAACCCTTTCTTTGCACAATACACTTTGTACCTAGATCCTTATTTCTTAGACAGGAAAACACAAGTTTTGGAAGCCTCACCACTTGTTACCACTTTCTGCGTCAGATAGATCACGACTGAACTCCTCATAAAATTCAGCAAAGGGCAGTTCTCCACGCTCGAACCTCTGCCACGCCCCCTGTGGGCCGCGCCCGACTCTGTCATTTGACCAATTAGTGACAACATTGTCATCCAGTAAGGTGGTACTGACATTAAGCAGTTCAAATAATTTGGTGGGAGACCATACTTCTTCTCGTATGCAGCGATGCCAATGAAAGGGCTACGGAGTACAACACCTCCAATCTAGGTATTCGACATTAACTGGGAATGCAGAGTGGACACGCCGACGTACATCGAAGATGACAGCCTTAATGTGTGTAGACATAAACCTCTAGAATTGTCTGCAGGAACAGGAATGCGTTATGATGAGGAGTGATTGATGAACGAGACCCAATGTGTGAGCTGCCCCCAATGAGATGAGTAAATGGCCGGATTCGTTTATCTTTCGGTGGTCGGCACAACAAGTGCTGACAATGCGATCGGGGGTAAAAGCAGACACTTTAGAATTTGATAATGCCCAACCGCCGGTTGGCCGACGCAGTCGTGCGGTGAACGAGAGACCTCAGTAGCCGGTCGAGACCACGTGATACCGATCCTCGGCCCGATACGTCGGCGGAGTCGGGGGTCCTCATTAACTCCTCTCTCCTATCAGGGTCGTGCCCTTCGTTCGGACACCAGTTGATGCTTGCGCTTGCTGTCCAGTTTCCAACAACTCAGTCTGAAACCTAGTAGGAACCGATAGGAACCGTACCATCTCTGAAATTAGGACTTGTCTGCGAACCTTTCGCGAGTTCATTAGTGTTTTCTGCAATCAACCCTCGAGAGCTTACCATGTATATAGTTACGTTGATTGCATCAGACCCGGATACCCAACATGTCGATCCGAAACGGGTGCCCCAAAGTCTGTCAAATTTTCTCGTCCTCAAACAATTTTACAGGTCCCGTCGGAGGTCGAACTAGGTCGATGGCCAATTCCTGGTGCCACTCGTGCATTCTCATTGCGGCCCTGCTCCATTGCCGCTCGCTTGTTCTGCATCATCCCGCATCATCCCATCAAACCATACTGGGCAACTTTCTCAACTTTGATTTGCGCTCCTCCTCCGTGTGATTGGCGGTCTTACATATACAACATCGCCGAACAGGAACACCAGCCATAGTGATCGCAACGGGACACCATATGAAGTACTTCACTCGCAGATGAACCAAGGGCTTCAACAGATTCCGCGCGGCCGATAACATCCTCCGTTGGGGTTTCGTGCAGGCACCGGTGCTTAGGCGGAATTCAATAAGCGATCTACTTTCCAAAAGTATGTTACCTATTATGTAGGTGACAACCCGAGACGGTACCCTCGTTTATTGGGCGATTTTCCCGGCATTGAAGCCGCCAAACTGGTCAAGACAACCATGTGCATAACTTCTCTGTCGGCATCATTTAAAACTTCACGGAATGGCTCGAAGACTGAATAAGATATTCCTCCAGGAGATATTCCCGTCAAGTGTTGACACTGACGCAAGGGTATGGGTCTCCCCCGTCCAGGGTTTCCTAACTTCGGGAGGCATCTTTTCTTCAGGGCCGGGATTCACGCGCAATCCGGAAACCTGAGTGCCAATCATAACCCAGCTTGCAGTTACACCTCCTGTAGGTGAATCTCAACCGTTGAAATCGTGGCTTCTTGGCTTTCATTCCCGCATTCATCACACCGAGTTCTGCCTCCGCCTACATATCGGAGCGGCCCGATATTATACCAATCCAGAGCTTCACACATTCATCTTTACCGAGTACTGGTTAAACCAGAAGCCCGGGTATGGACACGCTCCTGTCTGAGGCGGTGAAGTCTCCACACCCATGTCTGGCTTGCATTCCACCTGTCTGTCTCTGTCTTCGGCTGCCCTCAAAAATAACCCAACGATAGCTTGTAAGACTATCGATTCACGGACCCTGCTGGGCTAGCTAGGGGATGGCTTCTGGGTCCGATGGGGTTCCTTGTTGCCGGCTCCTCTCTAGCGGTCCTACGTCTCTGGACATGTGTCCATAAACTCCCTTCAGCTGACAGGCCACGAGCTTGCAGCATACTACCCGCCAGCCACTTCAGGAAAACGGTTGGAGGTGGAATATGCGAGCTGGTTGCTCTGAGGAAAACCGCTACCACGCGGTTCTTTGAATCATACACACTCATGGTGCCCCAGTGCCTTTCGATGACATCCACTCACTGGTCGCAATGCAGCTTCGATGATGTCCTGCAAGAAGCCAACCTGCCCCGGTACCATTTCTAGGATCGACTGGTGAAGGAGCTTATTTTCGAGGGATACTCGCTTCCCGTCTAGGACAGGTGGTCAATTTATAAGTCCCTATATATTTCTTTTTATCTCTCTCTCTGGTTCTCTAGCTAGTAATTAGTTTCGGTTTTGGCCAACTAGCGCAGGATTGGTGTCAGCATATTGTTAGCGGCAAGGTAGACAACGCTATCGCGCGGTATATGTGATTACGTCCGTGGTTAGTGCCCCCGCCATCGCGCCTTTTGGGCGCGTCCGGGACCTTGCGAATCAAGCGTATACGAAGTTCTTTTATCGAATTTGTTTCGTCGTTGACCTGAGGCGTTTATCTCGTAAATCCCTCCAGTCGCATATATACTACGAGCTTATGGTCAGCACGTCCATCTTCCCGACTTTTTCTGGTTTAACATGAAGGATTGCTCTTTCGAGTGATCACAGTGGATCCAGCTCCATGTAAGAATCCGGCGATGGGGCTGTTTCTCCTTGAAAGTTTTTGTGGAAAATTAAATCCACGGTTCATCATGCTATCTCCCTGAAAACCTGGAAGAAGCAGGACATATGTCAGCAACTTTGCTAGTCAACTGGCGGATCCGCGGCAGCGCTTTGACCTTCAGTGATATAAAACAGTATAAAACGTATAAAACAGAGGTATCCAACCGACCCTGAATTTCCCAATAAGTCTAGATGCATCCCAAGCAGAATTCCCATGAACTCCGTAGTGGCCCAGTTTGAGAGGTAAGATAAATCTGCAGGATCTTGCGTTTGGCACGATGGACACGCAACTGTACAGGATCAACATGGCACGGTGGACAGTTGCCATCGACTTTTGGTACTTTGATAGAACTTGGCACATATAGATAACATTCACCCACGATTTTGTCGAAAAAGAAGACGTGTCGTTTACATATACTTCGACGCTGCTTCCCACCCAGACTGATGGTAAGCTATGGATGCCTGCCTGACCTGGGGCACCAAAGGGAAATGGATGATGTTGTAAGCAGTGCCGGGCTTTACTAACTGCAGCTTCTTGAGAACAATTTTGAAGGAAAGCATAGGACGTGGGCTCTCCGCGGCGGGGAAATAGGGGACAGGATAGCGCACATGTGCTCACTGCGACTAGCTGAACAGTAGACAAAATTATCCTGCTCACCCCATCACCCCGGTCCGGCCGAGCGCTAAAGACGACAAAACCAAGATATCAGTTGCACCTACTTGCCGTGCGTTATCTCTGAGCGGAAAATAGAGTATCTAAATAGGTTTGCACTTTGGGGAAGTTTCATCAGCACTGGGTGAGACGAACGCGATGCAAGGACCCTCACTGCACTCTCATCGCAGACACAGCCACATTCGTCACCGACCAGCTCCGTCCGGCAGACCTATTTATCGCTGCGGGCGTTCCTGCTCTAGGCCCCTGCGCCTTGAACCTTCACTACTTTCACCCCTAATACGCAGTTGAGCATGTACGGGAGAAACTACTCGCAACACGGCTCGAACTATGGTGGCTACAGACAAAGTTATCAAGCACCGCCACCACCTCCCAAAGGCTACGGTGTGCCGCAGGGAGCGCCTGCATGGCAAGGCCCACCTCAACCACCCCCAGGGGCCGACCCGCAACTCTGGCAATGGTTTACTGCAGTAGACGCTGATCGGTCGGGCGCTATTACAGTCCAGGAACTACAATCGGCTCTGCTGAATGGTACGTCTGCCATGCAACCACCTGATAGGTATGCACGCTTTAATCATTGTCCGTTCTTAGGAAACTGGACAAGTTAGTGTTGTTACTCGCCTCTCCGAGTTCTTACGTGTTGTTTATCTTCGAAACAGGATTCGATCTTGACACAGTGAAGATGCTTATGTCAATATTTGTATGTCCACCTGTCGACCCCAGTTGTGGGGTAAAAGCGATATGATTCTGACCTCTGCCCCAGGACACCGACCGAAGCGGTACGATCAGCTTCGCGGGTACGATCATCTCTCGTGCGACAATGAAAAGCAAGCTTGCTAATGCAGTCCTCGCAATAGAATTCGCTGGCCTATGGAAGTATATTTCAGATTGGCAAAATGTCTTTCGTCATTTTGACCGGGATCGCTCTGGTTCCATTGAGGGACGCGAATTGGCCGAAGCTTTACACAGTTTCGGTTACAAGTTGTCTCCTCCCCTCCTTACTCTTATTGAACAGAAATACGGTGAGTCATATGCCTTCCAAGGAGAGGTAATTGATAGAAAACCATAAACAGCTTCAGAGCCTACGAGTGGTTATGGTCCTCCACCTGGAATTACCTTTGACCGCTTCGTCAGAGCTTGTGTTGTTGTCAAAACTTTGACAGAAGCTTTTCAACGGTTTGTACTGATCATTGACATATCCTCATCTTGCTCATCATATGCGACAGGTATGATACCGACCGTGATGGCTGGGTTCAGTTGAATTATGAGCAATTTATGACAGTAGGAACCTAGCTATTCCCTTCATCAACGCCAGGCTGAGAGTTCTTTCTTTACTAGATCGTATTGGGTGCACCTTGAAGCCCAAAGCTCGAAGGGTGGCTGTCTATCTGAGAACTGTAGAGTACTCTGTATTCTTGTTGGTTAATCTATCGCCCTCGTTAATCCCGACCGCCTATCAACTCAATGAGAGTTAAAATCCAAGACTGTCTTGGTCATAACAGGACCCACGTTGTTGATAATCTGCAGGAGACAAGCCTATTAGGCAACAGTTATGCAGTGTGACATGGTCATGAGACGGCACACAGGGACCGCTGATGTAACAGGCGATGTATCGCGTGGGACAGGTGTGGGCCTTCCCAAGAGCAAATCCTTGGGTGAGGAGTTCTCTTGCCATGGCAGTGAGTACACAGGCGCAAGTGTTGTTTGGAGACAACTCGTGGCTTTACAGATAGACATGTAGTCATAAACGCGAGTCCGACAATGACCGGACTCATGTCCCAACCTGTGAGACGGACTTTGATTACCGGATGTTTTCGAAAATTCACGTGGCAAGAACCGGGGATGAACATTAACCATTAACAACTGCGTTTCACCGCTGCTTCACTCAACTGACCTTCCTTTAGTCGTCCACCATCTGAATGCCTCTCAACACAGAGAAAATCGTGAATTGGCCCGCCACCGTCCCCTTCGATAAACAGTCCGTTCCCGTTCCTGGTACTAAGCGCCCTGGACAGACAGGTGAAATCACTCGGTTAAGTCGTTAAAGCATATCCACTAACACAGTTTACTTCAGCTCATTATCGCAATGGTGTGGGATGCGAATATTTATTTCTTTGGGCCGCAATCTCACTTTCTCTCCAGGCTTGTGGGGCCTCCTTGACGAGAATACCCCAAACCGTCTCCTGACGTTGGACCAAGTGTTCGAAGACGGATTGAAGGTCGGTCGGGGACGTCAGTTCTTGGGTTATCGCCCTGTCGTCTCGACGGACCCGCTCAAGTTTGCGGACCGCTATGAATGGCTCACCTGGGACGAAGTTGACAATCGAAGGAAGTATATTGGTAGTGCCCTCCATAGCCTATTCCAGAAGGGTGAAGTAGGAGGTGGCGAGTACGAGACTGTTGGTATCTGGGCTGCGAATCGTCCAGGTTTGTCTTACTTGCACATGCTGAAACAAAGTCCATCTGATGTGTTGCCGCAGAATGGCAGATTCTCGACATTGCCATGCAAACCTACCACAAGGTTTCTGTCAGTTTGTATGACACCCTAGGCAAAGATGCAGTTGGTAAAGTTCCTACGTTGTGCCTTTTCAGATTCAAGGGATTCGACTGACTTTCTTTCTTCCAGAATACATGTAATGTCATTTCATTACGTATCGGAGAATGTCTCCTCATATCTGATTTTCAGTGTCAACCACGCTCATACCACTGTCGTATTCTCGACTTCTGATCATATCTCCACTCTCCTTAAACTTGCTCCAAAAACCCCTTGCGTTAAATTGATTGTTATCATTGACGCAATTCCTCCGCAATCTGCCAAACTCTTCGCAGAATGGGGCCAGTCCGTGGGCATTAGGATCCAGGAACTTCATGAGCGTGCGTCACTCGTTTTCACAAATGCTGTACATCAGATTAACATTGCTCCAGTTGAAGCCTACGGCAAAGCCAATCTGATTGCGCCTATCAAACCTACACCCGACACTATCGCCACCATTTGTTACACCTCTGTAAGAGATTGATACTATCCAGCCTCAGAGTCCATAAGTTGCTCATCTTGTTCATAGGGAACTACCAGTGCCCCCAAAGGTAATTAGTATGTCGGTTCCAGATTGTGGAGCTAAGGTTGGTCTAGGCGCTATACTGAGGCACAAGACGCTTGCTATGGCCACCTGTTCCAACTTGTATGGCCTGGAACTCCCGGATGATGGCATCCTCATGTCTTATTTGCCATTGGCACATATCTATGAGGTCGGTGTTGATTATCCCTCGTGTAGCAGAATTTCATCATATGTTTTATAGCGTATTTGTGAGCTTTGTACGATTGCTGTTGGAGGTCGTATTGGATACTTCACCGGGGATCCTCTCCGTCTCCTTGAGGATGCTCAACTCCTCAAACCCAACTTCTTCCCGTCCGTTCCTCGTGTCCTAAACCGCATATATCAGGCTGCTATGACTGCAGGCAACGTCCCTGGTCTCAAAGGTAAAATTTTCAAAAAGGCCGTCGATACCAAACTCGAGAAGCTTCATACAACCGGTGAAGTTACCCATCCTCTTTGGGACAGAATTGTCTTCCGCAAAGTTGGTATCCAGTTTCATACAACCCTGGCTGTCTAACGGCGTTTTCCAGATTCAGAATGTCCTTGGCGGTCAGATTCAGCTTGTTACAAGCGGCTCGGCGCCTATTAGCGCTGAAGTTATGGATTTCCTAAAGATTGCACTTGCGTGTGAGGTCGACGAAGGTACGTAAATAACAAGGCTTAGATTTCTCCCGGTATCAACGCTTCTTTTGCAGGGTACGGAAACTTCATACTGGTGGCAGATCCCCGAATAGCTGACAAATATTTCACCCAGTTATGGTATGACTGAAACTGCTGCCGCTTGCACGAAATCTTGGCCGGGTGATACCACTGCCAGTGGTACAGTTGGCCCCCCTCAGCCTGTCAACGAGGTCAAACTCGTGGATGTTCCTGCCATGGGCTACACGTCCGAGGACCAGCCTAACCCTCGTGGTGAACTTTGCGTCCGTGGCATGAACGTCTTCACCGAGTATTACAAGGGTATGTCATTGCAAAACTTACGAGTTATTGGAAGAACTGACCGCTTTGCTCTCCCTCAGATCCGAAGAACACCAAGGAGGCCTTGGATGAAGAAGGCTGGCTCCACACTGGCGACGTTGCCGAGATCGATTCGGTCGGTCGTGTTAAGATCATCGATCGTGTCAAGAATATCATGAAGCTCGCCCAAGGCGAATATGTTGCTCTTGAGAAGATTGAGAATCTGTTTAGCTCCAACCCCCTCATTGCACAGATTTACGTGCATGGCGACTCGCTCCAATCGTACCTTCTTGCTGTTGTCATCCCTGACCCCATCCTCCTTGCTGGGATCGCTTCGCGGATTCTTGGGAGGAAGATCACCCCAGAAGATCAAACTGGTTTGGCCGAGGCTATCAGGGATTCTCGTGTAAATGCTCATGTTTTGGGCGAGCTCACCAAGGACGGTCAGAAGTATGGTTTGAAGGGGTATGTTGCTATCTATATCTTTCCCTTGTGAAAACGGTTGGCTGACTCGTTTGCTGCAGATTCGAGATGATCAAGCGCATCCACCTTTCCCTTACGCCTTTCAGCGTCGAGAATGGCACCCTCACGCCGACTATGAAGATCAAGCGCAAGGACGCGGCCAAGCTCTACCAAGCTGAGCTCGATGCTCTTTATGCCCTTGGTGAGCCCACGGCTAGTGCTGTTATCAAGCTCTAGCAAACGAGGGCAGCGTTTGATTGGAAGTGGAAGTGTTCGTCTGAGGATTTTGAAGACGGTTTAACGCAGGTCGTGATAAGTTCTTTTTGGTGGGTTCGATTGATGTAGCACTAGAGATGTGAAGATAATGTTTAGACATTATCTTCCGTTGATATACCCTATGGTGTATCCTTAGGCTACTTTTTTATGATCGTATTATGGCATGATGGTTGTGACTGTCCGAGATATTGAGACTACAAATAGTGAAGGGCCCCTATTCGAAACTGGCTAGCTGATGCAGCGCACTAAACAATGACTATACTATTACTACAATAAACACATGAAGGATACGCGAGGATGCTATGCTAGAATTGAGGGAGCTGTGCCAGATATTCGATCTACAGCACGACAGGTCCAACGTACTCTTGTGGATGAGCAATTCTTTTGGACAACGAACACCCAAGAAGGCAGACCACTAGCATAACGGCAACCCAGAGGTAACCACCCATAACTTGGTGTTGAGCGGACCACGCGAAGACCGAGCTGAGGATGTGCGCTTAAGTACGAGTTCTGCATACTCTTGAAGGGGTATAAAGCCGAACCTGACGAAAGCAGGTGCCGCTGCTCTGGCGACGCACATGCCAAGTAGGACAAGACCGTTCGTCTTTGCGAGAGCTGTCGGACCTGGAGCATGATCCTTGCAAAGGATAAGACTAACACTAGATGTTTGCTGTGAGATCCAGCCTGCGCAAGTGGCTTGGGGTAACCTACGAATATGCGAGGCAACCAAATCTCGACAACGCCATGATGAGCACAATCTCTGTCCACACGAGTCCGAGTTTATGGGGTTCGGGGGTCAGGCCGCCGAAACGAATCGTAAGGTTCAATATGGGCAACATTACAAACGTAAAGGGCCACAGGAACATGAAGAAGTTGTACAATGCCGCGTGTGAGAAAAGTCGGAGGAGGCTTGGGAGAACAATAAGTTGAATCAGGATCGAAGATGTGCCCGCTATGGCAAGTGCATATCCGATTTGGGATGCCTAGGAAAGCCCGGTTGATTGATGAGCTCGTTTGGTGGAGCCAAGAGATCCGGGAAACCCACATTGAAAGACAAGCCGCCGGAATCAATGGGGGTGTAACAGAATAGGACGAAGACCGCATCAAATGCTGTAGCGACGAAACAGAGGGCACAGCCGGAGAGACACAAGGCACCGATGATAGGGATGGAAAAGAGGTCGCGCATTGACATTTCTCGGACTGTATAATCTGGCAGCCGGGCAGTGAGTAGAGCGGTCTTTCTGTGGTGGCGGCGAGCATTGCGAGCAATAGTTTCCGGATGAGTGTACGGTTCCTGGTGTGTATGCGTACCCGTCGGAATGTTGGTAGGTGCAGTGGTACATGACGTGAATGGCTGAGTATTTAGTGACGTCGTTGGGGACTCTGCCCCAAGTTTGTTACCACTCTCGCTAGGGTAGACGATATCGCGGGAAAGCGTCTTCAAGTAAGGTAACGTTACATAGCGAGCAATGGTGGGCATTGAAAACCAAGCACTCACTTCGCGCAGGAAGAGATAGGCAACTAGAGCCGTGATGAGAGCGAGAAAGCCCGAGAAAAAGCATGGCAAGAAGTAGGGGTAGTGTTTGAGGAAGCTGAAGGATCCAAATATGCGTGGATATTGTTCCGCTGGGTTGGCAAGCGACCCGCCAATCAGTGGCCTCATAAGAATCCTGGTTAGCTGGGCTCCGAGTTCGTGAAGATCAAGTTAAATTTACCCAAAGATACTTCCGAGTGGCCAAAATAGACCATAGATCGGAAAGGCGAGGGCTTGGTTGCTTTGGTCCGTGAGTTCACCCAGGACCGAGTGAAGCACGGCGGCAGTGCCCGAGAATGTCCCCGCTAGATGTAGACCATAAGAACGGAGATAGAATACAGTTGATTGAGTACAGCGCACCCAAGCAGCGAGCGATCAGGAGGTGTGGTAGACTAGATGTAATCCCAAGGAGAATGGTGGATACCGACAGGCCAGCGGTGCCTATGATAATGACTGGACGGCGTCCTACCATATCTAGGGCGCGTGTTATTAAAAAAAAGGATAATATGCTTCGATATTTACCGGATATCTGAGCCCATTGGTATATGAATAGCAGTTGGAAAAGTGCAAAGCTAGATTCCTGATACGGCCATGAGAAAAGGGAGAGGGGCTCCAGTCACTAACCAAACGTACTACAAGCCCGCTATAAAAGCCGATTTCTGACTTGTCGGAGACGAGGTTGAGTGAGGTGAGGAATTGATTGATGTATGGAAATATCTGGAGGAATATAAGCTTGTTGGGGATCATTGAGAACGGAAGATGCTCATCTGGGTGAAAGTCAAGGGATCCATAAGTCGAACAGCACACAGGATTGCGAGCTGGGTCTTGGGCAAGGGGGTGGGATTTTGCGATGCATGGTGCCGGGCTTCATATGCGGGCAAAAGAGAGGCAGTCTCGTCAACGTCTGCGGCGTTCATGAACGTCTCTGTTGAGAGGAATTTGACGGATGTGACATCATATAAAGCAAGTCCGGGCCGAGATCAACTGTTTGGCAGGGGACAACAGGACCAAACAGAGCGGCAATTGCGGGCGCTGACTGACTGCGCTCACCCATCAAACTCTCCCCCAATGCACGACAATATGTCTTTCATTCACGAAAATCCCGTCCTCGTTGCCCCTCGCCCGGTCCGCATCGCCGCGGTAGCACCTCACCACTCTCTCTTCGCCCGTCCAAACCCTGTTCGCCTTCTTTCCCCGCCGGCCGAGATCGTCGACCGCTCCCCTGATATCGACGAATCCAGACTCTCCGCCGACAGCTCCCCCCGTGCATCCCCTCGGTGAGCCCCACTTCCAAACTCCAATTATCTTCTATATGCTTACCTGTCCGTGGTAGATCTGGGCTTCCCTCTGAAGCATTGGAGGAATTCCTATCCATTCTCCGCCCTTCCATGTCCATCTTTCCCCCTAACTCTCCCCGTCGCCGCGGCGGCAATACCCTCCCAACATGGCATTACGAACGCCCCACATTTAGCTTCAAATCTCGAGCTCGTATCGAGGCTGCTCCCACGAGGAACGACGTCGACGACTTGGATGCAGCTCGCTCTACCCAATCCAGTCGTAATGCCACCTCCCCGGCACCAGTGGCATCAACTCCTGAAAATGACGGAGCTCCCGACTCCGATGCATTTGTGGATGGAGAGGGAGCGCCTTTCCGTTGGTTTTCTTCCGGTGTTCTCTGTAAGCTCGCACGTACGCTTAGCTCAGGGATCTTTGCTGATCTTGTTCACACTCAACTGTCCAGCATCTCCAATCTCGCGCATGCACACTCGTAACCCTTTCCTTCGCCATGTAGCCGCTCAATCTCCCACTCCCGTTATTCCTCTCTCCCCCGCTGCTATACCCCTCCCAACTCCCACCCCCGATGAGCTGCTCGATCTCCACTAATCCTTGCATTACTCGTGCATTCGTCCAGCATCGCAGCATACATGCCTCTATACTCAGAGCATTTTACGTTCGACATCCCACGAATATCGCATTATATCTATAACGGATTTTTCATACGCCTGCTCGGTCATATCACGTATTCCCTTGCCTGTATTTTTCAGCCACCGACCCCTTTTCTGTTTGTAGTATCTCGCCCTATTGAATAATCGTTTATTATATACCAGTTTCTTCACAGGTAGTTCAATCCCTTTTATCTTTGTCTTGTTATGTTCCTTTCCGGTTGACCTTTGGCCCCTAATTTTATAAATAGTAGTTGGTTGATGAGTTTTGGTATGCGGTCATACTGGATGTACATCGTTAAAAACAATATTTCGCGTTGGTTATACTCAAGTTATCAGGTGTCAGGGCTTGTAAGGGGACTGACTAGGTCCGCCGATCCCCGCCGTCAGATATACTGCCCCTCCGTCGCTATCGATGAAAAAACAGTCTTCCAGGCGTACCCCAACCTGTCAGTTGTAAACTTTAGATCATATTATCATAGGCGGATCAGAGGTCGAATAAGTCGCATACCTCTCCTTCGATGTAAACGCCAGGTTCGTTGGAAAAGGTATTTCCGGTCTGAATGACGTCCTCACTGCCTCCGTTGAGATAAGGCTGTTCGTGTACTTCCAGTCCTATGCCTAGTCGCGACGATGTTCTGGTCAGTTGTTGAGTAGGAGAACAAAAGAAATCACCGTGGCCCAAGCGGTGTGTGAAATATTTGTCAAGTCCTCCCCAGTAATGTAAAATCTTGCGAGCGGCTTCGTCAACATATCGCGCAGTGATGTTGCTTCTTGCAGCACGAATCGCGGCCTGTTGGGCAAGATGGACGGCATTCCATATTCTCCATTGCTCTGCACTGATTCGGTACGAGGGTAAAGCGACGGTCTGCGAGACTAGGTTGTTTGTTTCTCTCCACAGGATGTTGAATACGCACTCGAGTGACATCACTCCAATATCCGTGAAGACTTGCTGTGCAGTCGAAGAGCGCAAAATCTGGAGGTTTGAGTGTCTTGTCTGTACCGCTGCCGTGGGGAAGAGCGGCGTTCTCTGATTTCATGTTCTTGTCAAGTGTTGAATTTGGGCGGCATGCGAAGATTAGAGTTACCTCCGAAGAGAGTAAGGCATCCACCAGCAGACAAACCACCTTCAACAAAAGCGGCAGACATCATATTTCGTGCTTCGGATTCGCGTATTCCGGTGTACATTTGCTTGTGAACGTAGCGCATGGAAAGGAGAGTTGCCTAAGAAGCCCGCGATTTAGAAGGTTCGTGGCAGTGAGCAAAGAACGGCGTACCTCGTTGACGCATTTCAGAATCTCGATCTCTGCTCCAGACTTCCTCTCTCTCAGTTCGTTGATTTCCTTGGGTGCAGATGTAACGACTACATCAGAACCAGTGAGAGCGCGCTGGAAACCATCATAGTGGAAATGGCGTGCATTGCTATCGATGTATACCTTCTTTCCTAGGTCCATTGACGAATTTTGATTGGAAGCGAGGCCCAAGGCTTTGACAGTTACGGCGTATGGATCCTCTTCCTCGGCCCACTCAATGTATTTCGACACAGATGGGATTCTCAACAACTTAGCTCGAGTAGTCTCGAACTTCGGGGTAAGCAAGGAAACCTTTGCAGTGATTCCGTCCTTTTCGCCTTTCTGAGGGGTGATAATAACCAGCAGTGGTCGCTCTGAGAGTTTCCAATCGGTAACGGAGAAGTTAGCCAGAAACTGAGTCTGGGCACCGGGCTCAGCTACGTATGCTTCGGCGTTGAAATCTTGCAAGATCTGTGCAAGACGCGTCTGACGGGAGATGTACTCGGTGTTGGATATTGGGGGGACAGTGGATACGCATGGGTGCTTGGGAGCGGCGGCATTCGACAAGGGAACATTCTTGCTGTTGTCTGAAGATATTTTCAACACTTGTTTAACGAATGTTGGACCCCCGAGACCAAAATGGACTAGAGATACAGTGCATAAGATCAGAAGAAGCAGGTACTTCTGTATCATAGACATCAGGGTAAGGTGATGATGAGGAGGAGGGCGAGGCGCACTCTCAAACTGCCAGGAGAAACCCTGCTGGTGGTCCTGGTCTCTTCGTGATTGCCAACGGTGTTCCTATGGCTGAGTATTCGTGCCGTAGTGGGGGCACTTCCTGTATTCGGCTTTCCCATGGTAATAGTGGTGTGGAGGTGGGGATAGGTGAAGAAGAGATGGGTAGTGGTCGATGCTATTCCTGAGAATTGATGAGGCTTAAGTATACATAGAGGCTCATAAGAATGGCCCAAAGAAGATATGTTTTGTGAGGTAGGCGAGATAAACTAGTTGCATCAGGCCCTGCAAATTGCGTCTTTTTGTCAGCAAGGAGTGTGACTTAGATACGCAATGGACAACCACCACCACGATGGCGACACAGAAACACTCATTGCACTCGTCTCTAGCCTACTCGATCATGTTATCGACCACGAAACAATTCTAGAAGCCCTTGTTGTTGCAGATGGTGATGTCCAGCGCGCTGCTGGACTTTTGGACGGCAGTGAACATGGCATTCGAAAAGGGGAGGGGCACAAGAAGAGAAAAAAACCAAACCTCGACGGATGGCTCAAGAAGGCGAAAATATCTTCAACAGAACGGATAGACCTCACCCAAGAAGAAGAGTCATCAAGTTCTACAATGGAACCGAAGTCAAAAGAACACTCCCACCCTAAGCCTCCGTCGAAACCCCCAGTGGATCTCATGGCAGTCCTGCGCCCGCCACCCTCTCCAGACAAATCTAAACGCAAGCTCAAAAGTCTGCCTCCACTCATGCTCACGAACCCTTCAATGGTTGCGGCGCACACTCCATGTACACTCCACTTGTCCGTCCTTCCACCCGATTTGGCCTGCCAGCTTTTTTACACGATGATAGACGCCTCCAAGCAATGGCAGCGTAACAAGTGGTGGCTGTTCGATAGAGTTGTAGAGAGTCCCCATCGTACATCCTTCTACGCAAGGTCAAAGGACGACGAAACGGGGGACGAAAGGGATGCTGCTGAATGGCAGGAAGCAGCACGGTACTGGTATGCGGTTTCTTTGTTTACCATACGTCCCAATCGTATGGTAACGACATTCACTCTTCATGATTATTATCTAACGTGGCTTTAATGTAGGTATAATGGACGCATGACGGATCCCCCTAAGGTGTTTCCGGCAGAGATGGAGCAAGCATGTAAGATCATTGAGAAGATCGTTAATGAAGAACTCGGGGAGCGGAAACGCTACCCACTCGAGTACGGCGGAAATCTGAAAGATGACACTGGATCCATTAATCCGGTATGGAGAGCGAATGTCGCAGCGTCGAATTGCTATGAGGGGGCAAAGGAGAGTGTTGGTTTTCATTCCGACCAACTTACTTATCTGGGCCCTTATCCGACCATCGCATCGTTAAGTCTAGGTAAGATGTCCCATTAAGCTTTCATTCTGGAGAGATGTCTGATCTTTTTATTCTAGGCACCACGAGGGTGTTCCGGCTGCGCGAGGTCATACCGGCGGATGAAGCTGAGTCTCGACAGGCTAGGACATTCAATATTCCCCTGCCCCATAATTCCGTGCGTCTGCATCCTTCATATTGTTCATGACTCTCAATCCTCATGCTGAGATGTGACGTTTCTTATGCACGTTGCCAACTGTGGCATCTCCACGTCTGGTCATTTCAGTTAATCATCATGCACGCTTCATGCCAAGAAAAATTTAAGCATGCCATTCCTCCGCAACCCACTATAGACATCTTCCGTCCCCCCATAGCCCCCATCACTGACGTACGCCGTGAAGCGCCAGCGTCGTCCCAGTTGGGAACCTCTATTTCCCGGTTTTCGTCTGCATACTCGCCGTCGATCTGCAGAATCAATATCACCTTTCGATTCTATAGACCCGATTTCCGTCCGCAGAGCATACCCAAATGCTACTGTGGCGTTCCAACGATTTTGCGGCCAGATATGAAGAATAGGACAGATGGGGAAACGGATAGGTATTGGTGGACCTGTTATGCGGGCGCTCAGAATGAGGGTAAGGGGTGTAAATTCTGGAAAGTAATGGACATGAAGAAGGAGGGTCGTGGGCCTTGTGTGGGAGACTTGAGTGCCACGATGCGCTCTCAATTCTAGGGTGGCGGCGGGAACCTGTCCCAGTGATTGGGCTGTTTTAGGGCCCCTTGTTGTACCAGCAGTAAGTTGTTCAAGCAACCGCCATCATCATGGAGCTGGTTTCTTCAACTCCTCTAGGCGCTTGAATTGTAGTTTCAGACTTATCAACACGGAATCCTTGTAATTTCCTCCATCCGGAGAGAACAATTTGTGACTGCAAAAGCGCCGAAAGGCTCTTCGTGGTTGTCACACAGGGTTACAGCAGCCAGAAGACGTAACTAACGGTAGGCCACTTTCCTGTTGTTACTAACAACCCCAGCCTCGTGTCCTGTTTCTTGGGCTTCACATCTAGTTTCTTCCTTCAGCTCCATGCCGACGCCACTCCGGGCAGAAATTGACCTAAAACGAACCCTGGTATTCCCTAAGCACGCTTTTAGCTCGTATCAAGGTCACTTATACAAGGCTGATGGAGACCTTCCCTTAGGGTAAACTGTTGAAGGAAGGATCAGGCGCACTGGAGCATCAGCCCATCAATAGGGATCCCGCGTTTGATAAAGTAGGAACGGCCCACGAGGTACATCCGAATTTCATCTCAAATTTTCGATCATATTTTCCTTTCGCTTGGCTTACTAGCTTGTGACTCTCAGGGGGAGTTGGGTATATATATAGGGAGTTTTTCTTTTCGTACCACCTCAGTCGATTGCCGTTACGACTGAGGTGAGTTTACCTTTTCTGTTCCATTTCGACTTGATACTTATTACTACTCGTAGATACTTAAACCTCGACATATAGAGTCGATTGCCGTTACGACTGAGATACTTAAAGCTCGATATAAACCTGCAGCACCCGAAACCCATAAATACCTGGATACGACATCGGTATTTTGGATCAACCTCTGTGCTTTTTTCATCCTACTACTTAGCCGGTCAATGGACCGATCAGCCAGTACAGGCGCTTACACACGGTCCAGTGGTTGTGGATCAATCCCAGATGATAGCGAGTCCATTGTGATTCCGGGCACAAATACCGAGACTCAAGCGCCGCTTGGAGGAGGACAGACCCCGTTGCCAAAGGCTCAGCTCGCTGTCTTGTGCCTTCTCCGCATTCTAGACCCTCTCAGTTTTACACAGGTCTTCCCTTACATCAATGAGTTGATTTGGGACCTGGGCATTACGCGCGACCCAACACTGATTGGTTACTACAGTGGTTTAGTGGTATGCTCCTGGATTGATTTGGTTTTGGAATGGCCCTGATGATCCTCCACTAGGAGAGTGTATTTGCCTTTGCTCAGTTGATTGCCATGTATCCATGGGGGTTTCTTTCTGGTAGGTCAGCACCGATTCCTGTGACGTCTGTTAGGAACTGACTTAGCCCATCAGACACTGTTGGTCGACGCCCAGTGATACTAGCGGGAACTGCCGGACTAGCACTAACAAGCTTGATGTTTGGGTTATCCCGGGATTTCAATAGTATCCTAATATCAAGAAGCCTTGGTGAGTTCAAGTTTTGATTCCAATCTCCTATCGCTTGCACTTGGCTATAACCAGTGAACGCCTTTGAAGTCGGGATGGTATCCTGAAGCAGTTTAGTCGAGAGAAAAAGACGGCCCCGCTAATTCTATTGACTTCTTCCGCTAGCGGGCCTCTTCTCGGGAAACGTCGCAGTTATTCCCTCCGTGTTGTGTGAAATCACCGATAGGAGTAATCAAGCCTTCGCGTATTCATTATTCGGGGTTTTCTGGCCGATTGGCACTATCGTAGGGTGAGTAACGGCCCCAGATTTGAACCAGCGGCATTCCGATGGACTCCTCTGCCATGCATCTTCCATCCATCATTGGATCTTTCCAAATCCCTACGCCGCTGCTTGATTACGATTCTGACTTGACCGCTCGGATTTCTAGCCCCATGATAGGGGGCGGTCTGTCAAACCCGACGGACAAGTTCCCCATGCTCTTTAATCATTCTTTTTTCAAGAAGTATCCTTACTTCTTGCCATGTTGTGTCATCACAAGTTGCTGCACCCTCGGCTTCTTCTCGAGTTGTTTCTTCTTGAAAGAGGTGCTTTTTTAGATCTGGCGTATGTTCGTCTGGCGGTGTTAACTTCATGTCATTTTGGTAGACTTTGAGGAAGAGTGGAAGTGGAGCGGGCAGTGGAGAAGAGCTTCCGGCCACTACAAGATATGGGGCTACAAGCCATCAAAAGGCCATGGTTCCAGGTTCCATTTCCGAGGAGAGGTACAATGCCAAACAGCTCTTGGGTCGACCCATAATCCGAGCTATATGCACTTCAGCATGTGCGCTCAGTTTCGTATCGACTGCTTTCGACGTCATTTTCGTCCTCTTCTGTTATTCATCTGTTGAGCATGGTGGACTGGGCCTCTCGGTTCGTCCCGCTTTCCATATACTTCTGGTACTGAGAACTGAATGGTGGTCAGCCACAAGAGATTGGGTTCGCTTTGGCAGCTTCCGGTATGGCAGCGGCGCTGTTGTCTGTAGTGGTAATGCCGAAGATCCTCGCGCGGCATAATCACGCTCGACTTTACCATTTTGGCATGAAGCTCTGGACTATACCGTTTCTTCTTCTGCCTGTTTTGAATTTCGTCGCAAAAATGGGTTTGGAACCTGGGATGGCGAAACCTGGCAAACTGACAATGATCAAACTCTGGATTGGTGTCGCGGCCCTGTTGGCTTTCGTCAGGGTCGCCTGCATGGGATTCTTGTGAGTACCTCGTGTTGTGTCCAACCGTAGGAGAGAGTTGAAGATCCTGTCAGAATCAACATGTTGTTGGTAAAAGCTTTCGTTCCAAGTCCCTCTGCCTTGGGTGTGACGTATGGTCTGGTGCAATTTTCCATTTGTTTATCCCGGTCGCTCAGCCCAGTATTTGCTAGGTATGTACTCACATGCCTTTTGTACGAGGCGATGTTGATGATGAGGGTTGTAGCTCCCTTTATGTGCTGTCGCACCAATACGCATTTCTAAATGGATATTCTTGGGTTCTGGTTTTGGTCAGTTTTTCGTGGCTTGGGTATTTGCTTTCAAAACGTGTAGTGTACTACGCTTGTACTGAATAGTCAATATTACCACGCCTACCGACTATGCATTGGCTACAACAAAACTCGTACCCGTTGTGAAAGGATCAATTTGACGGACTTGAAGCTCAACTGTGGAGGAGATCAATTGATAGCCAAGTGCGTCATTTGTGATTGACGTCTCACACAATGCACGCGTGACCGAGCTTAACTCGTGGTGTAGGACGCGCATCCTGTCACCTCGCAGCATCCACACGGTATCGTCGCGGCCACCTTTCTTTTTCATCACCTATATAACCAGCGACTGCCTCATTTTCGGGACATAGATTTGGCTGGTGTATCGTCCGTCAGGATGGCGGACAGAGAGCCTGGACCGTCAACTGACTATGGTGCGTGAGGTTGGGTGTATGCGCGTGTGCTTCTGGGTCCTGATGCCCTCTTTTGTGCAGAGGGAGCACCTTTGCTCAGGGGTGCAGAGACTGAAGAAAACGTTCGCGACTCACCATCGTTCTCGGAACGCCTCAATGCTGTTGCTCAGGAACCTTTTACACCTCTTACCAAGATTCTTTTGATTATAGCACTTGTATTGCTTCTGGCTAGCTCAGTAAGCGTGGTGAACTTACTTTTACGGGCACTTGTAAACTTGAATTGGTCAGATTTTCATCGGTCTCTTCGCTGGTGCCCAACACAAACTCGCTCTTGAACGTGGCCGCAATCCCGGAGCTACAATTACGCGCATCTTCACGACAACTGAGTACCACACTTTACCTCGGACCGAAACACGGATTCTCACTGAGACGGAAATAACGACGACTACGAGGACTCAGGTTGGATCGACCACGAGAGTTGGGACAGTGACGGCAACGACGACTTTGACTACCACGGCCAAGGTGACAAAAACGGCGAAACCTCTACCTGTTCCCGAGCCTACTGGAGGACCTGATAAAGTAAACTCTCATAACAAGTGTTCTAAACGGTCTCATGAATAATCGAATTATAGAAAGTGTGCATGGAGCCCCATTGTATAGTTTTGTCTGGAGCCATCCTCTCTTCTTTGGATACGACTCAGGATCCATGCGAGAATTTCTATGAATACGTCAGTGAGTAGATGTCCTTTCCAGTAAGATTCGGATTTGCGTTACTCATTTCGACCAAGACAACGGATGGTTGAAAGCTCACCCTTTACCAGCTGACAAAAGCAGTTTCGGTAACTTCGAGGCTTTGGCGCAACAGAACAAGCAGGTCATTCAGAAGATCTTGGAGTCATCAGACGAGTCTCCATCATCTTTGGCACAAGACTCCTACGACCAGGAGATTCTTCGCAAACTCCGCGATATGTATTCTTCCTGTCTCAACGAGGCACACCTAGATGAAATTGGAAGTGTCCCCTTGGAACATTTTGTTCAAACGGTCAGAAAGCTATTCAGGGAAGAGGATACAGACATTAGCGCCACAGAAGGAAAGAAGAAATCTAGGGGATTGACGGCCGCACTTGCGTTCATCCACTCTCGGGGTATGAATAAGAAATATCTATCTGCCCCATTATATAAACTGAGCTGATTTGTTTTAGGCATTGGCTCTTTGTTTTCATTTGATATTGAAGGTGACGTTGGAGTCGACCCAAACCACATGGTATTATGGTTCAGTCAACCTGACTTCGGTCTCCCTTCGAAGGTTAGTTTGCATAAAATTTTCCCTCCTCCCCCACGGTGTTAACTTTCTGCAGGAATACTTCGAGGAAAAAGCTATCAGAAAACTCTATCGAACTGTTGTCGAGCGTTTCCTTACTATTCTTGACGAAGAAAACAATGGAGAAGAGGAGTTTGAGATGAGAATTGCCGACAGCAAGAAGCAGACTAGCTTCTCTGCTAAAGAGAAAACCCAGACAATGTGGCCGCCTTGGCCCTGGCCACCTTGGGATGGTGATGACGACGGCGGAGGCGATGATGATGACAAGGACAGGCCTCCCAAACATCGAAAAATTCGCAAGCTTGCAGGGAAAGTTGTTGATTTTGAGGGGAAGATGGCGAAGGCCAGTCTTGATCTGTGAGTAGCTCGGTACGCCGGCAACGTACATCTACTGATGTCCTTCGTCAGAGATATCTTGTTCCAGGACCCAATCGCAACATACAACCCTGTCCATCCCTCTGCCCTCTTCGATGCTTTACCCCAAATCGACTTCCCAACATACTTCTCTACATTTGCTCCTGGGAGATTCCCCGAGCGAATTATTATGACATATCCTGCGTATGCGAAGTCTTTGGCAGAGATCTTGGACGATACGCCGGACGAAGTTATTGAATCATATCTCGTGGTCAGGACTGCCCTCGCGTTATCGCCTTACCTTGGCATGAACACGGATGCCTGGCAAACACAGCGTACCCTGTTGGAGGCACTAACCGGTATCAAGAAAGGCGCAGTTGGTGATCGTGGCGAATATTGTGTTGGCAAGGTCGAAGAGACGCTGGGTTTCGCTGCGGGGAGATACTTCGTCAATGAGACCTTCGGAGGCGAGTCAAGGAAGAGAGGAACCAAAGTCATCACCGACATTGTCAAGGCATTCAAGGCGTCGCTTCCCCATATCGATTGGATGGATAAGGAATCTGCGAGGGCTGCTGCAGAGAAGGTAAGCGTACTTGATCGCTTCTCAGATTTGCGGACTTCATACCATCATAGGCCGACGCAATCCGAGTCAAAGTCGGATACCCTTTGTCTCCAGATACAGAAAGCTCTCGGTCTATTGCTAGATATTATAGCACAGTGAAGGTGGACAAGGTCAATTTCTTCAACAATATGCTGAATGCCCAGTTAGTACCTTAATCTCAGGATTGGCGGCTTTTTTTAACCAGTTTGAAACAGGGCCAGCGAGATAGCCAAGAAGTGGCTAACGCTTGAGCGAAGCAGAGACCCAGAGTCATGGGAGATGTGGCCTTCTATGGTCAATGCTTACTTCAACCCGCCCGCTAACGAGGTAACCTGGAATCTCCTATGGCTGTGTAGAATCTCATATTCTTTCAGATCGTCTTCCCAGCCGGTATCCTCCAATCTCCTTTCTTCTCGCAAGAATGGTATGCTCTGTAAATGTTAATCTTTGTCAAGTATAGTTCACAAATCTTCTAGGCCGGGATACCTTTCTTATGGCGCTTTTGGTCATGTTGCTTCACACGAGTTGACTGTGCGTTCCCAATTTCCGCCACTATGGTCACTCTTGATCTCGTGCATTAGCATGCATTTGATTCCGCTGGACGACTCTATAACCAGAAAGGCAAACTCGAGGAATGGTGGACGAACTCGACAAGCGAAGGATTCAAGGTGAAGCAGGACTGTATTGTCAAACAGTTCTCTGGTATGTGCCCCTCGTTTCATGTAAGTCACTGTAAAGGCTGATGGCATTCTAGCATATACCATTGATGACGGAAAGGGAGGGAAGATACATGTTAACGTGAGTAGCGACCCTAGTTTGGTGGCCAGAATTCTGACGTAGGTTTTTCATAGGGAAATCTGTCAGACAAGTTTTTGATTGGCTCAACCTGCTCTAATCGTTCTCTAATCGTTTGTTAGCACGTCCGGTGAGAACATCGGAGATACCGGTTTGATACAAGCATTCCGAGCGTGGAAAGCGCAGCTTGACGACTCTTCGGAAGCTGGTCGCGAATACTTGCTACCTGGATTGAACTATACCAGGCGCGTCCCCAATTGCTGAATTAATTACATTTGCTCATTGTTCTCGTGTCTGTATCTCCAGGGAACAACTCTTTTTCATTGCCTTTGGACGTATCTGGGCTCGGGCCATGAAGCCAGCTGCGGCAGTGAGTATCGCCTACTGTTCTGTGGAACCACCTAAACTGGCCCATTGCATAGGTTCAGCGTATCCGTACAGATCCTCACTCGCCAAGTCGCTATCGAGTTGACGGAACTGTGTCCAATATTCCCGAGTTTGCCCAAGCATTCAAATGCCCTGAAGGTGCCAAGCTGAATCCTCCTCGGGAGAAACGATGCGTCTTCTGGGGATAAGGGAAAATCTTGTATATTGTAGTCGTGTTTTTGTCTCCCTGATTGAACTTTGCATATATTTATTGCCTGAGATACACGGGATAGATTTAAAGGACACCCTTAGTGCTAGGGACATCATTGCTGCCTGTCCTTTCGATGGCTTGACGGATTGCCAAGGCCAAAGCCTTGAAGGCGGATTCGGAGCTAGGAAGGGTAGTCAGGAAGTGATCCTGGTGGGAGGAGCTGGACATACCGGTGGTGATCGTTCTCACCTCTGAGGACATCGATGTGAAGGGTTACGCCAGATGCCATGGCGAATGAGTAAAAGATATGAGGGATCATCTCCGTGGAGAGGTCGCCGATCTTCTCGCGCTTCAGCCCGAGGTCAGTTACGCAGTAGGGCCGAGAACAAATGTCGATAACAGCGCGCGAAAGAGCCTGGAAGAAGGGAAGGATGAAGCGGCGATAATGGTGGAGAATGGTTGTCATTGACCTCATCCAAAGGAGCAAACCCTGTTCCATATCGCCTAATGCCGCGAACTTGGCCGAGAGCTTGTTTGAAAGCAGTACCCAGTGCAATGGCGCTGTCCTGTGTTCATGGTGATAGTTGGGCAAAGAGAGAGATGTGACTTGGGATTTCATCGCTTATCTGCTGTATGGTGGTCATCAATCCAGAGATCACCCTTGCACTTGATGGTTAGGGACATGCCACCGTGCTTTGCGAGGGCGGTATACATCTGGTAGAGGGTATGTGAATACGAGCAATTATTAAAGTGGACTAGTGATCGCACATGGTCTAGGAAACCGATCCCAGTAGAAACATCAATTGTCTGCTTGACATTAGAGCCTGGGGTGCAATCAAGGTCGATAAAGACCTCGATTTCGGTTTCACTAGTTTTGCGAGAGACAGATGCTTGACGGGCCATGGGTTGTTGAGGGACAGGAGAGGGTGAAAGTGGAGGGTGAGGGACAACAGACGACAACAGAGGGCTAGAGAAAATGATAATATGAATAAACCTGCATTTCCCAATGCTCTTGCGCCGGCTGCCCGTCCGTTCGGTCCTTGCTCGCCCTGCCTCCCTCAGTCTCCCTCGGAACGTCAACCATGCTACCCAGCACAGACTAATCTTCAGCTTCCTGAGAAAAAACAACAAACAGTCGGCACCAACAGAGCCCGTTCCTATCCTTGCCGAGGACAACCTCTTCCATCCCTTCTCCAACTCTCCTTTTCCCGCAGTACGCGCCAGAGGGGAAGCCATCAAGCAGCTTGCTCCCTGTCCCGTATGCGCAGGCTCCCACACCCACGTTCATGCTCATACGCAAGCACAACCACGTGCAGTCAAGTTCGAGTGCCCGGACTGCGGTTGGCCGACACATTGCTCGGAGGAGCATTGGAAAGAGGATGCAGAACACCAAAAATACTGCCACCGTTTGCGGGAAGCCAATGAGGACGAGCACGATTTGAGGAGTGGGAGACGACTTCGCGAGTTCGAGCTGCCGGGTGAGCTTTCTGTTCCATCTATTCTTGTTTATGCAAACTTCACTCAACCTTTTCGGTTCTGAAATAGGTCCGCAGGGATATGAGGAAGCCATTTCGTTCGCAAACTGGGACGTGTTTTGGTACACCCGAGGGTTCAATTCCATGGACACTGAAAGGTCGCGTCGACACGCGAGCAAACTCCTTACCTATCCCATCACGATCGGAAGTGCTTTGCACCAGTACAGCAACTTGACACTGAATAACCAGCGGGTTACTCCGGAGGGTAGTCGATCTCTCGCAGGTGAGATCTCCTATCTAGAATTCAAACCAGGAAAGTAGCGCATGTACTGACTGGTTACAAACCATAAATTTCGTCAGCTCTTCGAAGTACACTGCACGTCGAACCGGGTGCACCGGAAACGGAGGAAGCAGCCGTAGGCAAGCCTCAAATACGTGTTTTCATCCTCGGCGCACGCGCTGAATCCTCTTTGCCTCCTCATGTGTGGGAGCAGTTGACCATGCTCTTCCCCTCGACCCATTTCCACCTCTTCTTTATCGGACCCCAGGTTTCATTGCCCAAACCCCCAAAGAACGAAACGGCTAGAACTCCCACTGCCAAGAGACCCGGGACTTCTCCTGTACCCGATGCATCGGCTAACGCAGATGAGGCAATGAACTCTGCATCTGCCGGAACTCCAGAGGCTGCGGCCGAAAATGGGGTAACGGAGAAAAAGCCTGAATACCTACCAAACGTATACGAGCCACCGACACCAGCCCCTATCGCCCGCCTCAAACGCACACGAGACTCGCTCCAGCGATACGGGGTCCCGTCGTATACAGTCCCATATACTCCTCAGCTTACGATCACGGGAATGCAAGCCAATTACGCCGATGTCCACGCGCAGTTCCAGCACACGTTGGACCCATACAGCGATGTCTTCTTTATGTTCTCTCCTGGCTTCGGCTTCCCATCACCAGAGTCCGTAGATGAGAACGGCCAGCCACTCTTGCAGATTGCTTCCCCGACCGAGTGGGGCCCTGTCCTACCCATGCTTCTCGCCAGCAAATGTTCGATCTTCGTAACAGGCTTCTCCCCAACTGATGTCGAACGTGACATTCGCTCACTTTCTAGTGCACCTCAGGTTGCTGGCGAGTTTGAATGGGTGATCACACCCGGTCCTAACTCGTTTGGCAGTGAAAAATGGGAGATTGCGGATTTTGACCCTCGTGTTATGGTCAAGACCAACTGGGGTATTTGGGCCATCCGTGGGAAGAGCAGAGATGTACAGGAGCGTAGCTCAATTTTCAGGCTTTTTGGGTAGCGTAGACTACAATGAAGGATTATGATCCTTAGTTATTTATTCCTTCGCACAAATTTTAACACGAGTCACTAATCGGGCCACTTGTTCACTTGCATCTGAAAGAACCACGACGATACTTCATTACCGTGTCGTAACATGGGTGGCATAATGACAACAAATATAATAATACAGGACGTGATGGATACATGAGACATGGCAGAAGAAAACTTTTGATATGGACACCGACGGCTTCTAGGCTTCTACTTCGACGGGTCGGGAGTTTTGACTCAATTTGCTCGGAGGAGGAGCAAAGGTCTGGTGAGGTGCGACATGAGTATCTTGTGTACGGACGGGACCTGGCATTATCTTACCCTAGCCTTGATACCTCCGGCGAGAGGCAACCTCGTCGAACCGGTCAAGTAAGCATCAACTTCGGCAGCAGCACCGCGACCCTCGCTACATATAAATGAGTATCCATCAGAAGACTTAAGAACAAACCATACGCACTTGATACCCCAGACAATCAAGGATTGGCCACGTCTGCAATCACCAGCTGCAAAAACACCCTCCACACTGGTACAATATTTCTGCGAAAGGTGAGAATTAGACCCGAAAGAGACAGCGGGAGTGGATATTTGTACATACCCTGGGAGGAGTCTGGATGTTGGAACGAGCATCTTGATTGAGACCGAGCTGTTTGACCACGCTAGCCTCAGGCCCCAAGAAACCGAGAGCAAGGAAAACAAGTTGAGCGGGGAAGAACTTTTCGGAACCTGGAACTTCCTCCATCTTCCAGCGACCACCGCTATCTTTGGTCCACTCAACGCGAACTGGTCACGTAGTAGTCAGGGTACAGGGAATATAGAGGCTTCTAATTCGACACACCAGTGTTCAAACCAACAAGGTTGTTGTCCTCGTCGACGACGAAGTCCTTGGTGGAGATGCAGTACTCGCGAGGATCTAGTTTCCAAGGTCAATGAAGATCAACAATTCATTGGGAGAGAGCTAACCGTTGCCAAAGTGGGCAGCAACTTCGATATGGCCATAATCGGTACGGAAGATACTGGAACAGGAACTCAGCAAAGGAGGCCACCAAAGCAGGTAATCCAACTCACCGGGGCCACTGTGGCCAAGGATTGTCCCGACCACGCGATGCAGGTGGCTTGGGAAGTAACTCAAAGTTGACGACAGATTTCGCACCATGGCGCATAGCAGTACCGATACAGTCGTTACCAGTATCACCACCACCGATAACAATGACGTCCTTGCCCTTTGCGCTGATGTACGTATTATCCCGAAGCTCAGAGTCCAATAGTGACTTGGTGTTCAACTACGCAGAAGGTTGAGATATAAGTCCGATGAGTGGAGGGACGCACACACCTGGAGATATTCCATAGCGAAATGGATACCATTCGCATTACGATTAGGGATCTTCAAGTCGCGAGGCCATGTAGCACCAGTGCAGATGACGACAGCATCGTATTGGTCGCGTAGCTCATTGGAATCCACATCAACGCCCACATGAGTATTGGGAACGAAAGTCTGGAGAAAGGATTTTAGTGGAAATCGGAGTAAGGGCAGGCGGCGTTACTTACAACACCCTCAGCCGCCATAAGGTCGAGGCGCCTTTGCACGATGGCCTTGTCGAGCTTCATGCTGCAAGTCAAGTCAATAGGGAGTAGACGGCGATCAAAATGACACATACTTAGGAATTCCATACATGAGAAGACCGCCCATACGGTCATTACGATCATATACGGTGACCCAATGGCCTGCCTTGTTCAACTGATCGGCACAAGCAAGACCGGCGGGTCCGGAACCAATGATGGCAACATTCTTCCCAGTCCTAAAAGTGGGTGGGCGAGGCGCCATCCATCCCATCTCGAAGCCCTGCGAACAAAGTTATTTATCAGATTATGAACGCCAACCAGCAAGGCAATGAAGCCCACCTTGTCAATGATGGCACATTCGATGCTCTTGATGCCCACGGGTTGCTCATTGATTCCGAGCACACAAGCACCTTCGCAAGGGGCGGGGCAAACGCGACCGGTGAACTCGGGGAAGTTGTTGGTCATCAGCAGACGGTTAAGCGCGTCTTGCCACTGGCCCTTGAATACGAGATCGTTCCACTTGGGAATGATGTTGGAAATCGGGCAACCGGTGTCAGATTGACAGAATGGGACACCGCAATCCATGCAACGAGCGGATTGATACTTGAGTTCACTCTCCGTTAAACGGCCGGAGATTTCCTTCCAGTCCTTGACACGTTTGCGAGGAGGACGGTAGGCTTCTCCGAGACGCTTGTACTTCATGAAACCACGAGTCTTGTCAAGCTTGTCGAGGCGCTTCTTTGTGGTTGATTCGTCGACGAACGAGTCTTCAAGATCAGCCACGGAAGGTTCATGACGAGGTTTGGGTGCCTGAACTGTGGGAGTAGCGGACGGGGTCTTGGACAAGAGAATATCCTCGAGAATTTCAGACGCCAAATCAACTTGGCTGGCAGTACGAGAGGGAACAAGGTCGATGACACTTTGGCGCAGCTTCTCTTCCTTCTCGCGGACAGCCTGCTCCTCCAATACTCGCTTGTAGTCAAGGGGCATGACACGGACAAAGAGGGGAAGAAGGTGATGGAAGTCATGGAGGACGCGATCAGCAATCTCGGACCCAGTATAGTGACGGTGGTCTTCAATGAGGCCGCGAAGCGCAGCAATTTCACGGGGATCTGTAACCTTGCCGAGCTCGACCATTTCTATGTTCACTCTGGAAGCGAAGGTGTGGGCTGTATCGAGAACATAAGCGATGCCTCCACTCATACCGGCGGCAAAGTTGCGGCCTGTGGAGCCTAGAATAACAACACGACCACCAGTCATGTATTCACAACCGTGGTCACCACAACCCTCAACAACGGCATTAGCACCAGAGTTACGCACAGCAAAACGCTCCGCAGCAACGCCGCGAATGAATGCCTCTCCAGAAGTAGCACCATACAAGCAGACGTTTCCAATGATAATGTTCTCTTCGGCCTTGAATGTTGACTGCTTGGGCGGGTATACAATAAGCCTCCCACCAGACAAACCCTTTCCAACGTAATCGTTGGCATCACCCTCTAACTCAATGGTAATGCCTGAGGCAAGGAAAGCACCACAGGACTGTCCAGCTGACCCCCTCATACGAATGTGAATGGTGTCCTTGGGAAGGCCCTCCTCGCCGTAGAGCTTTGAGACGCGGTAAGACAAAGAGGTTCCAAGCGCGCGATCAGTGTTGGTCACGTCGCATTCGATGTGGACAGGCAGGCCCTTGGTGAGGGCGGGCTCAGCCTCATCGATGAACTTGTTGTCGAGACGAACATATAGCTTGTGGTCTTGTTGTCGGACCCGGTAAGTAGCAGCGCCAGGACGCATTTGCCATGCTGGCTTGAGGATCGCGGAGAGGTCGAGGTGTGCAGTCTTGGGGGTACGCAATTGCTCATTAACCTTGAGCATATCGACCCTGCCAACCATCTCATTAATGGTGCGGAATCCAAGCTTGGCCATAATGCCACGCAGCTCCTCGGCGAGGTAGTAGAAGAAGTTGATAACTTGCTCTGGCTGACCGGCAAACTTAGCGCGAAGCTGAGGGTCTTGGGTAGCAATGCCGACAGGGCAAGTGTTGACTAAGAAAGCGTCATTTTAGATACTTGAACTTTTGAGAGGATCTGGCAAACTCACGGTGGCACTTCCTCATCATGATGCAACCCATAGCAATCAACGGTGTAGTCGCAAAACCCCATTCTTCCGCACCAAGTAGGCAAGCTATGGCGATATCTCGGCCGGTTCTGATTTGTCCGTCGGTTTGAACAATAACACGTCCCCGCAAGTCGTTGAGGACTAAAGTCTGATGAGTCTCGGCAAGGCCAAGCTCCCAGGGGAGGCCCGCATACTTGATACCAGTCCAACGGGAGGCACCAGTTCCGCCATCGTGAGCAGAAATGAGGATATGGTCGGCTTTGGCCTTGGCGACACCACTAGCAACAATGCCAACGCCAACCTCCGAGACGAGTTTGACAGAAACGCGAGAGCGTGGATTCGAGCACTTCAAGTCATAGATGAGCTGCTTGAGGTCCTCGATGGAGTAGATGTCGTGGTGGGGAGGAGGGGAGATAAGACCAACACCAGCAGTGGAGTGGCGAGTACGAGCGATAGAAGTTGAAACTTTGTGGCCGGGGAGTTCACCACCTTCACCAGGCTTCGCACCCTGGGCCATCTTGATTTGCAGCTCATCTGCATCAGCAAGATAGTTGGCAGTGACACCGAAGCGACCAGATGCAATCTGCTTAATAGCAGAACGCATAGTATCACCGTTAGGAAAGACTTGCGAACGCTCGGCGTCTTCGCCACCCTCACCAGTGTTGGACTTGCCGCCTAGTCGATTCATCGCGATAGCGAGCGTTGAGTGAGCCTCCATAGAGATGGAACCATAAGACATGGCACCAGTAACAAAGCGACGGACAATTTCATTCCAAGGCTCAACCTGCTCGATGGGAATAGGTGTAGCATTCTCGTACCGGAAATCAAGCAGACCACGAAGATGGACCCGCTTGGTTTGCTCATTGGCGTTGCGTGCATAGGAGTCGTAAGCGGCCTGGTTCTTCTCGCGGACGGCGTCCTGGAGGTTGGCGATACCGGACGGGTCGTTGATGTGGGCCTCACCACCATCACGCCAGTGGTATTCACCAGATTCTGGCATACCAGGAGGGAGGACTGTCTCCCTGCTAGGCCATCCACGCTCATGGAGCTCAAATGCATCCATGGCAAGCAAGTCGAAGGTCGCACCCTGAATGCGACTGGCGGAACCGATGAAACACTTCTCCACGACTTCGTTGTGCAGACCCAAGATTTCGAATATCTGGGCACCTTTGTACGATTGCAGAGTCGATATACCCATCTTCGACATGACTTTGAGAATACCGTTATCCACTGATTTGCGGTAGTTGTCGAGGAGCTTCTCAACAGTAAGTTCCGATTTCACACTGTGTTCAAACCGTCAGTACCGACAGAACACAGAAACGAGAAAAGAGAAAAGGGCCTACTCACAGTCCCTCGCGAGCAACTTTGTGAATAGTCTCCATCACTAGCCAGGGGCAAACAGCATCGGCACCGTAACCAACGAGAACGCAGAGATGATGGACTTCACGAGCCTCAGCAGTCTCAACCATGAGAGCGATTTTAGCGCGCTTCTTCTGCAACGTAAGATGGTGATGAACTCCACCGCACGCAATCAGGGCAGAAAGCGGGACACGGTCGGGTCCAGTAGCGCGGTCACTAAGGACGATGACTTTGACGCCGTCTTCGATGGCCTGGGTAGCCTCACTACAAACACGCTCCAAAGCAAGCTGATACCCGGGAAGACCATCTGCCTTAGGGAAAGTGATGTCGATGGTGCGAGAGGGCCACGTGGTGTATGCGGATTTGAGATTCTTCATGGCATTCATCTCCTCGATGGAAATTACGGGTGACGGTAAGAGGATACGATGGCACTGCTCGGGCTTCATATCAAGAAGATTTCCTTCGGGTCCAACATAAGCCTCGAGAGACATGACGATGCTTTCACGGATGGGATCAATAGGAGGGTTGGTGACTTGGGCGAAGAGCTGACGGAAGTAATCGTAGATGAGGCGAGGCTGGGTAGCCATGCAGGCGAGAGGAGCGTCGTTACCCATGGATCCGAGAGCTTCCTTCCCATCGGTGACCATTGGAAGCATAAGAAGATGAAGCTGTTCCAATGTGAATCCGAAGGCCAGAAGCTTGGGGTCCGTGCTGATGGTGGAATCATCGAGTGTTGGCTCGAGCTGGACGTTACTGCGCTTAACGCGTTTGATGATGTTGGGGACATGTAAAACGTGGGACTCGACCCAAGAAGCGAAATTTTGCTTCGAAGCAGTGTTGCGCTTGAGTTCCTTGTCGTCAACGACGCGGCCCTCAAGGGTATCGACGAGAAGCATGCGGCCTGGCTTCAAGCGGCCCTTCTGCACAACCTTCTCCGGCGGAATGTAAATGGCTCCAACCTCGGAGGCGCAAACCATGATGTCCTCGTTGGTGATGATAAAACGACACGGGCGGAGGCCATTCCTGTCGAGGTTGGCACCGCAATAGCGGCCGTCGCTAAAAGTGAAAAGCGCGGGCCCATCCCAAGGCTCTTGGAGGCAGGCAGCCCAGTTGTAGAATGCCTTCTTCTCCGGCTCCATATGCTCGTTTCCCTGCCAAGCTTCGGGAATCATCATCATGATGGCCTCGGGCAAAGTGACAACGCCGTTCACAACGAGGAGCTCCAACACGTTGTCGAATGCGGCGGAATCTGAGCCGCCAGTTTCAATGATGGGGTAGAGGAGATCAAGCTGATCACCGAAATGTTGCGACGACAGGACACCCTCGCGAGCGCGCATCCAGTTCTTATTACCACGCACAGTGTTAATCTCACCTGAGTACGAATTAATCAACAGCAGTTGCGAATTACCGTTGAAGACATACCATTGTGAGCAGCCCATCTCATGGGTTGTGCACGATCCCAGCTTGGGAATGTATTAGTGGAGAAACGAGAGTGCACCAATGTGAAGTGCGATCGATACAGAACATGATTCAAATCATGATAATAATTGTACACTTGAGGGGGGGAGAGTTGGCCCTTATAAACGATGTTCTTTGAGGCCAAAGAACATATGTAAAAGCCTTTGGAAAGACCACTAATCGAACGAATCAATTCAAATTCAGCTTAAACGTTGAGAGAAGAGGCAAAGAATATACGGACATGCAGTGAGTCGCGTGCTTACGAAGAACGTAAAGTTGTCGCTCAAATTGGCGCGCATCGAAGGTGCCGTTCTGACTCGAACTTCCGTCACCGTAATGGCTGCGAAGAACGACGAAGGGTTGAAAAATGGCGGGTTCCCTGCTGCTAGCGGCAGGGCCAAGAATGGTGCCGTCAGTAGGGACCTCCCGCCAACCGAGTACGCGAAGACCAAGGTCTTTAGCGATTTTGGTGAAGATGCCTTGCTGATTCTGGAGCTGAACGGGATCGTTCTTTTTGAAGAAGATATTTCCAACGGCGTATTCACCGAGTTCTGGCAGAATGCACCCGATATCCATCTCCACCTCTCGCTTGAAAAACTCATGAGGGATGCCAGTCATGACACCTGCACCATCACCATCACGACTATCAGCTCCAGTCGCACCTCTGTGTGTCATAGCACACAAAAGCTGACGAGCATCAGACACAATCTTGTGGGTTCGTTCACCCTTGATGTGGCAGATGAAACCAACACCACAAGAATCTTTCTCGTTTTCATTATTGTAGAGACCCTGGTTGGCCGGGAGTGTGGCAGCCCAGGAGTTTTCGTCGCGCTTCACAGCATGGAAGCTATCGATATTTTCGGTAGAAGCAGTCTCGGATACAAGTGGCAAGTCGGAGATAGAGATGGCGAGGTTGTGGAGGGGGGTACCAGCCATGGACTAGCAGAAATGACAAGATGAACTACGAGAACAATGTGTCCTGAGGAAAAGGAGGACGACAGAAAATTTCGTCCAAGTGTCGCAAGCCGGAAGAGGAAGCAAGACACAATATGCGGAGAAGAGCGGGTGATATATACTTTGGAAATTCGAATTGATAAAGAAGAATGCAAGATCTGAGTAGCTGGCCACATGACCCATGGGCTGGGCCCGATGCCCCGCAACTCGGCCGACTGTTATTTATGCCCAAATCACTCAATTCTCATTGTACAGCAGCTTACGTTGCCTCAATGAACTCTTCCATTATCTCTTTCTGCTGTCTCTGATCACCTTAGCCTTGCTAGAGTACAATGGGTTGTATAAACAATGACTCGCAGAGTAGTTGGTGAATTGGCTGGATTTCTCTGTCCCATACATGAGTAAAAGGTCCAGGTACACCGGTGCCACCTCCGCCGCAGATCCGACAGCGGCCTCCCGTCCCGTGGGGCATAGATAAGGGAATGCCGATCTATCGTGCAATTGACGCCAGTTGGTGCTCCATTGTTACTCCCAATCGCGACTACATATATTTACATTCGACCAGGAAAGTCTTATGAAAGGTGCTTCATACGCGCAACGAACAGTCCCGAAACCAATCCTGTTGCACAAAAAACAGCCCTGTCGTTTCGTAAACCCTTTCGCCTTCTGCGGTTGTTCTGATGGTAGTGTTCACTGATCTCAGCTTATCTCTGACATGAACGAAATCTGGATGTATTTTATTTTTATTTTTCCTAAAAATGGTAAATTTGAATATGGCTTCTCTCGTGGGCATCGAGATTCGCTTATCAGACGTTCAAAGCCATGAAGTCCTCGTGGAAGCCCTTCCAAGGCGAGGCCTTGGGAGTTTCGGACTAGTCGCAGGCAGCAGAATAATGACCACAAGGCAAGGCGGAGTTGCGAGCACCTCACCCTAGAATATGTTTTCTGTGATTGAGGAGAATCCCGATCCCTTACTTACCATGCCGCACCACTGCCGATGGCATCTAAACTCTTGCAATATGCCCCCTCCCATTGGTCACCGGTTCGGTCCGATGCATTTCACATTCGAATTTCATCAGATCATTGACACGAACACGTTCATAAATATGAGTAGACGTTCATAAACAGCTACTATTTTCGTGTGATGAAATATGCGAAACGTAATGGGGCTGCAAGTAGTGCAAGCGTCACGGACGTCGGGCCTGCCAGACTTAAAATCGTGGACCCAGATTCATGGATCTCGACTCACAGGTTCCCCGATCTTGTTTTCGAGTTTCGCGTTTGAGTAGGCCATTCATTCTTCTCCGTTCAGCGCGAAGCCCTGGAATCTCCTGCCCCAGCTCAGTATCAAATGAGGGCGCATTACAAAAGCCCTAAGTCCGTTTCGAGCCCCGCGTGTGGCTGAGCGTGCCACTCAGCACAAAATCTGGCTAAAATGACTCTCAGCAACGTGATCCGCGCGTGCTCGAAGATCCCTATAAATCTGTGTACATGTCTTCATCGTGCATCATGATCATAGAATGGGTGAGATATCAAAATCTTTTCATTTTTCGTCTAGACTCTCGAGGGGCTCTAATAGAGGTCGTCCTGATTAGATATACCGTGGGGATCTATCGCCGGGTCGTGATTTGTTCCAATGGAACAAGAAACAACAGTGAAAAAACAAGGCGCAGAACGGAAACGGGGATGATCCGCATTGAAGGTTGGCAGGGATATACACGAAAGAACCCATGCGTCACGTAGATTCTAACCAGCACCATCGTGCAATGCGCAACAAACAGCGGCTGGAAAAAAATAGTGGTGAGGTTAAATGAAAGGGTTGAGAGCTAGGTGATCCGACCTTTATGGTGACCATTGTATTGTCTCACAGTTTCCCCGGAAGACATCTCCCATAGACGAGCCGTGTGATCGGATGATGCTGAAGAAGAATCATGAGCAATGGGGAAATGCGAACCCTTGCCTACGAACCTGTGACCAAGTATGCCGAGTCCGCGCTGAATGCACAGTCCCACACCCATCTTTGGTGGCCAACGAGAGTCTTCTCGAGTCTAAACTCATAATTCCCGTGAATCGCCCATATCTTAACTGTCGTGTCGGCGGAGCAAGTAGCGAGGAACCTTGAAAGATTTTGAGATAAGCTAGTTGCACAAAGGAATTTAAACTGACCTGGCATCGGGACTGAGCAAACAGCGCGTCAGGTATTTTGTGTGCGCCAGGAAACGCGTTACAGCTTGAAAACGTGGAAGTCCCGTGTGCTCGTCATTGATCCTCCAGACATAACACTGTCCCTGGGCAGGTATAATAACGGTCAAGCTGTCATCGATACGTCAACATCGGGACAGCTTACCCTATTATTTCCAGCCACAAGGCATGAACCATCGGAAGCTATGGTTACCGAGCGAACTGGAACATCGGCTGCAGGAGTCTTTAATCTCAAACAGGCGATCAGTTGATGTGCAATGGGCCGCGACGACGGAGTTGCTTCACCAATTCATGGGAACAGATATTATCGGACAGGTCCCATTGTTTTATACTGCCCGCTTGATCACAGGAAATTAGCTCTCCTTGGTTCGGGTGGATGACAACATCGTTCACTAGCCAGAGAGTTGTGTAAGGGACTGGCCGCTAACGGGAAAGTTAAGACCCACCGGGAGCTCCATTGTCATAGGTGCGATGAAGTGAAGAGTTTCTATTAGTAACGACTTTGTCAGTATGTGACTCTCATTCTTGATAGCAGCGCGAAGTAACGTGCCGTAGATCCCAGATTCTGATTGTTCCATCTTCACTGCCGGTGACCAACCATTTGCCCTCGCTATGAAAAGAAACCGCAGTGACGTTCATGGTATGTCCTTCAAAGGTCACAAGCTGTGCTAATAAGTCAGAGCACTGCTTACTCCGAGAGAGACGAGGTACGTGCGGGTTCGTTTGCGGTACTGGCGATTTCATAGATATTGACTTTCTTGTGGATAGCCGCCGCTAAGAGACGTTTGCTGGGGCGACGATCAGTACTACTCCCAAACTTGTTTGAGGGACATGAAGTACTCAGGTGATATCGCAAGTCGGTTTACTTGCTAGCAAGACACGCAGTTGGTATCCTAAACACCAAGAAGGTAATCCATTCTTACACCAGATTCACCAGAGCGTGCAATGGTGCGTGAACATATGCCGCTCCAAGCCTCCCAAAACCTGATCTCATGATCATATGATCCCGTCACCAGGATCACTGACATGTCTTGACGAGCAGCATTTGCTTTTTGCGCATGAGAAGGAGTTGGCATGGCAAAGTGGGTAATGTGATAATGGATTGATGGCTCTAAGGTGGAGGGAGGTGTTAGGCTTGGTCACGTTATCGCGTGATTGAGGGTGCAAAATAGGCAGGTGGTGGTCGTTTACTGAACGATTGTAGAGCCACATTGCAAGTATCTTCTCCCCTGTACGATCCAAGATCGGGGTGCGGATGGCTTTCAAGGGCCGTGGTATGCAGTTCCCACTGTGCCTCATACCTGCTCTCTTTTTCACAGAATTTGGAGTGGCATGGTTGATCCATGAATTTACTTCACTCATTACGCAACGCAAGTTGTATGCGCAAATCCCTTCTCGTCTGGAAGCACTGTGCGCAGACCGCAGCAGTGCTCCAAGTACTCGTGGTGTCCGAGGATCAATAACTCGTAGCAGATGTTTCTCTCGCCTGCCATTATTAATGGTTCGAGGACTCTACTATTTGTTGAGACTGCGTGGCCGCCATGCGTCAGTCTGGGTGCACATGCTTGAGAAAAATTTCCTGAGCCTGGCGACCACCACCCTGCGTGCGGCTCGCATTGGTGTCTGCAAGTGAGTAGATTAACGCGTGCCTTGAAGCTCGCCAAGTTCTCAGTTCAAGGCGATTCTTCGCTGTCGTCTCTCACAACGATTACCTATTTCCGATTCCGCGACGATCGATTGGCCAAATTGCAGCCGTGACCACTACATAGCTCCCTGAAGCTTACGGACTGCGAGTACTTGACTTCTGCGTCCCCACTTCCCATTACCTTCTTACATCTATGTTACGGGTGAGCCGTCGAAACCCGGTCCCTCATTTTGTCTGATCACTGGTTCAGTTCCTATCACCGACCAGGCTGTCCCATGTTTTGCAAGTGGACCACCAAGAGCTAGGGTGTGTTCGTATGTATATATAGTCCAGAGGTCAACACTGCTATCCTTACTTCTTCCCCTCCAAGCGTTTTCCAACCTACTATTTGGGCTATGAACGCATTCCCGGTTCGTTTTGAAGGTTCTTTTCAGCTGTACGAGAGCTGAACAATGCGAGAAGGCCGGTACCCGTGTGTTCTACTGGCTTCCTACAGGAGAGACTATCTACGGAACTGTCAAGAGTTCCAGTTTCATGGAGGACGTGAGTTTCTTGAATCACCGCAACGACCCGATATAACTTAATCTTCAGGGTACCCAAATTTTGACCATACGCGAAGATAGTGGTCGTGTTGTCACGCTGCCGTACGTGTTGGCATATCCTGTCAATAAGACGAGCTAACCTGTTGATTCACCCTAGGGCCATTGGTATCAACAGGGTTTCATGAAACAGCACCTCCTGCATACGTACTCTGCATCGCCCATTGTAATTCCCGTTGTTTGATACCATATGAGGTTTTGGTATTGTCTGAGCTCGCGTGGCACCCTGCGGCAAGCCATTTGAATCGATGGCTGGCATAAGTGCTTGGATTGCTTTCTGCCAAGACACATATGATCGGGTCGCATATTTCATATTATCTGATATCACTCAACTGACGAGCGCAAACTCGTGAAGGACGGTCGATTCGGTTTGCACCCCATTTAGCCTCATGGCTGTGGTTCATGGTGACTATGTCCCCAACTCTATCGGTTTGGGGAAAGAATGCCCAGAGCAAACAGATCGAGAGGTTCCTCCACCCGAAGCAACTGAGTTGACCATGCGCAAGTTCAGCAATACAAATCACATCAGAGAAACCCACAGAGCTATTTATTACCATGGACTATCTTTGGAAAGAAGCCGGGACCATTTCGCAAATCCTCCGAACCTTCCTGGGGCTGATCGCAATCGCCCTTTCCGGCTGGTGAAGTCGCGGGAGTCTGATATCATATGTTGGAAGTGACAAATGCAATGGATGGATAACAAGATCAGGCACAGTCGAGTGGTCTAGAGGATCCAATACATAAATGAATGGTTTCTGTCATGCGGAATGAGATTCGATCAAAAAGAGCTTAAAGCATGAACCGGTGGGTAAGAAGATAAGATCGCCTTACGCTGGAGAGGCACTGAACCGAGAAGCACCAGAAAAACACCAGAACTTGATATTCCTCGAGTTCTTTGTTAGATGGAATCGGGCTTGTTTGCTAGCCGGCACGATGCCTTCCCAGCGCACTTAAGATAATTACCCTAGATTTATGGCCTCGGTCGGACGGCGTCAACGGCCAGTAGTTGCCACTGGAAGATCCTATAGCAAGAAAGTATTAGTCATCTTCTCAGACCCTTCAATAAGCTGGTTACCCTGATCATGATACTAAGGCGTTGGCCAACTTCCCCTCCGGGTCTGTGTACGATCGAATGCTTATATGTATATCGAACGTCACCACTGATAAGAGCTCAATAGAATAAGCGCTGAGAGCCGTCAACATCATACCTTTGGATATATACGCTTCCAGAAGGCAAAGGAAGTTCGAATGACGGATTGACTCCGACGGACTCCAAGCGAAGAAGCCTCTCGTTACCGAGGCTCACGCCAAGAATCCACGTCCCACTTGCATGGATATTGTCAATATGGGGCATGATATAGCCACGCGTGGCCAGATGCAGAAGGTGCGTTTGCACATGTTGGCTCGGACACAGGGCATATAGGCGCTTGAGCACACTTGAAAGACCCTCAAATTCGTCCACCGGCCATGAAGAGAGATGCATCTCGCGATAACCACGAATAACACCATCATAATGGCCCTAGAAATCGAACAAACATTAGATACATTATTATATTGAATTATTTTTTATTCAGAATACCTCCTGAAACTCGTAATATTCATCTGGCAGAAAGGTGTTGTGCACGTTGTCTGGCTTGGATACATTCGCGGGTGACGACTTTAGGTACGCTCTTCTCCGCTTGCGACTTCTTATGCTTTCGGCACTATCCAGCTTCTGCAAAGAAGCCCTCATCAATATCTTCTGTTCGTCAATAGTGAAATAAGTAGGCCAGAATTCGAGTCCCCCAGGGTATTGCTCCGTGGTAGTTGACCGGTGAGAAAGATGTGCCCGATGTGCCGGAAGGAAGAAAGGGAGGCGGATCTGGTTCCGTAAAGCCATCCTCATAGCAAGATTTACAATGTTCCTTGCCATTGTGCTATAGGAGGTTGTGGTCAAACAGGGCAAGCGGAGAGACTGAGCACAGCCACTGCCGTTGCGGGCCAGCCTCCACTTTCATGCCCACTCCATGTCCGCTGCTCCTCAGGATGAAGCATTACAGGGCACAGATTCAAGTGAGTACATGTACCTTGTATCAGCGAAATGTATCTCATAAGCGATCTCTACCTATAGCAGAGCAGAACGCCAGTCTGCAGGCGGCGGTAGCACGTACACTGACACGTGCTATGGCGTTGTACTTCTCTCGTCCTGTCCGATTGTTTCGACCATCTAAAAGTAAGCACCAGTACCCCACCGTCGCACTCTGCGCTAATGAGTTTAAGTCAGCGGCTGGCAGTCTCTAAGAAGCTTGGCGGAACACCAGGGAACAGTTTATGACCACAAATTTCTATTATCCGTAGTAAAGCTCCAAGGTGTAAGGAGTTACCCGCTAATTGGGGGTTGCCGCAACTGAATCCAACTTTCAGTTTGGCGTTTTTCGCAAGCACTTCTTCCCGCCAATGGTGGTGAACGCCATGCTTGGTACTGTTCTTTGGACCACCTACGCCGAAACGTACTCGATCATCGAGCCAACTATCTACAATCACCCGATCATTGGTGCTGCCGTTTCAGGAGGCATCGCTGGTGGCGTCCAAGCTCTTGTAGCTGCACCTGCTGAAAATGTCCGCCTTGCGATCGAGGGTGGCATAGCAGGACACTCCTGGGCACAAGCCTGGAGATCCATGGTGCGCAATTCTCCGAGGACGTTACGAGAGTCGCGCGGAACGCAGCTGCAAGAAGTCCGCGAACTTCGTAAGTGGATGAGGGAGGTTAGAGAAATGGCTGGCCGTGGATGGAGCGGATGGGGCTGGGGTTGTGCAAAAGATGTCTGTGGTGAGTATCACCTTGTTTATTTCGTTCCCGTTAAGCAGTAGTTTGTGCCTATCGCTACATTCTAGCCTTTTCCGCATTCTTTGCAATTTTCGAAGTTACCAGGCGGGTTGGTCAGGCGACCAAGGCACACTCAGAGGATTTCATCTCTTACGTCGATAGGTCCGGAACTCGATTCGCGTCCGTCAAAAAATACATTCCGCGTGTCCTCAACAGTGTCATCTTAGTATCCGGAGGGGTAAGTCTGGGCCGCTATTTCTGAGGAACACTGACTGACTAGTGGGTTAGGTTCTAGCAGGCTTGGCTTATGAAATCATTTGTCGACCTTGGGACCGGGCGAGACGTCTAATGTACCTCAGCAATTTAGAATCCAACCGATCTCAAGTCCTTCAGCCTATATTTGATGCCATTCGAACCGACGGCCTAATTGCTTTTTTCCGTGACCCAAACTTAAAACCACCCGCAAGTACGGGGTTGCAGACCCGACTAAAGAGCATAGCCCGAACATTAGGTCGCGTCGGACCATGGGGTATCGGTTTTCTTGCGTGGGAGATGTATGGGCCGGGCCTATCCTGATCGAAGTATTGAGCCTGAGGTTGGCCCTATGAAGCTAAGTATTGTCAAGATGTGGTCCTGAGCGGACCTGGCTTCAAGGCTTCAAGCTCCGCGATTGAAGTCGGGGGTTGGGATCGGTGACGACGTGTTATATCCATATTATACCCTCAGTTTACCAGGGTATCTAATCTGTTAAATAGAGTTACGTAATATAGGAGGCGCGGACGAGAACAGTGGAGAAGGTTGACGAAAATTCCTTGTTTATAAGATGGGACAATCCAATTATCGATTTCAGCCATATCCTCACCATTTGACTGTTCTTCTTTTGGCTCGCTAATACACTCCGCAATGCCCCATTGTTCTCGCAGAGGATGCAATGCTGAATACACAGAAGGCTCTCCTGACAAATGCATTCATCACCCAGGCGCACCGGTTAGCCATTCTCCTCGACATCGTTTCAGCCCTGTTTCCAACGTTAACAGCTTGGGTACTAGGTTTTCCATGAGGGTCTGAAGTCGTGGTCGTGCTGCTCCGATATCAATAAACCGGTGCTTGATTTCGATGAATTCCTCGCGATTCCGGTGGGTCTTTTTAATGTCAAGCACGCTTCATAATAACGTGAATGTCAGGGATGTACTGAAGTTGTTGGCCATACAACTGAAGCACCTAAAGCACCCGAGCCCAAGCCGTCGTCCACTACCACATTTTCTGTTACAGAATCATCCACGGAAGGAGGAACGGAAACCTACTCGGCGGCACCAGCTGCAGCCCCCAAAACCTTGTCACAGATCGATCCTGAATCGGTCCGGCCAGCTCCTGTCGTAGAGGAAGAAGACGATCTCACCGTTCCCGTTGCGCCAGGGACACCCTGCAGAAGGAGAGGTTGTGGTATTCCCTTCGTCAGTAACGAAGAGAACAGGATAGGTGATGGTCCAGGTACAATTTGCACTTACCACTCCGCGCCGGTGAGTGTAAGAGGATGAGATGGTATGGGAGTAACGTTAAACTTTATGCTTGCGCAGCCCATTTTCCGGGAGGGAAGCAAGGTATTCACTAAAGTTACTATTGGCACCCACACTGCATTCACCGGTTCTATTCGCCGCTCAGGGATATCTCTGCTGCAAACGTCGTGTTTTGGAGTTCGATGAATTCCTAAAGATCCCAGGTTGTAAGACTGGTCGTCATGTCTTTGCTCCGCGAGGGGCTGCGGCTCCTGCTGTAGGTGTCAACTACCATCCTGGACAGGCTGTGCAGTAGCTCACCCTTGTCATAAAAGACTGAGGAGATGGTTGACTGCCGTATAGATCATTACCAGACACTGGATAAGGTTTATGTCTCTGTATTCGCCAAGCAGGCGGATAAAGAACGCAGTGTCATAAAGTTTGATTCGCCAGAACAGGTGCACCCATTTCAGAAATCCGCCTAACAAACTGGGTCTTACATCCTTTTTAATCAGGTTACACTTGATATATACCTACCGGGATTAAAACGCTTCTCGCGCGTGTTAAATCTTTTCGGGCCTATTATCCCAGATCAAAGCACTTATCGCTTCTTCAACACAAAGGTAAGGGTGTTTCTCAATCGTAGCATTCAGGCTATGGTTGACACAACATAGGTTGAGGTACAGCTACAAAAATCGGACAATCGTGGGTGGGTGCTTCTCGAGAAGACAAACCGTGATCTTGGAGGAATTAGTTACACGTTTGGTGTTGGCGGTCGAACAGGCACTGTAGGCGGAAAGGAGTATCACCTCGACGCAGTTAACAAGGCGCGCTCGCCATAAATAATCTACCACAAATAGCTGTAATCTAAGTACTCTATCCAAGGCATTATTAAGTATGAGCAATCTACAAGAGTCCGGGCTTCTCTACGGTTTTGTACATCTGAATCAGGTCACCCTCGCGGAGGTCAGCGAAATCTACGAAGCTCAGACCACATTCCGAGCCCTTGCGTACTTCGGTCACATCCTTTTTGAGAATGCGCATAGTATCTAAAGACCCTGAAACAACGGTTGATACGTAAGTCAGCGTCAAACGGGATCGAACATACCTTCGTGGATTATGGAACCGTCTCTGACGATTCGTGCGAACCTGGCCTTCTCAATGATACCATTTACCACCCGGCAACCAGCGATCTTTTTCACTTGTTTCGCTTTCAAGTGAATGTCGAACATTTGAAGAACGGTGGCTTCTCCCATCACTTTGGTTTCTTTAATCGTAGGTAGAAGGGCAACCACTCGTTGTTGAACATCCTCCATCAACCGATATATAATAGGTGATGTGACTATAGGCACCATGTTCTGTGCTGCCAAGATCTCCACTGACCGGGGCACAGACACGGAGAAGGCGACGATAGTGGCTACTCATAAGTGTTCGATCAGCAAGGAGAGCCAGGCTATGGACGACTGGGAACACACCGTTCACGGCTTTTGCCATCAGCACATCTGACTCCGTCACGTCTCCTACACTGGAGGACACGATCTTGGTCATGGCTTCCTTGTTCCCAATTCCCTGTAGCGCTCCCTCGACAGCCTCTGCGCTTCCACTGACATCCGCCTTGATGATCAACTTCAACTCCTTGGGGCCATCAGATTCGGTTTGTGCAGGGACATGCTTATCATCCTTGCCGCCCTCTGTTTTCTTCCGTTCACGTTCTTCTTTTCGGGCGGCGTTGATGGCATCTACGTCTGCCAAGGAGGACGCGATCTCTGCTTGTCTTATGCGGTTGGCAAGAGCTTTCTTGACGTCCGATTCTTTGCCATCAAGGACCTCATCCCCTGCTTTGGGCAGCGTTTTCCAACCAGACACGGTAACGGCCATTCCAGGGTATGCAGCCTTAACAGACTGGCCAGCAGAATCGGTCATCGCGCGGATTTTGGCAGGATGAGTGCCACTTAGGATATGCGAGCCAGTCTTGAGGCATCCTCGTAGCACAAGGACGGTTGCGACAGGTCTAAGTAGAATATAAGATCTTGGTGCAGACTTAGCTTCTAGGCACTCACCCTAATCCTTTTGTCACCTTGGACTCGAGGACATAGCCTTGAACAGGCCCTTCCTTCTCAGCACGGAGATCTTGGAGTTCTGCCATTGCCGACAGAGTTTCTACAAGGTCCGAGAGACCTTGACCCGTCAAACCCGACACCTCAACCGAGGGCACATCACCACCAAAGGTCTCAAGCTGGATTCCTTCCGACATCAGAGCCAGTTTCACAGTTTCCTGAGGAACAAGGAGGTTTTTAGTGCACGGTGTAAGGTCAGGAGAGTGTCGCTTACGACGTCGGCTTCTGGTTTGTCAACCTTGTTTATTGCAACAACGAGGCCAACTTTGCCAGCGTCTTTCTGGAGGAGGTTGATTACTTCTCTAGTCTGAGGCATGATGCCGTCATCTGCCGCCACAACGAGAACGACAATATCCGTAATACCAGCACCTCGCGCTCTCATGGCTGAAAATGCAGCATGACCTGGAGTATCAAGGAATGTAATTGACTGTTGTCCTTGCGAAGACTTAACTGGGACAGAGAAGGCTCCAATATGTTGTGTGATGCCTCCTGCTTCACCCTTCGCAACCGCTGAGGATCGTAAAGTATCAAGCAGTGTTGTTTTGCCGTGGTCAACATGACCCATGATTGTTACTATGGGTGGTCGGGAAGGCAAGGAGGAAGGATTGGGGTGTGGGGCGCTGGATAACGGAATGCTGTTAGAATACTTTCCACCTTCTTATTGAATAGGATTTACGGTGGATATAGATTGAACGCGGCTTCATCATCGACGACGGGGTTGCGTCCAAGTTCTTCAGCCAAGAGGACAGCGTAATCGGAGGTCAGGACTAAAGATGAAATGCCATTAATACAACATCACTTGCCTGAGAACGGGCAACAAACCATAGTCATGAGTGGCTTCTTCTTTCATCCCAGCCTCAACCATCTTTCGGATAAGACGGTCTTAGATTAAACTTTAGAAACTGTACCCCCGGTGCGAGGGCGAAAATAACGGACCAAATTTAACGTTCAATATCCTCGCCAAAGTCCCAACAGTCACGGTTGTCGGTATATACACATCCATTCGTGGCTTGTCCTTCATACGTGGCAAGTGTAGTTTTGGTTTCCGAGCTTGGTTATCTTGATGGGCTTTGCGCTTCAAACCTCGCCCCTCGTCGTGGTGAAGGTTCTTCACAACAGAGCCTCGCGTTTTGTAGGGGTCCGAACGCGAGCGACTCGGCCGTGAAAGTTCTTTTCTCAGAACTTGATCATCCTCCCTAAAACGGTCAGGCTCGGGCTCGTACAGGTCGTCTTCTTGCACTGTTGGGCTCTCCGTTATGCTTTCTTCGGGAGCACCTTCTTCCACTTTCGTTAGCAACCTTTTGTTAAGGGTATTTTGGGGAGGCTGGGACACACTCTGGCTGTTGGGTCTTCGGTTCTGATTTTGATTCCGGTTCTGTTTGAACTTAGGTTGTAGCGATGAAGTAGACCATTTTGTAGAGGATGGTTCGTGTCGTGAAGAGGAGCGGGAGGATTGCGAGGATTCTTGAAACATGTCCGTTAACAGTTTAAGAGTGAGTGGTTAAATCACGTACGTCTTTCAGCGTTACGAGAACGTGCCGGGCTGTTGAAGTCAGTTGGACGGGCCCATGACTTGGCTGAGGGTACTCTCTGCGAGGTGATAAGCCTACGTCTTGGTTTCAGAAATGGCGGTCATCCTACATCTGCTGACTGCAGCGGGGACCACTTTTTCGGTGTCGGCAACTGTTCCGAGTAATCATACGCCTGGCCGGGGGTCTGTTACAGATGTCAGCGCGCTTGTATATCAGACATTTCACCTTTCACACCTTTAATTTGGCTGCGGTAGCCGCTGAACGAGACTGGATATGTTGACATCGTAGTATAGGGAGTAATGATCTATGTCGATGCATTTGAACGATCTGTTGGACTGACAGGAGCGACTTGCGATGTCAGCAATCAGTTAAAGAATGGTGAAGAAGAGAAGACTCCAGAAACTGGAGATAATGGAGGACGAGTATGGCTCAATGACCCGGGATCATTCCAGCCATTTTGTGAGCGCACGTGAGATCACACTTTCCGTTCCGTCACGCTCTCGCCGAGCAATGTATGACAATTCATTGCCACCGACAAACGCGTAATGCTGTCTACAATTAGTGTCCCCCTATTCCGTATCCAACGCAATGAATCTCACGGCCACTAGGATGTTGCTCTCAAACTCTGCTTTCGGTCTCCAACGGCATTTCTCACGACCACTAACAACTCGATACCAACCGTGGCGTTCATACGTCCTAAGTCGGTTTCCCAATAGGCGCGCGACTGGCGCTGGAAGAAGTCGGGAAACTGTCAAATCCACTAATCCTCCACTAACGCGACAACGTCCGGATAATCCGCAACCACTTGAGGATACGCCATCGGATGACGAATCACGCATGTGGCACACAGCTCAGCGGCCGCCAGCAAGTAATTCCCGGGAGGGGCTTCAGAGGCTGCTAATGCAAAATGACACCTTGATTATAGAACGGTATTCTGATATCCTTCACTTCCGTCTTTCGGTGACTTTATCGATGACTGCACAGACAAATCGAGATGCTCAATATTTTCGTTGGTTTCGAACAATGCAATAAATATACCATCAGTAAGCACCGCGCTATCGTTCAATGCGCTTTGTGGAACCATGGCCAAACGGTTCTGTCTAATCATAGGTAGCGAAGAAGGCGAACCACTTGGATTTATTGCTGAGGAAGACCGAGGATTCCTCGGTACAGTCGCGCGTCAGACTTTCGCAACCCATAGACCGTTCAGGGCGGTAATCCTTGACACTAGTGGTTCACCTATTCTTTGGGTCGGTCAATGTCTTTACATCCTACCTTCAGTTCGTCTAACTGCCAACCAGCTGAGACGACCTTTTGCCTGGATTAATTCCCGTATGTACGTCCAGCACTTGAAGGACTTTTCAGATTACACGCCCGAGGGTGAACCAATACTCGACACGTTCGGAGAGGTCCAACAAAGATGGCATCCGTGGCGTAGACGCTACGATCTCTTCCTCAGGTAAAAATTATTCAGAGTTACTTTGTTCGCGATATTGATCTATTGCACAAGGGAGACTCGAAGACGGATATTATCTCTAGCGTCAGAACCCCAACCTGAACCCGAAACTACGGTCTTCACCCAGGTGGCAAAAGTCGATGCGCCTTTCCTTGCTTGGGATTTTCAATTGTTGGATGGCCGTGGACAAGATATTGCCTTTATTAGTCGTACATTCCGAGGCTTTGGCCGAGAGGTGCATCATTATGCTTCTGACCCTCGTTTCACAATATCGCTAATGCGAGGTTAGATCTTTACAGACACAGGTGCTTGACGTCCTGCCTTTGACACTAGTGGAGATCTCTGATGTACTGATGTCCCTTCAGGACGTTATTCGGTCTGCTTCAAACCAGTCACACTTCTTGCCGATAGACAAGAATATACCCCGCAATTTAGTTCAAGGGTGCTCACACTGGACGAACGCGCGGTAGGCGCTTATATGTAGTCTTGGTTCCCATACTAACATACAAGGCTGCTAGCTCTTTCTTGCCCTCGCAAGTATGCCTCTCTCGTCTGTCCGAAAATTCTTTGATACAAACGCTTGCCATCGACCATTCTTACAGTTAATATTGATTTTGATTATTTCTCTCGGCATTCGCATACTGGAACGTAAGCCGCATCATAGCCGTGACTTGAAAATATTTTCCTAATTTCTCTTTGCAGGGGTGGTCTTGTCCATTTCTCCACTTGGGAGTGATCGGTCAGGAAACTTTACTCCTCTCTCCTACAAACGATGGCTTCTACTGTTGTCATATTGCTCCCGGCGCTCGTCACACTGTACCATAAGTACGATGAAACGTATCTATAATTCATCGTGCCTATCTAAATAAGATCCGTGCTAGTTATGCAATGGAGCGAGTCGCAGCAAGGACTTGTATCAGGTCTTTTGATAGGTTCTCACCTTTCTCCATACGATCTGCACCTGCGGCTGGGACCAAAAGAAAGAACGGGGTGCCCCATCCTGACACATGTTTTATGCTCACCCAGCCATCAAGTAAACTCGGGGTGGGCGAATGGGTAGTCCTGAACGTGCGCTTGATGGCCAGTGGGATGCCCCGTCTGTAAGGTTCCCTTGGATTCATATAGTGGCAAGGTCACGCTAATACTTGGTACTATGCGCCGCTAGTGTGCTTAACGGGTATTGCGAACTCGTCGCTGGCAGGCAGGAATCTCTAACGGCCTCGTGTCCAACTGCCAGTAGGATCCCACAACCTACCCGCCTCATTTGGACACCCAATGGTGTGCCCTTCTCTACAGTTCTCGCCACGAATTTGTTGGTTTGGATCGCCGCAAACTACTATTCCTATCGCCTCTCAAGCTCAGCGACTTCTGTTCCCGCGGCCATATATTCTAGGATCACAGGAGGGCTGATGAAGTCTAGAAGAAGAGTCCAAATGTCGATGATTACATGTGAAAGACCGATCAATTTATGGCATCACGTGCTTGCACAATGAGTTCTATAACATTGGCCGAGTAATGAAGCCTACCAGCTTTAGCAAGGGTGTGGCGGAAGATGCTTCTGCCGGGTCTCAATGACTTTAACCAGAAGTCTAATAAGCTGCTACACATCTCCACCTGCAGATAAGTTTGGGACCAGCACTACAGGCCCTCGACAAGATCACCAACTTGTGATTGCTGGAGCATGTAACGGTTACACGTGACACGCGCACTGGTGATGTCACATCGCGTCGAAATCAATTGGGGTTAATCTGTCCTAGCTCTCTAAGACCTCGTTCCTCGTCGTGCTGCACAGTGATGGTATACATCTCTCCTCCAGACCAAGCTGCACCAGGACGCATTTCATATGGCGACGCATACAATAGCATTCTCGCAGCTCACCGGCGCTCACCTCTGACATCCGCCTCTTCAGTGGTAATGCTAGTGGCGCCAGACGTCGATGCACTCTGCGCATCTAAGATGCTTTCCCGCCTGCTCAAACAAGATGATGTGATATATACGATCGTCCCTGTGGCTGGTGTTGAGGACTTTACCAGAATACGGGAAGAGTTAAGGGAAAATAATGAAGTGGGTAGTATAGCCGTAATCCTGAAATGACCCCAATCGTTCACTTTGGAGTGTTTCAGCTACATACCTTGATTCTGCTAAATGTGGGCGGATACCTCGATCTACCATCTCCAAACTGGTTTGGCGAGTTCCGAACAAGTGTCGCCATTCATGTTATTGATTCTATTCGACCCCGCAACCTGTCCAGTCTATTCGGAACTGGGGAGAATGGCGATCGTATTGTTGTCTGGGATGATGGAGAAGCTGATAAGCTTATCGAGGAAAGGAAGTCCTGGGTAGCGTTGGAGGTATGTCGACTTTAGGTCAGATAGAACTCCTGTTGATTCATCGAAAGTATGAACCGCTCCCTGACTCTGATGATGAATATTCAGACGAGGAGTCGGAAGATGACCAATCTGATGGGCTAGAGTACGAGGGCGACTCCGAGACTGAAAGCTCACGGAAGCGGCGACTATCCACGGAACCTCGAAGAGGAAAGCGGCGGCGACTCAATGAAGGCGATGTGGATGTATGCACGATCTTTGCCAATTGATGCTACTTGGTTGACTTCCCTTGTTAGCAACCGCGACGAATGACACGTGAAGAACACGACCATCACGTTGCAAGGCTAAACAAGTATTATCTTGGTGGTACTTGGCACGGACAAAGCGTCTCGAGCACGATATACATTCTTGCCACATTATTGGAGCGGGTTGACAACGATTTCCTTTGGTAAGTTTGCGCGCCACATTCAACCTTCTTACTAATAAGCCGCCCAGGCTCGCTATCCTTGGCCTCACGTATCAGTACCTGACGTCCCGAATAACGCGTGAAGACTACGAGGCATATCATAGTCTGTACTACGACGAAGTTTCCCGTCTCAACCCTCCCTCGCCTGGCTCTCATGCCAGCTCAGCTTTCTTGCTGTCCCTCAGCCCTGACGATGTGAGTGTTCGGGCAACGGAGGAGTTACGCTTCATGTTCTTCCGCCATTGGACCCTGTATGATGCTATGTATCACTCTAGCTACGTCGCAAGTAAGCTTGGCATCTGGAAAGAGCGCGGGCGTAAGCGACTGACTGGTCTGCTGGCGAAGATGGGGTAGGTTCTATTTATCGAGTCGCATGGCAAGTTTAACGGACCAAAATATTTAATAGGTTTTCATTATCTCAGACACAGCAATCATACACTCACATGGATATGGACCTTAAGCGAGTGCTTGTGGACAGATTCAACGAGACCGCACCAGAATACGGACTCATAGAGCTAACTTATCCATCGTTTATACGTTGTTACGGTTATCGTTCTCAGCCATTTTCAGCGGCCGATGCTGTGGAAGGCATTAGTGCGCTGATAGATGTTGCAGGGGGACTGCCATTGGAAATCGAAGTCGAAGGCGCTCGTAATGGAGGGGAGTGGTTTGGCGGTGGCAGGACTTGGGAAACACCCGGAACCGAAGGTAAAAAGGGGAGGGAAGACTTCCGGGAAAATGGGGGAGCCGGTCAAGATAGCACTAGGTCAGGCACTCGGAACGAAGAGGATGAACAACGAGAGGTTGCATGGTGGGTCAAGAACTTCTGGACAGCGTACGATGCACTCTCTGAGTACGTTGACAATCTTCGAGCCGCTCGGCTGTAGCTAACAGTATGAGAGCAGCTTTGAGGCACTGCGACAGTCGATTCGACTTTCCATGTCCCTCCACCGTTCAATCATCGAGCAAGGCACATCCATCATCGACAAACAAGATATACGAACTATGCGAAACCATCGAGTTGTAGTCATGACGCAGGGACCTAAGTTGGATCTATTCTCACATCCTGGGGTTCTAATGCGTTTGGCCCTATGGCTTGTGGATGCTCTGAGAGACCGTGTGCCAACATCGCAAATTACCACCCAGAACAAGCGCAAAGGGATGCCCTTCGTCGTCGCTTGTCTAGATGAGCGTAAAGACGCATATATTGTCGTCGGCGTCACCGCTGCTATGGAATTTGGTGACGTAAAGAAAAAGTAGGTCGTTGTACGTCCGGATTCAACCCCGAACTCAATATCCTTGACTTTATTCAGCCATTTTGCCCTAGCGTTCATAGAGGCCAGGGACAGGTGCAATGCGACGATCCAACACTCCTCATTCGACACAAGCATCGTCGAGGTCCGGAAGGATCATATCAAGACGTTTCTGGCTGCCCTCTGTGAAGGCCCAGACTAAAAATGGTGATCCAGCTTTGTCTTCTCTCATGCACGCCGAGTTGCCAATGTCGTTTGACTATTGTAATTTAGTTTGTATTTCTGGAACTTCAACAATTATGGTCATGATCGTTTCTTCAAACGTAGTTGCATCAGTCGCTGCTCACGCCAACCTGAGATTTGAGAATCCACATCTATTCACCACCACTACTTTCAACTATAGTAAATACGGTGTAGTATGCAGCGTAGAAATACACATGATTGTGCGTATGTGGTCTGTTGTGCAATGTTCCGAGTACGTATGTGAGTGTTTAGGGTCAAGTTCTACTTGTGTGTGAATACCCAAGAGAGAAGAGCAGCATGAGAGAGTGTGTGTGCGTTGATGGATGAAGGAGAAACAGGAAATTTATGAAAGGAACGAGCGTCTTCGTGTGTGTCCAACAAAACCCCGATAACAGAAAGGAGAAAATCCAAAAGAACGTGTGAGTGTATCTGTCAGTAGCACCTTGCTCGGTGGCGTGCACGCCACGAACTACGGTCCACGATCATCGCCCAAGGTGCGTGTCATTGTCCAGTTGTCGGTCCAGTTCGGGTTCCGGTCAGGGACAGCAACAAACTTGGACGGTGGCCACCATGACCCATCACCGCAGCACCCAAAACTAAAATCAAGCTTGAACCTGCACCTCCACGACTCTCCTCACATCCTCGACCCACTCCTCTTCCTCCTCCTCCCCGTCAACTACACCGGCCTCCTCGACATCGACGCCCTTAACCTCATCATCATCGTCCTCCTCCCAGAAGCTCATTAAAACCTTTCCATACACCTTTGTTTTCTCCTCCAAAGACCCCTTGTCTTTCCCCACACCTCTTGTCTCATTTATATTGGCATCGATGTTGACAAGACGGCCATCATCCGAGGATTCTTCGTCGCTTTCACAAATATCGGATGAGGATCCAGAACTCGAATAACCGTCTTCGTCTTCCTCGTCAGAGTAACCATCTTCGTCCTCGTCCAAGTCATCCGAGTCTTCCAGATTAAAGTTGTCCAAGTCGCGAATGATCGGACTCGCCAACAACCTCTTCTCCAATTCTTCGTTCCATGCGTCGACGTCGCTCGGATGCGGTTCCGATCGCGTTCCTAATTTCGCGGAAGCGAGGTTCTGATGGGACTTGGCGCCGGTGGTGGAATCGAGGTCATTGTAATTGATCCAAGGATCTGTAGGTACGCTCTGGTTCTCGCCGTCATGGTTCCGGTACGGGAAGCTCAAGAACACTGCGCCAGATTCTGATGCGTCCTCGCCCTCGCCCTCGCCCTCGCCCTCACCCTCGCCCTCGCCATTATTGTCGCCGTCACCTTCCCCTCTCCTCTCTGATGAATCCATGCAAAGCATTGATGAGTTCATCAACAACATTGACTGCCCCTGCTGTCTCCGAAGCTCGTCCTCGATCCTCTCGACCTCAAATGCGCGGTATGCCAAGAATCCCTTCAAAAGGTCATCATTCGCGCAATACCGACAGTGTTTCGTTGGTGCAATCCATGCGTGAATACTCCATCCCAACAGATTTTGTTGGTCGCGTCTCACACGATCACAGATACTGCGGAACACATCTCAGTTCATACTCAAGAAATGGGAAAATTTTTTAAGAAATGGAAAGACGCACCTCCTGCACCTAGTCAAAGGCAATTTGGTCAACGGCTTCTCGAAAACACTGTCCTTACCCCTCCTTGCGCTTGCTCGCTCATTCACAGCGCCGCCACAGGTTGGATCCCTCAAGAATGTCCAAGCACATGCAGGGGCGTTGCTCCTCGCTGGATTGAAAAACGAGGGCATAAGGGGTGCGTAGCGGTTCCCCTGGCGAACTCGATTCCAACTGGTCATAAACGCCTGTTGTTGTTGTCTCTGTGCCATAAGCGGATTGACCTGAGGAGGAGTAGTGGAATGGGGGAGATGGGGGGACTGAACAGAGGGTGGGGTGGGCAGAGAGGAAAAGGGTGGGGAAGATGCGGAAGGTATAAGTAAAGGCTGAGGGGGGGATGTTGTTGTATGTGCTGTTGGCGTATTCAGGGTGGTCAAAGTTGTGTCATCAACTGGCACTGGGTCTTTGACGAGTCTGTTCCAGTGCAAGAGGGAGAGAGTAGGAGGACGGGGACTAGGAAATGGGGTTACACTTGCAGGTCGCAGGTGGCATCCTACACCGTCCTCGTGGTTGTGAATGGACGGTGAAGTGGATTTATCGCTCGTGTGACAATAATTTCCTAGAAATGATTCCATCTGAAAGGCGGTCCAGATGGATCCATCGGGTTCGGACGGGTGGGTGGCGGAAAGGGTGCCAGGGGTGGAGTGCTGGTCAAATTTGAGCTCGAGTTCGCGCGGGGTGCAGGACGAGGCTTCGAGTTCTGGTGTGATCATGTCTTTTGTGCTCTGCGGAAGAGTTGGGGATAGAGCCAGAGTGATTGAGGAAGATTTGGAAAGGCCAGGGGGCGGGAAAGGATAACAGGGGGGAGGGGGGGGAGGAGGAATTATGGGGGGAGGTGAATGGGAAGGTAGAGGCGAGGAGTCGGAGTCTGATTCTAGGTCGGCAAAGGCAGTGGTGGTAGCGATGTAGTCGGTGGCGGAGGGGGGGCTGTCGGGCTTAATGTGGATCGCAGCTTGACAAGGGATGGGGGGTTGGGGTGGAGGCGGAGGCGGAGGCGGAATGGGACGTGGACTGCTCTGGATTCGCCTGAGGCGACACTGGGACTGGTTGACCTACAATGGAAGGAGGGATGAGTGAGGACTGTGAGGTATAAGAGGTACGTCGGGGACGGACTGGTTGGCAAATGGGCCCCGAGATGGACAGGACGGGATTATTTTCAAGCCTCGGGAGAGAATTGTCGAGAGTAGCCGAGCCTGACATAAGGATAGGCGCTTGTCAAATGCGGTGTCTGTAAAGAAAAGAGATGTAAGTGAGTGCTTTCCTCGAGTGTTGTATTTAAAAGAGCATACTGCAAGTGCTGTTGGGGACAAGAATTATGTTATGGCAACGCTTCACGAATCAAACTTGTTCACAATGGCTGTGTCTCTTCTTCCCATTATGTAAATAATTCAAATAATCTAATCTCCCATTGCTTCCCTCCCCCCACCCGGCGCATTGCCTCCCGGATCCTCCACATCCGTCGCGCCAGCCAATTGCAGTGTCCATGACATCTGCGTAGACATTCCACTCCCTCGGCCTGGGCCAGAAGCAACCTTTGTCAACTCCTTCAGGACTGGAGTCCGTATCGGAGCAGAACCGGCCCGGTGAAGAAACAATTCCGCCAAACGCCCGCCCACCTCCTCTAGTACAAAGTACAAAGGCTCACGGGAGCTGTCTATCGCCGCCTTATTTTTTGCCCAGTTAACCAAGCCCAAGCCGTCGGCAGGAAGTACATGCTATGAACAGCCGTCCAGTGACGCTTAGCAACAGCTGAGTCCTGAGTAATCCCGGCGGGAAATCTGTTATCATCTATCAATTGCGCTTTCCATCTCGTTGTTCGTCGTAAAAAGGTAGGCCCCGCCAGCCCACGTTAACGAGCAAAAACAGTGTGTATCACCCTAACATGATCCAATCAGCTCCCTATACGACGCCCAACCATCGGTCGCAAATTACATAACTCCAACGTCCAAGTTCGACCTGGGACCTGTCGTGTTCTGTACCAAGTCCTGCTGAACCACCCAATATCACCACCCCCTCGTAGTGTGCACACGGGCCTCCACCCTTCATCTTCAATCAACTCCCCACGCATTCCTATCTGGCGTGTTCGTCTTGCGGCCTACACCTGGGAACCACACTGCACCTCCTTCTCCGCTGTCTTATAGGCTCGACCAACTCTGCAAACTTAACCGACCATGTCTCGAGCAGAAACCGTCCTCTCTCCCCGTTCGTCTCTCCCCTCATCTCCCATCTCATCTGCCTCTTCGATCGACTCCCCTCTCATCTCCGACTCCATTTCCGACTGGGGTGAACATTCACGAGACCGGAGCCTTCATTCCCGCTCTGCTTCCAACAGCGCTTCCGATTCAGAATCACCAATGACACCTTGGAATCTCCGCCCCGACCTTGGTCTGCCTCCTTCCGCTGATCGACGTCAAGATTCAAGTGAAGCGGATCCAAATCAGGCCGATGATAATCAGGACAATAACGTGCCGCCCTTGTATCTCGGCCACGCGCGATGGAAGCAACGCGACCCCCTTCCGCACACACCCGGACAACATCACAGAATGCTTTCTGCTGACCATGCGGATCGAGCACGCCTTCACCCAAGGACAAGATCAAGAACAAAGCATACTTATCACACTTATAGAAACGTCTATTATGAACGGCACTTGTGTGAGTCCACATGTTCCAACGAACGCGAGAATTTGGAACATGGTCCTGACCGGATTCCTTCTACCCAGCCAGAGACTTCTTCCTTATTCTCACATTATGCTTCGTTACCGCATGTTTCCTCATCTGCCTTACTCGGCCTGCATTCATAACGTGGTTTTCTGGTTCTGCATCGCTCCTGGGTTTGGACGAGTAAGTTAGGTTCACGAGGCGCATCACCCCGTCCCTCACAAAACTAATTTGCATGATCACTAGATTGTAAACGAACATCGGCAGCAATATGTCTATCACTCTTCGTAAATCCTCGCAGTATCAGACCCCCATTTCATCATCAACGCCTTCCCATCTCCCGTTGGCTGCGTAAAAGCCACTTCACCTCGCTTCGGATCAAGTGGGCACCCGTGGATAAAAGTTGCTGCTGCCGCGTTCAGCAACGCGCTCGCGATGCCTTGTCTACGATACGCGGAGGGCACGAATAACCGCGGAACCCCCATTGGTGTCGGAAGAGGATTCGGGTGACAGAAGAGGCCGGATCCACTATCAACAGCGACTAGACGTCGTTCAGGACTCACGTTGCCATCCCCATTGATCTGTTTCGTTTCGTCTGGCGATGCAACAGCCATCGCAACCGATATTCGCTGCGCCACAACGCACCCCACTATCTTCTCCCGGCTGGAACCGGAAGTGGTCGTCGAAGTTTGCGACAGCAGGAACAAATAAACCTTGGAGTTCCGGAGACATTCTTGAGTCAGCGGTGGAGAAGATAGAGATAAATTAATTGTTTGCAGCAGAGTGGTTATCTGTGGATATTTACCAACTGTTTCAATACCCCCATGTAGCAGTAATTAGGGTAGGACGTTCAGCACGGACCTTGGATCCAATTTTGCCTGTACAATTTGCAGAACACGAGATGATTCTTCCCCTCTGACCATTAGCAAGCCTAACCTGACTCGCAACTTCAACAACCCCGACTTTCGCACTCTCTCGCTCCTCTTCCCGGCCCCATTCCATACCCCTTTGCACTCTTGCACAATGCGTACGATGCAGGCTCTCGTCCTCGGGTGCGCCCTTGGTGTACGACAGGTCGCATAACGGGCACGTTCGGAGCGTGGTTTGGTCGATGGCGAAATGGAGCTGAGTCAATATCTTTTGCTTCGAGGAGGAAATTGATTTCGACTTGGTCTTTGGTTTCGTTGTTTCCGAACAATGTTTTTGCCGTTTAAGCGGGGTGGGGACGTTGGACAGGCTGGATATTAAGACGTCCGCGAGCGGTCGCTTACGTTTAGCTGGTGTAGTTGATTCAGTTGCCGTTTTTCGTAGGGATGAGGAGGAGGTAGCCTTTGAGCGAGAGCCGTATGTCCGTTTGACCTGCATGGCGGTCGTTTGCGTAAGAGATGGTGGGTCAGGTCAGCCATTATTGGTGACTCCAATCTCACATCACAGAATCAACGACTTCGTGTCCGCGTTGTTTTGCTCTGTGTACGTGACTCAAATATCCTATTTTGGTGATCATCCACCAATATAATCGAAGAGCAAGTACGAGTGCATAAACTACTCCAACATTCGTAGTTGATAATTCAAGGGCTCCATGCAGTCACAGTCGACGCGAAACCGTTGATGTTGCGAGATTGGTCAATGATCCCAACCTCATTGACACTGACTTGGAAGGTCGTCGCCACAGTAGACAGGCTGTACACCGTCAGCAAGGACGTCGAGTCGACGTCCAGAATCTGACTTTGACAGGTGGCCGGAGGGATACAATTCTGGTCGTAATTCTATATAGACGTGTCAACTTCACAGTGTCGACGGTTATTATAACGGAAACTAACCTGGAAAAAACTGTAAAGACCCGCTCCTATAGAAATATAGGCAGTCACGTCAACGATAGTCTCAGAACCGAAGACGGATGTAACCAACCGAAGACAATGATATCAGTCGAGTCAACCACTTTCAATCCCCAGGCAGCCCCGACATTATCAAAGCTTGGATCCTTGAAAGAAGAGTTGGTTCTGAACGGTGCTGGTGGCGCGGGATTAGGTTGGAAGTAGGGCTGAAAACGAGGATCAGTATTGATCAAGCCTAGCAAGATTAATTTGATAAATCACCGTCTCGGTCTGGATGAGACCCATGTAATGGTTCTTAGCATTCGCCAGATAATACTGATACATAACGTGATGCTCGGCTTGATAAACATAAGTGTGCGGGATGCTGGCATCTGAACAACCACTCACAGCCTAATTTTTACCAAAGGAAATTAGTGCAACTCTAAGGTCACTCGAGGTACTCCTTACCTGTTCCAATCATCCAGACAGGACCAGCAGATTCGGAAAGTATACCTCTACCCGAGAAAATGTTGATCTGCTGTCCAGCATCAGCATCCAGGTCGTGGTCAGCTAGCCAGACCCAAGTGCCCTGCTCAAACGGTCAGCGTACAAAGCCCTGGGCTAGCGAACACGAGGAATATACCTCGAGATACGCGCTCGACTGGGAAGTGAGATGCAAGGCAAGAAAAGCAGCGAAGCAGTTGGTCGTTCCACCTGCTCCGGACTTCGGACATTGCTGGACCTGCAAGTTCGTGCCGGCGGCGCCACCCAGCCTAACGAGCCTTCTCTGTTAACCGGAAAACCCCAGACTCGATTACAGAGAGTCGCTGACCTGATATGCGAGTCCCACATGCCAGCACCTCCCTTTTGTCCACTTGGTTCCTTGACGTTCCATTCCACAACAATAGCACCCGCAGCTACCATGTGTCCATATCAACTTGGATTGACGTCGAGGAAAAAGCACACACCAGGACCGATTGTCGTGAACAACATATCAGTTATCTCAATCACGCCTTGGGAACCGGACTCCCCGACTCTGATGACGGGCAGAGGATTATTCTGATCTTGGAAAGCAGGACCCTCGCCAGCAATAACCGACCAAGCTTCACCGACAATCTGTGTCCCCGCAGGAATTGTCAGGGTCGAGGAGACAACATAAGTTCCCGCGTCGAAGAAAATGATCTTGCAACCAGCAAACTGGATATCTGAATGAGAGGCTCGGTCGAGAAGATACTTACGTCCCGCGCACCCACCTTGGCGAAGATCGCTTTCAGGGCAGCAGTATCGTCGGTCCGACCATCACCTTTGGCCCCATTGTCCTTGACACTTACGAATTGGTCGACGGCGTAGCTTTCGTACTGTGGGTGTCTTTTTCCGAAGATCTTGCCATTTCCATCAAGTAGGTCCGAGGGCTTGTTTGCGCTGACAATGTTGCTTTGCACAAATTGCCCTGTGGATTTGGTTCCAGAATATACGTTGCCTTGTCCCCAGCTTTGAATCGTGGTCGTACCGCCTTGTAACACCACGGCCCCACCAACGACACCGACAGCAGTTGGAACGTTAGTGAGCTGGGCGTTGTTGATTACGAGTGATCCAGACAATGCACCATTGCTTGGCTGCGAAGTCCGGATAAAGATAGGAGTGTTAGTAACAGTGGCGTCGATGATAGCCTCTGCTCCTGTCGTTTGCTCCGAAATCGAATCGGCACCAGTCGTAATGTCAAACCCAATCTGACATCGAACCGAATTCTCAACTGATTCGCCACAGGAGTGAACATGAAATTAACCTGACAGTTGTTGATGTTGATATTCTGGAAAGTCCAACCTAGATTGTACCAATAAACACGCCGTTCCATTGAGCGTAGGTCTAACTTACCCCAGTTCCAGATGGCGAAGACCCCTGTCTGCGCGTTGTTGATGGTGATATTGCGGACAGTAAACCTAAAATGGCCTTGGTAAGCTCGCCAAGCTACGCATATTATGGGTAACGTACTGTTGGTTCCCAACCCAGATACCAAATTTTCCTGTAGCAAGGTTATAAATTAGATTTTGGTATCACAGAACCTGTTCGACGAACCCCCATTGAACACCAAGTCTCCCATGAATCCGCCGCTGATGAAGAATCAGTGAGCATTCTTATCAAAGAATTGGTGCTTACCTCCCATTCTCCATGAATATACCTGAATGTCAGGTTCAACAAATGTTTGAATCTAATGTACTTGCAAGACGAACCTTGGTGTGCCGTGTTAGAGGCAGTGGACATGTGGAAGACAATGTTCACTAAGGAAGTTGCCTGCGAAACTTGCCAATGTATACCAGTTCCTTGTGATTTATCTGCGGGGACCCTTACGCGAAATTCATGTGAGCACAAAAGTTCACAGGTTCAGCGGCGAATAACATTTATACCTCGTAACATCAATGATGAAGTTCCTCACAGACCGGAAGCTAGAAACGTGATGAGAACAGGTTTTGGAGGATACTAGTACAGCTTACAAGTTGTTTTGATTCACATAGAATTGCGCACCACCCCCGTTTGGAAGGTATGGGTCTGCGTCTAGTACACAAGTCGTCAGGATACTGTTGGTCTAGACCTGACAGAACCCACCTATAACGGCCATTCCGTCGAAAGCGGCCGAGGCTAGCAAAGTGGGCGGGAATCTTGCATCACCAACCAATTGAGTGTAGTAGTAAGCGATAATCGGGGCTGAAACAAGGTAGGTCCTGTGACAGCGCTTCGGTTATGACTCCCTCCAAACGCACCCGACAAAGGCAAAAGCTTACCCTGTCGGGAAATAAACGACAGCGGGCGTAATGCTGAGTTTGACAGTCAGCAAAGTGAATTCACCATTACCCAGGAGCTTACGTGGAAGAAGGACAGTTGCCACCACCACAACGATTTCCCGCTTGGATGGCAGCACTAGTAGGGTTTCAGTGAGCGTCCACCAAACCGCTCACAAAAAAATTTACTTGATTGCCGCCGTGTCGTCGGTAATACCATCACCTTTTGCTCCAAAGTCCTAGCAATTATTCAGTGAGTTCAGAGGTGTTTCCCAGTATCAATGTGGCCAGACCTTGACATTCCTGAAGACCTGGTAACTCGAAGGATTTGGGTTGAATGCTGCCGTTCCTTGGTGCTTGATGTTTTGAAGCCAGAATGGATCGTTAGGGGCTGCAGTACCGGCTCCCAAAGGTGCAGTACAGGACGTCCCTAGGGCGTCGACTGAGGTGGCTAGGGAGAATAAACAAGCGACGATGCTGGTCAATAGCACCAGCTGCATGTCGTATGAGAGTGTGGAAAAGATATATCCAGGGGTGGAATCGCGGAGCAGAAAAGGGCGACTTGGGAAGAGACACCAAACGCTAATATATACTGCCTGGGCCAAAGCATCACAGTCAAGACGCTCGGTTTGGCCATTGGTCATATTGCTCGGTGTCCCACATGCTAAAAAGAACTTCGTCCCCTTCTCACCCGCATGGCAGAGCCTTAGCATTAGGTTTCTTGGTCCAGAGATAGACACGATCGAGTAATAACCTCACAGGTATTATTACGCTCCGACCATGCGTTGGGCGAAATCTGAGTCACAGTAGAAGACGAAGCCAGTATCCGTTGTTCTCCCTCCAAGGTCAGCTGTCTCAGTGTTCACAAGAATATCCCAGAAGTCTAGAACAGTCATCCAATGACTGAAGCGTGCCCGGCGTAAATCACACTATCATCCAGTGTTGAGTCGGGCTTGTTTTGATAGCATTGTTCAATGTCAGATGTTCCCGTAGCCAGTCACTGTAATATCGATTAGCAATAGAACACTCACTGGTGGTACCTTTACCAATGTGTTGAAGGACAATAGTAAGACATGACCACGAAACTAGAGCACAGGAAGAGTACGAGTAACAATAGACCAATGGCGGACCTGTAGCATCGAGCCACGAGACATGCAAGCACGTGGGCCTCTTCCCAACTTCATTCTCGAAACTACCTCACCAGACTTCGTGCACATGCCTCAGACTCATATTCATGAAACGAATCCTCGCCTTTTATGACTTTCTGCTCTCCCACTGTGCGAAGCAAAAGCCGAAATGGTGTCCAATTCTAAACAAGTAATGAACAACATTGAAAGATTTAGGGCAGAAAACCTCAAGGAGACTGAGTGGCCCACTCATCCAAAATGCAACGAATACCAGACACTATCAAAATACGCTTACACCTTTCGTTCACTCCCTTCCACTTCTCTTTCAATTTCGATCTACCCAATTGTCAATTGAGTTGGTTTTGAGGTCCGAGGTCACATGGCCATCATTGGAGGAATGACCTTTACACCATCGTAGAGCTCATCACTATTAGCATCGTGGTTCCGCGACCAAGGTGTTCCTCGGTGCTTTTTGAAGGGGATACTATAGTTGGGTAGGTTGCGGGATACGCTGGCGTTAAAAGAAGGATAACTCTCGGAGCCAGCGCGAGTTGTGGCCTTATCTTGCCCACTGCGGAGATTCAGTACAAGGCGGCAGCAGAGAGCTTGAGAAAGGACGAGAACCAAGAAACCTATAACCAGTGTGAGGAACTAACGCAGGGTAGAGAACCCTGGGACGCACAGTTGAGATTCTGGAAACCAGGGTTGGTATTTTGGATCATAAATGCAGCCTGATTGTACAGTCAGTGAACTGCTCCTGCTTGGCTTGAAGTAGCGACTCACGTTCAGGACGTTAACAGCGGCCACAGCGATGAATTAAAAAATGCCCTCTCGTCCAAATACAGCGACGATGCTTGATTGGATGCCTGTACCACGGAGGAAGAAGGCCTAGAAAGACAATTAATTGAATTCTTTGTTCTTGGCAGGCAAGAAGACTGGCTACCTCGCCGATAGTCAAACCCGTACAAATCAGGTCGAAAGCCACAGGAACGAGCCAAAAGCCGGGAACAACATGTTGTCTAGGCTTGTCACTCGCAGTGCATGGTCCTTTGTCACCAACACGGAGGTATTTGGTACACTCCTGCGATCGAGACAGAGAAGGTATGCCGTCTCCCCCAGTAGTATGGCAATCACCAGGATACCGACCCAAAGTTTTCTACCCAGGAAAGCATATGTTCGAATGGCAGGTACAGCCTCTGAAGAGTAATCATTCAGTGAGTTATACCGCGAGCCAGACAGTTGGCGAGATCTATTCACCGGACCCTAAGGTGACCCACATGCAAGTCGCCGCAATCAAATAATGGCTAATAGGCATTAGCAATGGGACGCCTTCAGTGTGCACGAATGTTACTCACAGCGTTTTGCATCGTTCGACGGTAAACTCGCCGTTAAGGAGCCACAGGTTGAGCGCGAAGCATGCAAGCCCGTAATACCATGTCCAGATATACAGACATTGGACGATCGACCACTCTCGCTTCCAAATCCGGGTCCATTCCACTGAGTTCAATTGATTCCGTCAGCGGTTTGTTTTACAACAGGTAGAGACTCACCTTCAGTGCATACAAGCCAATCCCAGACTGCGAGCGCTATCTGGAACTATGTCACCAATTCAGTCTTAGGGAGAAGGACAGGAATACATACCATGAAGGCTATTAGCGATCAGCTGTTCCACCTGTGGGTCTCCACCGCGGTTTGTCGAGGCAGTCGCGACGTTAACTGCACTGATTCCGGACATGGCTGGAGGACACCGATATTCGGAGGAACAATGCCAGCACCTTTCTATGCGTCCTGCGCAGCTCAACAAGGGTTAAAGTGAAGGTGGTAGAGAAGACGGAAGAAGAGTGGAGGTCGTGAAACGCTGGGACTTATTCACTCTTATTTCCGAACGAATTGGCTGAATGTCATTTGAAGGTGCTGAAGAGGTTAGTTCCAGAAATCAAGTAAGGAACACCCGTGAAAATCTGCGAAAATACCCTATAATCAAAGTCAGATAAAAAATGACCGTAAAATCTGAGTGGGGACCTTTTATAGCTTGTTTTGGATAAGCATATGTACCGATGACCCATTCCAAACAAAGAATTCCTTGGGACAGGGGAAGAATCACTGAATGCTAAAGACTGAAGGCCGATGGAATGTCGCTCTGTAGGCTACATCTCAAAATCCAGACAAACTTCAAACTTTTGAGTCCAAAAAACCACAATCGAGGAACACACAAATCTCTTGTTGAAAGGCATGGAGATGTCTTGCCCAGGAAAGAACCATAAGTTGATTATAAGTCAATGTAGCTTTTATTCCAGGGTCCTGCAGGTACATACCTTTCAGCAGCCCCAATCACCACCATGGATCAAATAAGTACTGGCCAACAACAGGGATCAACTTGAAAAGATTTCAGCTTGGACATTTCAGCTCAGACAGGCTACTCTGGGGTCTTGCCAGTGTCCTACCATAAACCAGAATGGGAGAACACTGATACTGATTTATCAGCAGTCCTGCTGCTCAGAAACCACAGCCACACTCCAGTCTGATATGATGATATGTGAGGGTTGCTATACAGGTACTTGCTCATGACCTTTCATGACAGGACCTCCCAGCTTCTAATTGCAAATAATCTCAGTGGACAAAAGTCAATGGTCACCCAGAGCCATGCAGTTTTTTTGAGGAGATGTGGTACCATTATGTTAGAACTCATTATTCAGACAATACCAGTGTGTACTGATCAATGTTGAATGAATTGAGACTCTTATACTGATTTATACACACATTGATAATAGTAGTGTGGTTTGTCCTGCCTTGAATCAATGCTTGTGTCAAGTCTCCTTGACATAGTAGGAATCAGGGTTTGTTTGTACATATTATATTAATCAAGCAGTAGGTGTGAAACTTGGTGTCCACCAATATACTTTGCACTTCAAAGAGTGCTCATCATTTCCTTCAACATAGCCCTCTGATGGAATATTTCTTTTGAGTTAGGTATGGTGGATTATCTAAACAGCCCCCTGATCCAGTACTTTTGTTTCATCCTTCTAACCTCTACACTTGCCTCAACCCACTTCTCTTTAACCTCTACACTTGCTTCAACCTACTTCTCTTTAGCCTTTACACTTGCCTCAACCCTTCTTCTTTAGTCCCATGATAGAACAGAATCTCTCCACCTTGATTCTATCAAGTGGCTTGGTAAGAAGATCAGCTGGCGTCTCATCTGTTGATAAATGCACAAGCTGAACCTTTTTCATTACTACTTTCTTACATAGTCAGTAGAATAATAGATCAAGGTGTTTCATCTGACTATGATGATCACAGTTTTGGCAACTGATATTGCAGACTGGTTGTCAACATGTAGCACAGATGGTGCACATGGCATAAAACCCAATTCTTGTAGTAGATTCTGAGCCCATAGAATTTCTTTTCCAGCTTCAGTATTGGCAATATACTTAGCTTCTGTAGTTGATTTGGTTACTACTGACTGGCATTTACTCCTCCAACACACAGCCCCAACTGAACTAGGTAGCCTGTTATAGACTTCCAAGTATCTTTATCACTGCCATAATCTACATTAACATAGGTCATAAACAACTCATTTCCAATATTAGGGTCAAGTCCATACATGAATTGATAATCCAATGTGGCTCTCAGATATCTGAATAAGTGCTTGACAGCTTTCCCAGTGCTGTATTCTAGGGTTTGAGTCAAAACATGCAAGAACCCCTGCAGCATAAGCAATATCAGACTGAGTCATTGTAGCCAAATACATTAAAGAACCAACAGCATTTATGTAAGGGATATTTTTCATCACAGCACTCTCTTCCAAGGTTTTTGGACATTGATCCAATGTCAGAACTGAATTCAGTTGTATTGGTGTTTTCTGTAGTTTACACTCAGACATTCTAAACTCCTCTAATTTGTTGAGTATATACTGACATTGGTGCAAGTATAACAGTCACTTTGGCTGATCTCCTATAATCTCAACTCCTGACTTTCAAAGCTTAAAGTGTGATGATAGTGTTGCTATGGATTCACTAATTTTGTTCCAATCTTTAGGGGCTATAGTGATATCATCCACACACACAGGAACAATAACCTGCACATCATTCTGACCATAGAGATAAACTGATAAGTCACTTAGTAATTTCTTGAAGCCTATGCTCTCAAGAGTCACTGTAAGCTTCTCTCCCCATAGTTGAGGTGATTGCTTTAGACCATACAACAACTTGTTCAGCTTACAGACATATTCAGGACCACCTCATTCAACATGCTCTGGCTGTTTCATATAAACCTCTATATCAATATCACTATTGATAGAGGCATGTAATATATCAACTGAGTGGAGGTGGAGGTCTTCAATAGCAGCCAAGGCAAGAATAATACAAATAGTACTTTGCTACATAGTTGATGCAAAGGTTTCAAAGTAGTCTTGTCCTAGACACTAACTAAATCCTTTTGCCACAATGTAGGCCTTGTAGTGCTCAATTGAGCCATCTGCATTATGTATACTTGATCTTAAATACCTTTTTTTCCAATTGCTTTTTTAACTTCTGGAAGCCTAACTATAGTCCATGTGCCATTTCCAAGATAAGCATTATATTCTTCTAAGCTAACATCCCTCTATTTTTGCTCTTCTCCATCTAGTCTCTCAATAACTTCATAGTATGTCTCTGGTTCCGATGTTTGACCCAATTGTGCATTTTCAAATTCATCATCCTTAGATTCAGAATTATCAGACTTGGTATCATTGTCAGGCTGAAGCTCTGATTCAACTTCAGACTCATCAGATGATATGGCAGGTGTTGGCTCTTGTGCTTCCCAAAACCTAGTTTTTTAACAACAACTCATATTGGCTTTCAAATAGCAATTGGTCAATGGTCAATTTCTGGCTCTTCTAGTATAGTTTCCTGAGTATCATTTGAGGTCTGGAGTTTGTCCAATTCACTTGAAGGAGGGGATAGTAAACAGGATGACAAAGGTATAGGAACAATATTCTCATTTGATACACTATGACAAGGTGTCTATATCAGTGTAGTTGGCTATTTCAAAGTTAAATTGTTCCAACCAACATATCCATCAAAATCAGCTTGTTCACTAATTCTAGTCTGGTGAGTCTTTGAATTATGAAACTTCCAGCCCTTGTATCCAAATGGGTAGCCAATAAATATACATTTCTCCATATGAATCCCAAGCCCCTTTCATTTATCCTTCTGAATGTGTACATAAGCAGTCCAACCCTATACTTGTAGATGAGTAACATTAGGTTTACACTTATGCCAAGCCTCATATGGTATGATATCTTTCAATGCAGATGTAGAACAGCAATTCCAGACATGAATAAGTGCTACTAAATAATTATCCCAGAATCTCCCTGACAGACCTGATTCATTAATCATTGCTGTGATCCTTTTATCAAGTGTTCTGTTTGCTTGTTCAGTAAAACTATTTTGTTGTGGCTTATTTCTTATTGTGTATTGGGTTGTAATACCACAGTCTGCCAGGTACTTAACAAAGTCTTTTTCCATATATTCACCATCTTTATTACATCTCAAGGTTTTACTCATTTGCCCTATATGATTCTCTACATAAGCTTTAAAAGTTTTAAAGGCATCAAATGCACCACTTTTGAGCTTTAAAAGTACCACTACTTGAAAACAAGAGAAGTCATCAATGAATGTTATCCAATATTTGAAACCTGAGTGTGATGTTACTACATCAGAGTGAATGAGCTCTAACAATTGTGAAGCATATTGTGATGGGGAAAGGGATTAGCATGCATTTTTCCTACTAGGTATGGCTCACAAATAGGATCAGACTGATCAGATGAGTTAAGTGTCAGTCCATCAACTATCTTTGACTTGATCATATACTTCATGTCATTATAGTTGTGGTGTCCAAGCCATTTATGCCATAGAGACAAACTCAAAGGGAGAGTTGATGTGAAATAAACATTTTCAGTATTATCTATGGTATAACCATCTAGATAACCAGTTGTACTTCTAATTGAAGCAGTAAATATTATCTGATCATCTTTTTGGAAAGATGTTTTATTTACAGAAATGCTAACATCAATCTGTTTTTGAGCAGTCAAATAAAAAACTGAGAGGAGATTATTTTGTAGTGTAGGGACATGTAAGACTCTAGCAAATTCAATATCCCTACTTAACTGTCCATTGATTTTTAGTCAGATGTTACAGACCCCATTTCTCGTCCGTTAAGCTTTCGAGCCCTAGTTACATGGCTTCTC